>CM042145.1:49111916-49115672 GCA_023376005.1 Doryteuthis pealeii | reverse complement strand
GGGCTATTAAGACTCTACGTATGATTATAATCACCGACTTAAATGTTAGAAATATTGATTTTTTTTCTCTCTTATCAATTTTCAGTAGAACTATTGCCAAGAAAGAATATATGGGGTCGAGGAGGGGGGGGTTGAGAAAAGTGGGTGAAAGTCTGAAAAAGTTTGGGAAGCATTAAACTAGGATGTTCATCAATGTATGAGTGTGGGATCATATATACAATTGATTCTTCTTTAACATTATCATTCACTATCTTTTCTGTATTCAAATTTAGACTTTTTGGTAAAAAAAATGAATATAAAAGAAATATCTAAAGTCTAACAGGAAGTTGAATGTCAGAGATTTATAAATGCTATATATATACAATGATGCTGATAGCTTTTTAATTTAGTGCAACCTGGGATGCACATATTTGCTTTGAATGAGTCCCCAGGAAAATGTATGGGTCCCAACTAAAGTTTCTTAATAGATTGTAGAGTTTTTATTTATGATCTGGGGAAACAACTAAAGTCGCTTATCCTGTGTAATTCGTTTACAGTTAACTTGAAATGGTGAGGGAAGAAAAAAGAAAAACACTAGGATGCATGTATACTGTGTCCTTTTAGATTTGCATTAGGGACGCAGGACGCGTATCTATCAGCATAAATATATATTTACCAACCCCTCCACACAAGTAGGATGTGACTCAAGGTCAATTTCTTAAGCAGAATTTAACAGGTTTGAATTCAGAGTTTATCTTCTCCTAGACTGGTTACCCAACCAAGGTTTAAAAAACCCAGTCTGGCCTATAGACTGGGGGGGGAATGATTGGATGCATAACTTTCCCAAGAGTATAAGCATTATGTGAAATGCAAAAACAGCCTTGTATAATTTGATTTTGTTTTACAGCATGTCAACCATTTTCAGGTCATTTAATGCTGAACCAATTCCTTTTGATAAACAAAGGACTCTTACAGTACCTGCCATTGCTTAAGTGGTCACCCAATTAATTATTGAACCTCATCTAGGATTTGAACTTGGCTTGATGAGTCCATTTCCTATGACAATAACCATTGTTTGTTTGTTTCCTTTTTATGGCATATCAACCTTGGTGGGCCATTTAATGCCGACAAAGTTTTGAAATAAATTCATTCTTAATGGATTTTCAATTTTTGTTTATAAACACATTTTTCTATTTAACCCATAGATGGAACCCTAACAGGTACTACCACTCCGGGTCAGAGTGAACCTGGAAACAATAGTGATGAAGGGGTTCTCCACATTCCCCAAACCTCCAGAACTTGAGCCACACCATAGTTTAATGTCATTCCCAGGACATGAAGTCCCTCAGCCACTGCCTTCTAGCAGATATCTGATAAAAAGGGTTGGGGTTTGCTATAAGGGCAATAGGGTTGGAATAATCATATAGGTGCTAGGGCTTGATGTGACCAGCTGATTGATTGGAGGGGGCCTCTCTGACCGCTCGTCGTTGCCCACGTAAGGGCCTAAGTGACAATAACCATTACAACACACTGTTATATCAAGTTCAAGTGTTATTCAAATGATTGAATTGTTTTTGTTATTATTCTTTGTTTGTTTCATTCTTTTTCTTTCAATATAGGATCTGAAAAGGTGAATAGGATTCTCTTTTTGTATAGAGTGAGGTGGCCAATAAAATTGAAATTGTGGTTTATATACCAACCAGTTTGGCTCATTCCCAACAATTGCAAACTCTGTTTGGGATGATAAATAATAGGGAACATCCATCTTTTTTAGGGTAATCCTCCAATGAAAATCTTTTCACAGCAACTACGATAGTTCTTTCCATCCCTATCGACCTTTTCCAGCTGCTTCTTGTCTACATGGTTCGTTCCTGGCTGCAGTTCCAGTCTCACCTTCCTGGTTTGCGAGGCTGATGACCTAGCTGCAGACATTGATGACCTGACTTGTTAATGCTTTGCTTTCATTGTAACACTGGGATCTTTAATCTTGATTACACACAACCAGCCTAGGAGAAGGAAAACTCTGAATTCAAACCTGTTAAACTCCGCTTAAGAAATTGACCTTGTGTTACATCCTGCTTGTGCAGAGGGGTTGATATATATATATAATCCTATTTTATTTATTTATTTTTTTGAAGGCTATTGCAATGTAAAAATAAGTGTCCTATTAATTTCAAAGTATCTTTGAAATTGATAAGATCTTGGACACTTACCTTTTGTATTGCAATAGACTTCAAAAAAAAAAAATGAAATACTTCCAAAAACTTTTATATTTACATAAAAAAATTGGACTAATTTATTGTAGATTTATATATTGACAATTTACACAGGAGAGATTTAAAGAAATCATTTTGGATAAAGAAACACTAAAGGTAAATACATAATCTACTTGAAGATTTGATCAAGAATAACGAGAAAGAACATCTAAAAATGATTTTCTATTTATAGATTTCAGTTTGTTGAGTAACAAGTAAAAAGAAAATCATCTGTCATGAAAATAAGATTTGCAATTCTCTTGACAAAAAAAATAGAAGAAGATTAATGAACAAAAATAATTAAAGGGGAAGACACAAATGAAAATGATAGAAAATTAATAATAGCAATTGTTGCTTTATAGAAAATGTTACTCTTATTTGATTATAAAGAGGAGATGGTCCATGGGTGTCGAGGTGGGGGTACCCAAATCAACAGGGGTTGGGGGATCATCCGGTAGGGAAAGCGAATTAACAACAACAACAGCCTTCTTAATTGTAGAACTTTTCTATTTATTTCCTTATAGTTTATTGGAAAGGTGGAAAGGTTTTGTCTGAATTTTTTTAGATGTGGCTTGATAATTTGTATTATTGGGATTTTTTCTTTATTGTTATATGGACACCTGGTGCAATGGATATAAGGGTTTAAGATTGATACAGTTTTAAGTGACAATCATCTGTAGATTGTAGGTTCAATCCTGGCCAAGGTTGATAATAACATTAAAATACTTAACATCGCTTAACACTTGTACCCGTTCATGGTTAATGGAATGAGAACAGTCTACCTTCGTGGATTGAATAAAGGGTTCGGTTCAAAGTTCCGTGAAGGCTTCTGATTATGACATAAAGGCTTCCAAGTTCAACAAGAAGGTTCCTGAGTTTGAGAAGAGACATCTAAAGAAGGCCAGAGAGCACATTGGCCGAAACGTTATATGGAAAGATGGTATTTTTTTTTTTTTTGTTTTTTGTGGCTCTATAGTATTTTTGGTCGGTCCTGTCTTTTTCGAGATAGTGTCTGGCCATAGACAGTCAGATGGAAAGCCTTGGTTTGCTACAACATTTAAAAGTAATTTTACAAAAGTAAAATAAAAGAATTATTATGAATTGATATTTTATTACTTGTGTTCCTAAATTGTATGACTGTTTTCATTTTGCAACACTCTCTGGATAAAATGAGAGCGTCCAAATCATCCAAGATGAAATGCAAAAATGTAAATCCTGATTATCTGGTGTTGCTTATCCGCCAAATTCTTATTTCTTATGAGTGTTGTCACTTCAACTAAATAATGGACCATTCTGTTTTTATTAGAAAGAAAGAATATAATAAGAGAGTAGGGGGAAAGATAGACAGGGAGTGATTGCATCAAAGTGATAATGCTAATCTGTTTCAATCAAACATAGTGAAAAAAAAGAAAGAGGGAGAGAGAGTTAAATCAAGATTATTATACTTTTTACATATTGAACTATTTGGCAATAGTTCTCAAGTAAACATATTAAATGTTGTCATAATTAAATTATCATACTG
>CM042145.1:49061916-49106916 GCA_023376005.1 Doryteuthis pealeii | reverse complement strand
TACATGGAAAGGGGTTATCAGGTATAAATAAGTAAAGTCAAGCTGTTGGGGTGACCTAAAGTCGGTATCAGTCAGACAGCGAGGGAGTCTATCCCCTTTTCACTAGTGCTAGACCAAGGGGATTGTTTTGGCATCTGAGATGAAGCGCCACACTTATCATCAGCTCTTCACTTTATCCCATAGATCCCTGTGCTACTCATACGCTGAGTTGGCAAGAGCCAGTATCGAGCACGGAACCTTGTGGTTCCTAGTCGGACACTCTACCAACTGAGCTAAACTGGCCCTATAGTGTTGATTAATTTCAGGAATCCTGGGGGTTTTAAAGGATGCAGCGTCTTGGCAGCTAACATTTGCTGTTGGTAGTTTGTTCCATGCTTCAGCAATTCTTAGCATTAAAAAAAATTTTTTTTTCCAAAAGTCATGGGAGCTGTGCTGTTTTCTGATTGTGTAGGTATGATGCAACTACAAAAGGAATTATGCTCCCTTAGCTGATTTTGACCAAAATGGGAGTCCATGACTTGCAAAACTCCACTTTGGCCCATTCTTGGGCTAGACGGGTGGTCACGTCAAGCCCTAACACCTTACGGCAAGCTGCAACCCTTTTTATCATATGGGTACTAGAAGGCGGTGGCTGAAGGTCTTCATTTCCTGGGTATGATGTTAAACTCTGATGGTGAGGTTCCAGTTCTGGAGATGTGGGGAATGTGGAGCACCCCTTCATCACCATTGCTCCCTGGTCCACTATGACCCGGAGTGGTAGTACCTGTTAGGGTCCCATCTATGGGTTAAATAGAAAAACATGAGTTTATAAACAAAATTTGATTATCCATTAAAAATGAATTTATTTCAAAACTTTGTTGGCATTAAATGACCCACCAAAGTTGATATGCCGTAAAAACAAACCAAACCAAACCAATTTTTGTTTTCAATCTTATCAATTCAGTTTGAAATTTCTTAAGATATGTTGAGTAGCTAAGCTGTATGGCCACTTACTTCCTATCACACCAACCATCAAGTAAGGACAAACTTATAAGTGACGTTTTCCTGTGTATAACTTCCCATGGACATTCCAAAGTGAGCTGACCAGCAAAAACATTGATCTGCTCTGTGCCAGATACTGGATATTGTGTGGAGAGCTTACCAGTTTGAAAATAGATGAGAAACTATTAGTTACCAAGCGCTGTTGACTTCATATCTTTGCTACATGTAGATATATACACACACTAATTTTGAGAAATTATTAAATAAAATCAATAATTGATCTATAAAAAACAAATCACTTGATATTCTGAAACCAAAAAGGGATTTTAAACTATTTCACTGAATTTTTTAGATGAGGCTTGATAATTTATATTATTTGGATTATTCGGACTATTGTCCTCATCTTTATTGTTATCTACACAATGTTTTGGCTGATGTGCCCTCTGGCCTTTGAACTTGAGAAGCTTCCAAGTTCGACAAGAGTCCCTGAAAAAAGACCTGAGGGCACATCGGCCAAAATGTTGTGTAGATAACAATAAAGATAAGGACAATAGTCTGAATAATCCAAATAATACAAAAAGGGACTATTTTGAAGAAAATTAACATTTCATTCAGTGTTCATTTTTGTTTTGGTAACTATAGCTACAGTCTTGATACTTTTTGAACACATCTCATATCTTATCAGAAGAAAAAAATGAAACTAGAATAATAATAATGAAGTGTATGAAACTTGAGTGTCTTGATAAAAATAACAACAATAATAAAATGGAGTAATAAAATAATGTCTAAAAAATGATTGTTAATAGAACCATGAATTATAAGGAATAATCCAAAAGTAATCCTTCATTTTTCTCTGATTTTTTGATGAGGCTTGATAATTTGTATTATTTGTATTTTTGTATTATCTCTGAGCTGCAAGTTCAATCCTGGCCAAGGGCAACAGTAACATAGAATAATTAACACAGCTTAACACTTGTACCTGGTCATGGTTAATGGAATGAGAACAGTCTACCGCTGTGGATTGAATAAAGGGTTAGGTTCAAAGTTCCATGAAGGCTCCTGAGTTCAAAGAGAAGGTTCCCAAGTTCGACAAGAAACACTTGAAGAAGACCGGAGGGCACATCAGCCAAAATGTTGTGTAGATAACAATAAAGATGAGGACAACAGTCTGAAAAATTCAAATAATACAAAGTAATGCTTCCTATTTATTTCTATAGAAACTACAACTGATATGGGAACACAATAACACCATTGGATTGAGCAATTTTTCAAGTAGTAAACATTATTCATTCTTCAGTTACCTTCATTGGTTATGCATTTTTGACAGCATCAAACAAGAGCCTGCACTACTTATAAAAGTCTGCACCATCTGAGGTGACCCACTTTTTTATTATATGTCAGATATCATTTTATCATACTGCTGCTTAGCTGTTATCTGTAACAATTCAAAAAATATTATTGGTTTCAACTCCTACTGACATACCACCAACACCCAGTATGAAATTGGAGACATTACTTTAGGCCTTTGTATATAAATATATTTCTTTTTTTCCTGCATGTCTAATCTATTTAATTTTTTTTTTTTATATTTCAGAATTTTTCCTGTTCTGTTATCAGTCGACATTTCTCTCAAGTCTCTGGATTAAATGTGAGTGTCTAAGTGTATTTTACCTTTTTACCTTTCCTACCATCAGCTCCACATTTTGCTGCACAGATTAGTTTATCCAAGCTGTGCTACTCCATATGATGAGTTGGCAGGAACTTGTATCGAACACGGAACCTTGCGGGTGCTCTACTGACTGAGCTAAACTGGCCCCTATTCAACATTGAAATTACCCGAAAAGAGTTAATATGCTGTAAAACAAAACAACCAAACTAAAAATGAAATTATTTAACCTTTAAAATAATCATTAAAATTAACTGACCATTTTTCAAAATAAAAAGAATTAATTAAATACAAAAAGCAAATAAATTTTATTTCAGTGACCAATTTCATACTGGGTGTTGGTGGTTCAAAGTTTAGTTACCAGAATGTATGCCGAAAAGGGGGGGGGGGGTCCCTTAAGGAAAAATTGTGATATTGTAAAAAGTACCTGTCCTAGAAAAATGCAGGTTGGCTGATTCCCCCCCCCCCAATCTACAGGGTGATTGAAGAGTAACTTACTATTATTTAAGAAAAATTTCAAGATCGACTCAAGATAATGGTATGGTGTGAAATGATTTCAGAGAGGATTGTGGGTATTTTCATCCTTCGCAATACTATGAATGCCGAAAGCGATCTCCCCATACTGCAAAATGAAATCTGGCCAGTTGTCAATACTTGGGAGAATATTGAAGACTTGATTTTTTATGCAAGATGGTACTCTTCCACATTTTGCTATTGTTGTTTGTGAATGTGTGTGTTCTTCTCATATTCATTTTTTTGTAAAAATAATGATTCAAAAATATAAGATTTTTAAAATAGGGAGTTACTTTACAATCACCCTGTATAATATAATAAGAACCAACATCTTTTTGTATTGATGTAAAGAGAATTTTTCTTAAATTCTCCAATTTAAAATGTGATTATTGTTTTAATGTCTCTTTCAGGATGTTGTAATTGCAAGTTATGTACGAACACCAATTACTTCCTTTCTCAGTGGATTGGCATCAGTACCCGTCACCAAATTGGGTTCTGTTGTTATTAAAGAAGCAATAGCAAAAGCAGGTAACACAACATCAAATTATTTTCTTCTTTTATTTAGAAATATTTTATTTTTATGTTTGTGTGTTTACTCAAATTCTTCTGTTTTATATAAAATGGAGGGAAACAAATATTTGTACACATAAATTTTTAATTTATTGTATTTCCAACTAATAAAAATGGATACATGGGATGTATTTTTATTAAATCATTTTTTTCTGTTTTCTATTTTCTATACATTTTTAGGGTTATTTCCTATAAGTCTAACATAAACAAAGGGGAACCACTCTTGACTGATAAATTATTTATTTATTTATTTATTGATCTACTAGGAAAAAAGAAGTCTGGGTTAGGGTTTGGGTTTAGGGTTAGTTTAATGGGAAAATAAATAAATAATTTATCAGTCAAGAGTGGTTCCCCTTTGTTTATGTTAGACTTATAGGAAATAACCATATTTAGTTATTATGCATCTGTATACAGTTAATTATATAAAAAGTATGTTTATTCATTAGTTGGAAATACAATAAATTAAAAATTTGTATGTGTACAAATATTTGTTTCCCCCCACAGTATATGTAAGTTGATCAAGATTCCTTGTAATTCCTATTATATTTCAGGAGAAATTGATAGTGACTCCTGGGCCTCATTAACCCGTTCTACCTTACCACCAATTCCATACTACAGATATGTACAATCTTAATCAGACATTTGTCTCAAAAGTTCTGTCTCAAAAACTAGAGAGAAATCTGCTGGGGTCTTTATCAGCAATGCTACGAGTATCATTTAGAACATATCTTTCCCCAATCCTATGAAGTATGATTTAGAAAATGTCTTTCCCCAATGCTACAGAGTATCATTTAGGTGAATTAGTAGAGGGCACCTGACCAGTAGAGAGACCATGCCTGCACTTTAAAGATGTCTGCAAGAGGGACATGAAGACGTGCCACATCGACACCAACACATGGGAGGCTTGTGCAAAAGACTGCGACCTGGCGCCTCCTCGACAAACAAAGTACAAGAAGGTGAAAAAGAGAGGAAAGTAGCCATCGCAGAAAAGAGAGCCAAAAGGAAGGAGAGACAACAGCAACTCCAGCAAGTATCACTGTTTGTTTGCAGTCACTGCGCCAGAGATTGCCATTCAAAAATTGGTCTGTTCAGCCACTCATGCAGTTGCAGATAAAAAAAAAATTTTAAAGTGGACACTACGCCATCGTCTTTAGTAGACAGACGGCGGATGCCAACAACAACAACATGTATCATTTAGAACAGTGATTCTCAACGTGGTCCAGCTGGACCATCTGTGGTCCACAGAACATTTCTAGTGGTCCATAGAAAGTTCGAAGCCACAAAAATGTTTTAGCCATTTCACAAAAATTTAACTAATTTAGTGCTTCTTTTTTTATTTTTCAAGCATCATTTCTTTCCCTACAACATGGATGGTGGAATCTGGATTTTCGGCTGTTGTGGATGTTTTCAGTAGGAAAAGAAATAAATTAGATCTTAACAGCAGAGGAACTATCAGACTAAGACTGAATAACTCGATCAAAATCAATCATGATATCTTGTGTCAGAAATACCAAGATCAAGGTAGTCACTAGCTGAATGGACTGAAATAAATTTTAAGGTTAAATAGACTATTTTGTCTTTTCATTAAGTATCGTAGTGTGAAAATGGAACAGCTTAAAAGTAAAAGTAGGATTGGTCCATCGGAATTTTTTGAATGAAAATGGTCCATAAGCCGAAAAAGGTTGAGAATCACTGATTTAGAAAACGTCTTTCCCCAATCCTATGAAGTATCATTTAGAAAACGTCTTTCCCCAATGCTACAGAGAACTTCATTTAGAACACAGAACTTTTTCTTTACTAAAGAGTTAGTGTGTGTTTCACTCTATGGACTGTCTTTTTGACTATTTGGGGCAAAACCTGTCTTTAGCCCATTTGTAAACATTTTTTTTTTTTTTTACTAAAACATCCTTCATTGTAAACATTTTACATGGTTTGCATTTCTAAGCCACCAAACATTTAATGACAGACCTCCATTCATACATGGAGCATTCAGATTTACCACCATTTTGAATAGTCTCTAAACAAATATTCTGGCAGGATTAAAGTAAGTTTTTCTATAAACCAATTCAAACAATGCAGACTTTACATGTATGGAAAAAAGTTCTGAAAAAAAAATTTTTGTTTTTTTAAAAAGATATTCCCCTTATTTATTGAATAACCCTCATATATATATATATATATATATATATATATATATATATATATATATATTCAAACTCGGTCAAAGTTGACTGTGGGGTTAACATTTTTAAGTTTTTATACTTGAATAGGTAAAGTAGTCATGGGTTAGTGCTCGTTCATCCTCCTCTTTTTCTTCCTCAGCCATTATGGTGATGGGACAGAATACAGGGAGAAGTGGGTTCATGCCTTTCAAAATGCCATAAGTAAAAAGTGAACATGAACAGGTTTAAGTTGTGGCTTAGTTCAATGGCTAAACTTATTTTATTTTGCTCTACATACACACACACAATTCATCAAGAATCTGATGGGGAGATCCCACTCCAACGTATCAGCTGATTACGTCCTAGTATTTATATGATTGTCCCAACCCTATTGCCCTAAAGGCAAACCCCCAATCAATTTTATCATTTATGTGCTAGAAGGCGGTGGATGAGGGTCTTAATGTCCTGGGTATGATGTTAAACTCTATCTAATGGTGAAGTTTCAGTTCTGGAGCTCTGTGGAGTATCCATTCATCACCATTATTCCCAGGTCCACTCTGACCTGGAGTGGTAGTACCTGTTAGGGTCCCATCTATGGGTTAAATAGAAAAAAATGGTGTTTAAAAGAAATGAAGTACCCATCAAGAATGAATAAAGCAAAGCGTCTTCGGCATAAGATAACCCAACAGGGGTTGACATGCTGTAAAATCCAACCATCAGGAAGAAGTGGGTTCATGCCTTTCAAAATGTCATAAGTACAAAGTGAACATAAACAGCCTCAAGTTGTGGCTTAGTTCAATGGTTGAACTTATTTTACATGCACACACACACACACACACACACACAATTCATGAAGAATCCAAAGGATAAATAAAAGTTAAAAGGAATTGGTAAGAGGGCAGTGACTTGTTACATCACAAGAAGAGGTTAAATATAGCAAAAAGATTTTGCTGGCTTGTTTCTTTTACCATTGTGCCAGAAGTAAATGCTGACATGAAGGGCAAGCAAACCCTTCATACTTGAACCAATGCCATAATACAAAGTTCCTATCTCAATTTTCCCATCCCATTTAGTTTTGTGCTCTACTAAGTTTAGTAGATCTATAAACAGCCTCACTTGATACTTGAACTTTACACACATAGATACGCATGTTGAGTATTTTGCATTCTGCATTTTTGTTGCCTTTCATTATATATTCACCTTCTCTTCAAATTATCCTGTAAAATAAGGAATTCTAAATTTTTTACAAGAACTAGCAAGAATATGCACCCTCCGGGCGTAATTATTTAAGTTTTAATGTAATGAAATATATTAAATTAGAAAGACTAATGAAATTCAATGAGAACGCATTTAAAAAGAATAAACTTATTTCAATTATATTTTAATTGATTTCTATATAAAATCATTCATAGGATTGATTTTAATGCATTGAATAATAAGACAATACTATTAGAGATCAAGGACCATATGACCTTTAGGCACCCCTTTTGCAATCTCAATTCATAAGGACATTTTTTTTATTTACACCATCAACATCCAGTTGTTTGTTAACAGACGATTTTTAGATTTTTTTTAATTATAAAACTAACCCCTAACAAACAACCGGATGTTGACGGTGTAAATGAAAAAAATGTCCTTATGAATCGAGAATGCAAAAGGGGTGCCTAAAGGTCATATGGTCCGAGATCAATAACACCAAATAATTATTTATTAAACTCAGTTTTGTTAAAACCAGTATGCAAATTAGCCCCACTATGTATTAATGATTTTGAGTATAAATTGAATACTGATTGATAAAGTTTTACAATTCCTAAGGGCATTGTGATGTAATCAGTGACTTCAGTTACAGAAAGACAAACACAGAATCTCTATTATAATAAGGTATAATACAATTGTCTCTATTCATTTCTTATAAACAATTGTCCACTGAGGTCTTCATAGAATTCTTGCTTAGTAAGAGAGGTAGTTACCCAACCTGTTCACCACAGATAGAGTGTGACACAAGGTCACAAATGTTGAGCATCTAGTGAGGATCAAACTTGTCAGTAGAGCATCCACTTTAGAACCACAAGGTTCAGGGTTCAATACCTGCCTTCACCAAATCAGTGCATGAGTAGTACAGCTTGGATCTGTGTGGTAAAGTTAGGAGCTGATGGTAGTTGTGGTGCACCACCTCAGACACAAAAACTGTTGTAAGGGAAGATATTTTCCCTACAAGGTAGTTGGACTCGTCCAATGGAACACATATAAAGATACAAATCCGCAAGGTTATTCATAGTCAAATTACATAGGAGTATTCAAGTCACTATTAATTGAGTAGCTAGTCATACTGTTGGAGAACTGTGTGTTGACTCTTATCTATATTCCTGTACAAAAAGAAATAAACCTTTTCCAGATTTTAAATGTTGTTAATCGATTAATTCAGTTGCAACAAAAATAATCTCTCTAGTGTAGCACTCGTAAAAAGGGTATAGACTCTATCACTGTCAGCCCTTAATGGCGACCCGTGA
This sequence comes from Doryteuthis pealeii, assembly GCA_023376005.1. Taxonomy (NCBI): domain Eukaryota; kingdom Metazoa; phylum Mollusca; class Cephalopoda; order Myopsida; family Loliginidae; genus Doryteuthis; species Doryteuthis pealeii. Next base: position 49,098,514 of record CM042145.1, on the reverse strand, counting down.
TGCTTAAGGACAGAATCCTAGTGTATGAGCAGTCCATGACATGCAATGCTCCACTTAGATGCTTACTCGGGCTAGACTGGTGGTTGGAGAGGTCTACTCTGATGAATTGACTGGTCATATCAAGCCCTAGTACCTATATGATTGCCCCAACCCTATTACCCTTATGGCAAGACCCCAATCTTTTTTTATCATATATGTGCTCGAAGGTGGTGGCTGAGGGTCTTCATATCCTGGGAATGACATTAAATTCTATCTGATGGTGAGGTTCCAGTTCTGGAGTTTTGGGAAATGTGAAGCACTCCTTCATCACCATTGCTCTCTGGTCCACTCTGACCTGGAGTGGTAGTACCTGATTGGGTCCCATCTATGGTAAAATAGAAAAAATGTGTTTATAAAAAAAAATTGATTATCCATTAAGAATGAATTTATTTCAAAACTTTGTCGGCATTAAATGACCCACTGAGGTTGATATGCCCTAAACCAAACCAAACCAAACCAAACCATCACTGTCAGGCTGATACTGACAATAGGTCACTCCACCTACTTTACTTTTTTTTTTACTTCATATGAAAAATAATTTTATTTGTGTAATTGTATTATATGAATTATTTCCCTTGAAGTTACCTACATTAGGAGCCTTCTGAACTGATGAATGGGATGAAATGAATTGTGGGGTCCAAGGGGGCCATTGCCTCCAGGCTACATCTGCTCCCTGTTGGGTTTATTGTCCTTTGCCTGAGGTGGCCTAAAATGGGAATGCTGATGGGACCACACATTTTTTGCACTGGCCACCACATAATCAGTATGTGTAGAGGTTCTTGTTGTGGTGGACTTGTCCACCCTAAATATAAAATAGAAGTTACCATGTTCATGGTAGAAAGCGAGCTTGGCACAGCTCGGGTTTGAGCTATAAAGTGTGTACTGTGGTTTACTACAACATTTTTGTTGTTCTTTTGGGTACCCCATAGAATGTGATATAACACTTCTAAAACAAGGGGTGTGTGACATTATGGGTCTTCATTCTTGTATATGTCGGCTTGTTTCTTTGCGTGTGAAAAATGTCCCTTCAATTATCTTCCGTGGTAACCCGTGCTTATTAAAAACAAAACTGCAACTCTTTGTCAAGAATATTTATTTTGGCTGTGGCAATCTAGCAGTCATCAATGCAAAGCGAGAGATAGAAAGGTTATTATAATAACAGAATCGACCTGATTAGATACAATAAGCTTGTGATTCTCGCCCTTGTCAACTGTCAGCTTTGGGAGAGGAAAGAAAGAAAGAAAGGCTGTTTTTTTTCGATAGGCTAATTCAAGGTCTGCATTGTGTGTTAGCTTCGCTAGACCCTTTTTGGTCTGACTTTGCTGACTCTTCTTTTCCTTCGTCTATTCACCCCTTCTTTTATAATTACCATTAATCAGCTGATTATTTTCTTACATCATATTTTAATTCCATTGTATATTGTTATATTTTATTCATATAAGTACATAGGAATTTCGGCAAATAATCCGATATTCCACTCTAGAATTTCTCTGATGGAATTTCAACAAAATATTTTTCTAATGGAATTTCAATAATCAATTTAAACAACTGCAATCCAAATAGATTCTTTCTTTCAAAACATTTTTTCAAAATATTTCTTTCCTTCCTTTTCACCCATAATTTATTTTTACTAAAATCCTTTTGCAAACCTTAATTATTCAAGCCCCCCCCCCTAATAACGTGACAGGTGTATCAATTTGGAACCCATGTGCATATTGTAACATTTGTCAAAGTTTTGCAATTTTCTTTTATATCAGTATATACATATATATATATACAAAGTATAAATTGTTGTATATTACAGGAATCCCAGCTGATGCAGTGCAGGAAGTATATATGGGTAATGTTTTACAAGCTGCATCAGGCCAAGCACCAACACGTCAAGCTCTTCTTGGAGCAGGTGAGATTTTTTTCTGTATTATTCCTTTGCAAGATAAAAAGAAAAAACTACAAGTGTTGATTTTCTTTTAAAACTTAACATTAACCTCTCAATGAGGTTTATTAACTTATAAGTCCTCATGAAATATAGTTCAGTTTCTCTGAATATTTTCACCCAGCTATGGTTAGTGGAATGAGAACAGGATACACCCGTGAATTGAATAAAGGGTTGGGATCAAAGTTCCATGATGGCTCCTGATTATGACAAGAAGGTTCCCAAGTCTGAGAAGAAATACCTGAAGAAGGCCAGACGGGCACATCGGGCAAAATGTTGTACAGATAAAAATAAAGATGAGGACAAAAATAGTCCGATTAATCCAAATAATCCAAAAATATAGTTCAGTGTTACCAACCTGATATCTCACCTTGTGGACAGGTTTTCAGCTAATAATGAAAATTCAAGATGATATTATATGATATATGATATTATCTTCATGATAATATTGCATTGTTATTTGATAATGAATTTTATCAAATTTCTCTCCATTTAATGGCCAGTTTGTGTTTTGTATTTTGTTTATCCCGCCCTGTCTCTCGTTAATTTTTGTCTTGTTATTTGTTTGTCTGTGTGTCTCCTCCCCTTTTTTTTATCACCTGACAACTAATGATACCCTGAAGACAAAACATGGTGAGTGTTTTTCAATTTTTAAAACCAAAATGTTGAACCATATAACTATGTGCAAAGAAATGGTTATTATTATCTCATGACTTTGTAAATGCTGAAAACTGGATATTGACTTGAGACATTGACCAACCATTTGTGAGTTAACAAAGTTTAGTCTCCTTTTAATATTAACATACAACTCTGTCAAATTTCTCACATTTTAATGGCCAGAAAGACAATTAAATCTAATCGTCATATTTTAGTATTATTTGGATTATTCAGATTATTGTCCTCATCTTTATTGTTATCTGTATGACATTTCAGCTGATTCAGACAATAGTTTTTGATTAATCCAAATAATCCAAATTATCAAGCCTCATCTCAAACATTCAGAGAAATAGTGCAGATAACAATGAAGATGAGGACAATAGTCTGAATAATCCAAATAATCAAGCCTCATCTCAAACATTCAGAGAAATAGTGCAGATAACAATGAAGATGAGGACAATAGTCTGAATAATCCAAATAATCAAGCCTCATCTCAAAAATTCAGAGAAATAGTCATATTTTAATTTTTATTTTTTAAATCAAAATCTTATTTGGATGATTTGGATTTTTCGGACTATTGTCCTCATCTTTATTGTTACACAACATTTTGGGTGATGTGACCTCCGGCTTTCCTCGGAAGCCTTTTCTTTTGAACTCATAGCCTTCTTGTTGAACTTGGGAGCCTTCATGTCATAATCAGGAGCCTTCATGGAATTTCAAACCAAACCCTTTATTCAATCCAATGGGGTAGACTATTCTCATTCTGTTAGCTCAACACCTGTACCCGGTCATAGTTATGTTAATTATTCTATGTTATTATCGCCCTTGGCCAGGATTGCAACCTACTTGTCACTTAAAACTGTTGTAACTCAACACCTATATCCACTGTGCCATGTGTCCAAATAACACAAATTATCAAGCCTCATCTCAAAAATTCAGATAAATAAAATCTTCTTTATTTTTTCCTGTTTTTTTATTTTTGTCTATTTTATTTCACCATTTAAAGTAGTTTTTGAAAATATGTAATATATGTCCGGCGTTGGGTTACCCAGTGGGATAACCTTGCGCATCATAAGAAATTGATGTTAGCTACAACTAATTCTTATAGTCATATTTCAATTTTTTTTTTTTTATCAAGATCTTTTTTTTCCCTTTTTTTTTGTCTATTTTATTTCACTGTTTAAAATAGTTTTTGAAAACATCAAAATGTTTTCTGAATATTTTTCAGGCTTGGAGATTTCAACACCAGCTACAACTGTCAATAAAGTATGCGCTTCCGGAATGAAATCAGTCATGATGGCTGCCCAAAGTTTAATGTGTGGTCATCAAGTAAGTAAAACTTACATATACAATTTTAGGGGAATCCGTAGTGTAATGGTTTTTGTCATAGGAAATGGACATGGTGACACGAGTTCAAATCCTGGATGAAACTGATTGCTTTTCACATAGCGTTAATATCCTTAGGAAAGGTATAAATCCAACTATTCTCCCTCCAGCTATGGGTAAATAGTAGGGTAGACTGGGCTCTTTAACCATGATATGGCAACTGGTCTTGGAGAAGGAAAACTAAATTACACCCGCTTAAACTCTGCTTAAAAATTGACTATTATTTTGTAATTGGAACTGTTTTAAAGAATTCTTTGACATCATTAAGAAGTGAAAAATTGGCACATTGTGGAAAAAGGTTCATCATATTATTTTTGAGATGTCCAAGTTTTAAATCAAAATACAACTAAGAAAAGAAAACATAAGTGTATCATGTGTGGATATCTAACTATTTCTGTCTCATAATAATTGTTACATTTGTATATAAATTTTCTAGTCTAAAATGCAACAACTACCATAGAACAAAGGGGTATTTTTTTATATCTTATTATAATAGAGATTATATAACTCTGTCTATAACCGAAACTACGTCACCACTAATGTCATGATTTCCTTAGTTATTTAAGTTATATTCTCAATGATTATGAAATCTTAATTAGCATCTTATTTATTAACAATGTTTCTATTAAAGTCTAGTTGAGTTAGATTTGCCGCAAAACTACCCATATTATTAATGCATTTAAAATCCTTAAATATGTGTTATATATCTCTAAGAAATAATGATTTTAACAAAACTGGGTTTAATAAATAATTATTTACTGTTATTGATTTCTAATATTATCAGGTTATACTCAAACATATTAAAAACAATCCTATATATAATTTTATATAGAAATCAATTAAAATAACATTAATATAAGTAATATTTTTGAATTCGTTCTTATTTAGTTTCATTAGTCTTTCTAATTTTGTATCATATTTTATCATATTAAAACTTAAATACTTGTGCCCAGGGGTGTATACTTTTGCTAGTACAAATAATTTGAATTTATTTAAAACTATTATTTTATTCTTGTAGTAATTGGAGTATTCTTTTTATTAAAGGAAGTCATGGTTGCTGGTGGTATGGAAAGTATGTCAAATGTTCCATTTTATTTGAAAAGAGGAGAGGCTGCTTATGGTGGTATGAAACTTTTGGTAAGTTAATTATTCTACTAGTTATAATAAAACATTGTGCATATGTTACCAACACTACTATGTTGCTTTTCCATGTAATTATGCTTTTTCTTTTTTTTTTCTTTTCTTTTTTTAAATCTGACCTCAAAATTAGTTTCCTAAACAACTATTCAAACAGGATCTTTAATTTTTACTTTTTATCTTTTGCTATGCAACAATGTGGCAGTGTATAAATATAAATATCTATTATTATACTAAAGCTGAGCAAATCAACTTTTGTCTCCTAAAGGCTTTTTTTACTGTTTAGTTTAATGACATAAAAATTATACTAAAGTATTCCTTACTTTTAGGATTGAGTTATATTTGAAAAGAAATTCCATTTTAATTGGTTCTAAATAGTCGTAATTCCCTTTGTTAGCAATCTTAAAAAAGGATTTTAATATTTTGTCTGGCCGTATTCATTTTTAAAAAATTCAATTCGCTTTGCAAACTCACTTTTCCCTAATCTCAATTATCTACTCGGGTCACATTTTGTCTAGTATATATGGCAGTGGCAGGGGAAAGTCAGAGACGATTGGACTGCCAAGCTGCTTCAAAGTGCAGCCTCTGGTAGTATTGAGTCACTTCCTGAGAGGCAAGTCTCTTTGAAAGTCCCAGTGCTTGCACACTAGCGCCAGGTTGTATTGGGGATTTATGTGAGTACTAAGTACCCTGATTCTACTACTATCAGTGTGGATGGCTGTTGGCTTCCCTTTGACAGATCTTGTTTTTAGTGATGCTGGGTGTCCACACTCTCACCTCACCAGACAAATCGAGGCAAGTCTGATGGGAGTGTCAGTTTAATCGCTGACAACCCAACCATGGAACAAGTAGTCTTAGTTTTCATGGTACTAGTAGCAGTTAAGAAAGAAGACCTTTTTTGTCCTGACCTGACATATAAGAGTCTTTTCTTGCAGAAAAATACATACAGATGTACAAGGGTTATTTGATAAATAAGGTGAATATTGTCTAAGGAGTTGGCAATAGGAAGCACTATTTACAGTTGCACCTTTTTCAAGGAAATCAATAGTGATGGGTCCTTTCATGTCCCAGAAAATTGTTAGCATGGTCTTCTTTACTGATGGCTGCTCATGTAATGTTTACTTTATCAGAGAATCAATGTGTTTTCATTCCATCGACTGTCTTAGTGGCAAACTCATTTTTAGCCCATTTGTCAAAGTTTTTTTGACTGAAATATGCTTCTCAGCATACATCATCATACATTTTTCTGTAAATGTCACATTCCACCATTTTGAATAGCCTCATAATAAATATTTTTTGTGAGATTAAAATTATTTTGGCTATAAACCTAATCTAAATAATGCAGAGTTTACATTTATTGTGAAAAATTCTGGAAAAAAAAAGCTTTTTTTTTTTTCAAAAAAATTCCCTTTATTTATTGAATGAACCTTGTATTTTATAGATAAAATTGTTCTGATAGTGTCTAACATTGTTTTATCATGTGTGAGTATTTTGTGACCAGAATCATTTTATTACATGACATAAAAGAAATTTTAATTGTTTTCAATTTATTATTTTTGTTATTTTAGGATGGAATTGTATTTGATGGTTTAACAGATGCTTATGACCACATTCACATGGTAAGTAAATAAGTTATTCATCTTAAACATTTAGAAATAAAAGATAATCTTTAATAATATTTTCTTTTGAAATTCTTTGATTATAACAGCCAAATATCAAATTATCATTGGGTTATATAATAATTACAAAAGAACAACAATGACCTATGGTTACCTCCCTTTACTTGTATATAAGTGAGGCTTAGATCTTAAGCAACTTGGGTTTGTATTTAGATTTTTCCGACTGTTGTCCTCATCTTTATTGTTATATATACAACAACTTGCCCTCTGGCCTTCTTCAGGTGTTTCTCATGATCCATTGGGATACATTGTTCTCATTCCATTACAAGTGTTTAGAATTTTATTTTATCTGAGTTTAATAACAGAATGAGAACAATCTACCAGAAATGATTACAAGAAACACCTGAAGAAGGCCGGAGGGCACAATGGCCGAAACGTTGTGCATGTATGTATGACAATAAGAGTGAAGAAAACATCCTGAAAAGTTTAAATAATACAAATTATCAAACGTCATCTGAAAAATTCACGTAGATAACTTGGCTTTGTTTTACAGTACAAATTTTCACAACTGACAGAAAAATGTTGTCCTCGTTTGAAACTAGCAAATAAAATGCCTTTTACATATTGACTACAGAAGAATCATCCATTCATTTCTGCTTAAATGGTCCCCCAATTAACTATTGAAAAGGCTCATTGCTGCTTAACTTTGGTGATCTAGCATGAACTAGTGCTTTTCAGTTTGACTTTACCATAAATCTGGGACTACAAATTTTTAGCTGCTAATAACTTTATCTATATAACTTTGTGACTATTGCATTGCCCTGTTGGATGGGGCTTTAGAATATACCAACTACACCTCTGCAGTGGGGTAAGATTCCCTCCTCCTCCCAATGGGGCCACCTGTTGCCTGTAATACTTAAAGATGGAACCCTGGTGGTTGAGCAGTCAATGACATACAACACTCCATTTTGACCCTTACTTAGGCTAGGCGGTGGGGTTGGAGAGACCCCTTTTAATTAATCAGCAGGTCATGTCAAGCCCTAGCACCTATATGATTGTCCCAACCCTATTACCCTTATGGCAAGCCCCAACCCTTTTTATTATATATGTGCTAGAAGGCAGTGCCTGCAGGTCTTAATATCCTGGGTATGACGTTAAACTCTATCTGGTAAAGTTCCAATTCTGGAACTCTGGGAAATATGGTGTACCACTTTATCCCCGTTACTCCCAGGTCCACTCTGATCTGGTGAGGTAGTACCTGTTAGGGTCCCATCTATGGATTAAGTAGAAAAAAAAGACTTTAAAAAGAAATTGAGTACCCATCAATGAATGAATAAAACAATGTCTTTGGCATAAAATAACCCAACAAGAGTTGACATGCTGCAAAATCCAACCACCAACCATTTGTTTATGTAGAAATGAAACCAAAAATAATCTTTTTTTTATCTTCAGGGTAATTGTGCTGAAAACACTGCCAAAAAATATGAAATTTCTCGAGAAGCCCAAGATAATCATGCAATAGACAGTTACAAACGTAGTCAGAATGCCGTGGCCAATGGAATATTAGCTGCTGAGATTGTTCCAGTCAGCGTACCACAAAGGAGAGGTACTTATGTCTTTTGTTTCACCCCCCTTACTTTTACATCTATGTATGCATTTTATTTTAACTATTAAAAATTTGCTTTGTTTTTTTGTTTTTTTGTTGTTTTTATAAATAATCCATAAGATATAAAAAGAAAAACCTATCTTTTTTGCAGGTGACCCAGTCGTCTTATCAGTGGATGAAGAATTCAAAAAAGTAAAGTTTGATAAAATCCCAAGTTTGAAGCCAGTATTTCAAAAACAAGGAGGTAAGAACAGATAAAAGTTTAAAGTTTATTTTTAAACTGTTATAGAAATCTGATATAGGAAGAATTTATTAAACAAATAATGAAAAAAAAAAAAGGGTTTAGTTCTCTTCTTTTACATATAGTACAAAATTACTAAATTTCAAAAAAGCTTTAAATTCAAATTTCACCTATGGAATAGGTGTGATATTTAAACATGGCAGGTCTTACATGATTTTTGTACTTACTTATAAAGAGCTGGGAAGAATTCCACAAATCAATTGATATTTGATTATTGAATTATATCATTTAATCAGTAAAAATCCAAAACTATATTTTGTACTTTTCCTTATTATAAACATTAAAGTATATGCATGATTTTAATGCTCAATGGCATCTTTTTTCTGAGTTATAAGTTGGCACATACATACCAAAACAGACGGGCCTATTTCATATATGTGTGGGGTAAAAGAATAGGGGGGGAAAATGTGGACAAAAGAACAACTCAAACAAGTAGATGTAGGAGATATATTTCGTCTTGCACTGAGCAAGACTTCTTCAGTCGTTTATTTGAATACATTTGTTTTTTATAGAAGAGAAAGTGAATGGGTGATGGGTGAGTTTGGTGATGAAGTCAGGAGGATGGGATAGAGTTTGTGAGGATTTGATTGGTCAAAAGAAATCTTTCATAGATTGGGTGGTGAGGGAGATAAGATCAAATGTGTGAAATTTGTTGGAAGAAATATGAAAAGTAAGGTAGTTTAGTGCAAAGGAGGAGAACATGGTAGGGAAGAAATTAGGTCAACATTCTTTGGTTGGCTTAGAGTTTAGTGCACATTTTCCCTCTATTCTTTTACCACATTCTGTTGGATTTACTCCAATCCTCCTACCCATATATATATATATATATTATATATATATATATGATAAAGAAAATGACTTGCCAGGGAATAGAAATATTGAGCTAATTACAACATTGATGGTCGATACAACTAAATAAGTTAGGGTTATAAAGAATATAAAGATAGATTAATAAATTCATTGAGCAGATTTAGTAGAAAGGTAAAGATAGATAACCTACTTAAATAGATGAGAAGATAACCTAGGGATTGTTTAAAGTATTTCAATTTGAAACTCCTTTTCTTTGCAGGCACTGTAACTGTTGCTAACTCAAGTAAATTGGATGATGGTGCAGCTGCAATGGTTGTCATGACAGCAAAAGCTGCAGAAAAATTAAATGTCAAACCTTTGGCAAGGATTGTTGGTAAGTTATCATTCACTTTGTATTAAACAATAAAATTAGATTCTAAAGTGCTGATGACATTTAAATCTCTTTCTTTGCATGTGAATACAACAAGAATATATTATATAATTAATTGTTAGACTATTAATTATGTATGATAAGTGTAGTTTAATTTAAACTAATGGTTGTGGAAAAACGGAGGAAAATGATGGACAGATTTTAACCTATGTTTGACCTCTCTTCTGGTTGGCCAGTGCGAACGTGAGAAAGAGTTTAAGGAGTTGTTTTTTTTTAATCACCTTCCTGCCATAATGTAATACTTAAAACCCTTTGGTTACACTATCAATACTTCTTTACAAAGGGGAAATGTTTCTCTTTTTCTAAGGTCTGAGGCAGAAAACCACAGGTGTAAGTGGCAAAGTTGGTAACATAGGCAACTGCTAAACTCTATAATATAAAGTCATTATTTCTTCTCTCATGATGATTATGAAAATCTTGGCTTCTTCTCACAAGGCAGAAAATCTGTCCTTTTATTGGCCTCAAAGCTCACATGACTTTTCATATATCTGGGCACCTGAATCGAGACATGCGTCCGTGTCACTACACAGTCGTGTTTTTCATGTTTAGACGGACACGAGTTCAATCCAGTCTGGCCAGACACAGCCGGGTTCTTTTACACTTCTGTTTGGGTACAGCAGTGTTATTTCCTCTACACTTTTTAACTGATACATACAATCATTTATCATAGAATCTTTTGATTTCAACAAATTTTCTATTCATGTTTTTTGTTCTAAAAAGTAAATAATTTTATTTTAGGTTTTGCTGATGCTGCAACAAACCCAATTGATTTCCCCTCAGCTCCAGCAATTGCTATGGAAAAGGTAGTTGAAATAGTTTGAGTTTTTTTAATTAAAATATTTAGGTTTTGCTGATGCTGCAACAAACCCAATTGATTTCCCTCAGCTCCAGCAATTGCTATGGAAAAGGTAGTTGAAATAGTTTGAGTTTTTTTTAATTAAATATTTGGTTTTGCTGATGCTGCAACAAACCCAATTGATTTCCCCTCAGCTCCAGCAATTGCTATGGAAAAGGTAGTTGAAATAGTTTGAGTTTTTTTAATTAAAATATTTAGGTTTTGCTGATGCTGCAACAAACCCAATTGATTTCCCTCAGCTCCAGCAATTGCTATGGAAAAGGTAGTTGAAATAGTTTGAGTTTTTTTTAAAAATATTTAGGTTTTGCTGATGCTGCAACAAACCCAATTGATTTCCCCTCAGCTCCAGCAATTGCTATGGAAAAGGTAGTTGAAATAGTTTGAGTTTTTTAATTAAAATATTTAGGTTTTGCTGATGCTGCAACAAACCCAATTGATTTCCCCTCAGCTCCAGCAATTGCTATGGAAAAGGTAGTTGAAATAGTTTGAGTTTTTTAATTAAAATATTTAGGTTTTGCTGATGCTGCAACAAACCCAATTGATTTCCCCTCAGCTCCAGCAATTGCTATGGAAAAGGTAGTTGAAATAGTTTGAGTTTTTTTTAATTAAATATTTAGGTTTTGCTGATGCTGCAACAAACCCAATTGATTTCCCCTCAGCTCCAGCAATTGCTATGGAAAAGGTAGTTGAAATAGTTTGAGTTTTTTTAATTAAAATATTTAGGTTTTGCTGATGCTGCAACAAACCCAATTGATTTCCCCTCAGCTCCAGCAATTGCTATGGAAAAGGTAGTTGAAATAGTTTGAGTTTTTTTTTAAAATATTTAGGTTTTGCTGATGCTGCAACAAACCCAATTGATTTCCCCTCAGCTCCAGCAATTGCTATGGAAAAGGTAGTTGAAATAGTTTGAGTTTTTTTAATTAAAATATTTAGGTTTTGCTGATGCTGCAACAAACCCAATTGATTTCCCCTCAGCTCCAGCAATTGCTATGGAAAAGGTAGTTGAAATAGTTTGAGTTTTTTTAATTAAAATATTTAGGTTTTGCTGATGCTGCAACAAACCCAATTGATTTCCCCTCAGCTCCAGCAATTGCTATGGAAAAGGTAGTTGAAATAGTTTGAGTTTTTTAATTAAAATATTTAGGTTTTGCTGATGCTGCAACAAACCCAATTGATTTCCCCTCAGCTCCAGCAATTGCTATGGAAAAGGTAGTTGAAATAGTTTGAGTTTTTTAATTAAAATATTTAGGTTTTGCTGATGCTGCAACAAACCCAATTGATTTCCCCTCAGCTCCAGCAATTGCTATGGAAAAGGTAGTTGAAATAGTTTGAGTTTTTTAATTAAAATATTTAGGTTTTGCTGATGCTGCAACAAACCCAATTGATTTCCCCTCAGCTCCAGCAATTGCTATGGAAAAGGTAGTTGAAATAGTTTGAGTTTTTTTAATTAAAATATTTAGGTTTTGCTGATGCTGCAACAAACCCAATTGATTTCCCCTCAGCTCCAGCAATTGCTATGGAAAAGGTAGTTGAAATAGTTTGAGTTTTTTTAATTAAAATATTTAGGTTTTGCTGATGCTGCAACAAACCCAATTGATTTCCCCTCAGCTCCAGCAATTGCTATGGAAAAGGTAGTTGAAATAGTTTGAGTTTTTTTAATTAAAATATTTAGGTTTTGCTGATGCTGCAACAAACCCAATTGATTTCCCTCAGCTCCAGCAATTGCTATGGAAAAGGTAGTTGAAATAGTTTGAGTTTTTTTTAATTAAATATTTAGGTTTTGCTGATGCTGCAACAAACCCAATTGATTTCCCCTCAGCTCCAGCAATTGCTATGGAAAAGGTAGTTGAAATAGTTTGAGTTTTTTTAAATATTTAGGTTTTGCTGATGCTGCAACAAACCCAATTGATTTCCCCTCAGCTCCAGCAATTGCTATGGAAAAGGTAGTTGAAATAGTTGAGTTTTTTTAATTAAAATATTTAGGTTTTGTTGATGCTGCAACAAACCCAATTGATTTCCCCTCAGCTCAGCAATTGCTATGGAAAAGGTAGTTGAAATAGTTTGAGTTTTTTTAATTAAAATATTTAGGTTTTGCTGATGCTGCAACAAACCCAATTGATTTCCCCTCAGCTCCAGCAATTGCTATGGAAAAGGTAGTTGAAATAGTTTGAGTTTTTTTAATTAAAATATTTAGTTTTGCTGATGCTGCAACAAACCCAATTGATTTCCCCTCAGCTCCAGCAATTGCTATGGAAAAGGTAGTTGAAATAGTTTGAGTTTTTTTAATTAAAATATTTAGGTTTTGCTGATGCTGCAACAAACCCAATTGATTTCCCCTCAGCTCCAGCAATTGCTATGGAAAAGGTAGTTGAAATAGTTTTAGTTTTTTAATTAAAATATCTAGGTTTTTTAATGTATTATTTGGACTATTCTCCTCATCTTTATTGTTACCTACACAACATTTTTTCGGCTAGTGTGCTTTCTGGCTTTCTTCAAGTATTTCTTGTTGGACTCAGGAACCTTCTCAAACTCGGGAACCTTTATGTTGTAATCGGGGTCTTCACGGAACTTTGAACTGAACCCTTTATTCAATCCACAGTTTGAAGTTCCGTGAAGGCTCTTCTATACTATGTAAACTTTTATTTCTTAAGATATATATATTTCAGGATTTTAAATGCATTAATAATATGGGCAGTTTTGCAGCAAATCTAACTCAGCTAGACTTTGATAGAGACATTGTTAATAAATAAGATGCTAATTAAGATTAGATAATGATTATTTCATAATCGTTGAGAATATAACTAAAATAACTAAGGAAATCGTGATGTCAGTGGTGACAGTTTCGGTTACACACAGGCAGTTACATAATTTCCATTATAATAAGATGTAGTGAAATCTTCTACAAAGAGATCATCTATAATAGTTTTCCAAGAATTTAAGAATGTGTTGTTAATTATTTTTAATAATGATAATAATAAATGATTGCAATAAAAATAGAATGAACAAAAAAAAAAAAAATAGTAAAAATGAATGGAGACCAAAAAGAAGTTGTTTAGTTTTCATTATTATGATTATTTTTTGAATTTTTTTTTTTTCCTGGGAAATTTACAATGATGTGTGAATATTTTTATTTAAATGATGAATTAATTTTGTCTCTCTTTTTCTTTCTCAGCTTCTCAGCAATTGTGGCAAAACAGTATCGGATATTTCTATGTGGGAAATTAATGAAGCATTCAGTGTTGTCGTTTTGGCCTGCAACAAAATTATGGGTCTTGACCCAAGCAAGGTCAATATTAATGGAGGTGCTGTAAGCTTGGGACATCCAATTGGGTAAATTTAAATATTTATTTGCCTTCCCCTCTTATTATTTTCATCTTTTGAATGTTAAGATTTTTGAATACTGAATATTTACTAGCGGGACCTGTGGATTTACTACATTATGATAATTCAAATATTATGACATCTGATATGTTTACTTAAGAGCTATTGCAATAGTTTAATATGTAAAAAGATTTAACATTCTCTCACTCTTTTTCCTCACTCCCTCCCCCATCTTTGCCCATGTTTCCCCTACTCTCTTCCTTTCTTTCTTTTTAATTATATTTTTTCTGTGTAGCATGTCATTGTTATTACCTTTCTTTCTAATAAAAATGAAATGGTCCATTTATTTAACTGAGGTGATGACACTCATAAGAAATTCGACAATTAAACAACACCAGATAATTAAGACTTACATTTTTGTATTTCATCTTGGATTGATTTAGACAGTTTCATTTTTAGCAAGAGGATGTTGCAGGATGATAACGGACAGAAGATTTAAGGAACAATATTTGCTACTTGATTATTTATTTTATTCTATACTAGAAGCGACTACCCGGCATCACCTGGGTAGAGGGGGAGGGAACTAAAAATACCTAGTGTATTGATTTGTTTACTTTTAAGATTCATAAATGCTGGACATTTTTAAGTAGAATTTCAATGCTACTTCTATGTATATTTCAATTTTTGAATATCTTATAATATTAATCAAATCCTCAAAACTTTTTCACAAAAAGCAAGAACTGGTGATATTTAATGTGTATATATTTACTTTGTTGTTAATTGTTTTATTTTTGTATAATTGGATATGTTTACTTGAGAGCTATTAATATGTAAAAAGTATAATAATCTTGATTAACTCTCTCTCTTTCTTATAAGGTGGTGTTGTAAAATATTTACATTGATTTGCCTATAAAAATCTGAAGGCAGGCATTTAAAATATCTACATTAATTTGCCAACAAAAAAATTACAAAAACACGACTTGGAAAATATGTAAGTTGGGCTGGAAATTTGCTTAACACTGGCTTGCGAAAACATAGACATAAGCTCAAAATTACCAAAATGTATTCTGTTATTCACAATTTCAATATTACAAATAAAACAAACGTAACTTTTCTTTTCTTTTCAATTCATTTTAATTTTATGTTGGGCTTTTACGCGACACAGGACCATTTGGAATGTTTCATTTTTAAAATTGGGTGAAATAAAATGGGACAAATAAGAAATCTGTGATTAAGCGACACCAGATAATCTATATTTACATTTTTGCATTGCATCTTGAACAATTTGGGTGGTCTCATTTTTAACCAGAGGGTATTGCAGGATGATAACTGATGGAGTTTAATCAATATTAAAACATCTAAAAATTTAAAGTAATAATAAAATGAAGTTACTTTTTTTTTAATTATTAAAATAAAATGAAACTATTTTTTATAATTTGTTTATTTAATAATTGGATTCATTTATATTTAATTTTGTTTAAATTTAGATAAATTATAAATTAAATGTTTGGCTTGAAATGAAGAATAGAAACTGATGTTTATTATTTTGATTTTCCTTAAAAGGTAAAAATGAAAATAGTGCGATTAATTTCATTAACAGCAGATGAATATAAAAAGAAATAAACAATTTTTGGGTGGGAATATTAATTTTGTAATTATTCATTTTAAAATGGGTAAAATAAGAATTTGGCGGATAAGCAACAGCAGTTAATCAGGATTTACATTTTTGCCTTTCATCTTGGACAATTTAGACAGTCTCATTTCTAACCAGAGGGTGTGACAAGATGATAATGGCCATATTATGTAGGAACACCAGTATTAATATATAGATTAAGAATATTACACTATTGATCTATAGGGTACTAAAGTTATAATTTAATTTTTTTTTGTGCAGAATGTCTGGAGCCCGAATCACCGGTCATATGGCATTGAACCTGAAACCTGGAGAATTGGGAGTTGCAGGAATTTGCAATGGTGGTGGCGGTGCATCAGCCATCATGATTGAGAAAATCTAAAGAAACTTTACAATCTGAAATATTTTCTTGCAGTGTTGATTTTACTATTGTTATTGATCAGGAATATTTTTTAAATAAATCTGAAAATAAAATCATTCTCTGAATTTCATTTTGTCTATTGATGTACAATTTTAGGATTTGTGGATGGAGGAACAACTATGAAATAACAAATCTGAGTAAAATTGAGTTTTTAACAAACAAAAGAATGTTGTAAAATATTTAAACTAAGCTAAATCGGTAATCTTGAACTTTAAGTGACTAAATTCCCACCATAAAATTGTACTTGCACATTATTTGAAATTAACTTAATTGTTATTAAAAAGATATTTTATGATATCTTGGAGTTAAAAACATGCATTAAAATGGATTTAAAAAGCGTGGTGTTTTCTCCGTGAAAATTATGTTGAATCAAAGATGGCTGCCATTGTTTACAAGCTTCTTCTTGGAAAAAGAACAAAAGGACTTAACTCTCATTTAAGTCTTAAAAGGACTTAACTCTCATTGCTTTGAGAGTTAAGTCCTTTTGTTCTTTTTCTCTTCTTTTTCAACGTAATTTTCACAGAGAAAACATGACGCTTTTCAAATCTATTTTAATGCATGTTTTTAACTCCAAAATTAATTTTTGTAGTTAAATTAAGTTCATTTCAAATAATGCACAAGTACAATTTTATGGTAGGAATTTAATCACTTAAGTTCAAGATTACCACTAAATCACATGAGTTATGTTGTTACATAATTTATAGGTAACCTATTAATTATGTACAATAAGTGTAGTTTATATTCAAAATAACGGTTAGTGGAAAGATACAGGAAATGTGAGTGACATATGATATAACCTTGTATTGACCTCTCTTCCAGTTCACCAGCCCTGTGAAAAAGTAGCTAGAAAAGTAAGATTTTGCTGAGTGCTTGGACAAGTAAGACATGTAAAGTCTCTCATTCCAATAGCCAAAATCTCCACGTGTTTGTTGTTCTGGGATTCATAAAAATAAAATATGAGCCCGAAACAAAAAGAATGTCTTGTTGTAATTAAAAAATGGTAACAACATAGGACATTGCAGGTCAGATCTAGAATAACAGAAGATCCAGCTAAGACATCAACCAAGTCACCAGCCCTGACCAGTCCAGAGATAGACTAAGCTAAGATGGAAGACCCAAGAAGATAAAAGATGAGATAACAGCCATAACAGAACTATAAAAGAAATAAAAGATAAGTACATATTAATTTTATAATTATTATACAACAATGTTTCTGTATTATAAATAGTCGTTTATTTTAGCAGTTTCTGTACTTGACAATTAGTTGAGTTTATTTCAAGTATTTCAGTTTTACCTAACTTACTCTTGTATACTACTACTGATCTTGACAAACAATGAAGAACATGTATATATATATAAAAATATAATATTATATTTTTATTCTTTGATAGGGATGCTTGTGTAAAGAAAGATACTCGTCAGAAAGAGTTCGCACATACAAAGGAGCTGTTGGGAGTTTGAAGAGCGTGTGATCGCACTAAACTTCAGCCAAAATTTTAGACTTTATATAGTTTTAGAACTCCATGGCCACGACATCCAAGCAATTTTCTTGCTGACACACCTCTTCACCCACGTAGCTTGTTTTTTTTATTGGTCATTGGTTACACCCATGCATTTCCTGTGTTTATGCATTGATTATCACACCTGTCTTCCGGTAGTCACGTAGATGATTTTATCCACGGATGGATGTATATTTCAGGTCACTTTCAATCAAGGCAATGTATTACATTATGACAAATGTCAAGGAAGAGGTTTGTCCAATTCTGACAACAAGTTCCTATTTCATTCTACTAATATGAGGTGGGTCTGAAAAAGTGAAAACAGAATTGGTGTTACAATTTATTTAAATTCCAAACAACAAAGTTTCCCATTTGCAAAGTACACCCCCCCCCCCAGTCTAATGCCCTTTCCCATCTTTCTATGAACTGCTGGAAGGTTGCTTCTGGGAAACTCCTTAGTTCCATCATTACAGAACTCTTGATGGGCTCCACATCTTCAAAGCAGGTTCCTTCAATGAAACATTTGAGGTTGAGGAAAAGTTAAATAGGAACAAGGAACAAGATCAGGTGAATAGGAAAGTTGTTTGAGTATAGTGATGTTTCTTGGCCGGGAACTGATGGATACTCAGGGCGTTGTGAGTAGATGAATTGTGGTGAAGGAACCATGATTTGTCCTGCCACCACAGCTGTCATCTCTTTTCCTTCACCGAGCAAAGCATATATCACAGGATCTCCTTGTAGACTACTTGATTGTCTGACCCAGTGGCAAGAATTCCTTGTGGACGATGCTCTTCACATTGAAGAACATAATTGACCTTTGACCTTGTCTTTTCGGCATCAGCAATGTCTGAGAGTTCCACTGATTGCTCTGGCATTTCATGTCCATGTCTTATCCCCCAGTAATGACTATACAAAGAAAATCTCAGTTTGAACATGTTTCATAATATCCTGACACACCGTGGTGCATCATTCAGCAGTTTTGGCATTTTTGTGCAAACTTTCTGAAGGCCCAAATTTTTGGTGATAATCTTCAAAATACAGTGGAACCTCGTCTCTCGAACATAATTAATTCCAAAATTATGTTCGACAACCAGTAAGACAACCAGTAGCCGTAAAATAGAGAATAAACACAAATGAAGTGAAGAATTTGCTCAAAAACAATATCAGAGACTTGTTCAAGCTATCAACTGACACTAACTGAGGCTGCTTGGGTAGATTCAACCAGCTGTTCAGCTGTCTTTGGTTTGCCTCAGCAGTTATTTGTGTGACTTCTGTTTTCATCAGCTTGAGTCGTGTGTTCAAAGTCCAAAAATTTGTTCAAAAGACAGAGGCCTTTTTTTACTCAAATTTTTTGTTTGAACTCTGAATTGTTTGACTTTTGAGAACTGAGATTTCACTTTTTTCTTTTTTAATGTCCAACTGACTTATTCATTCAGTCAGCCGACTCCCTTATCCACTCGATGTTGAAAGTTCCCAGACTTCTCTTCCCCCTCCTTGCACCCTTCTTTGTACCTCTTGTGCAACTTAAAAACACGTGTGCATGATATCGTGTTATCTCCATACACTTGCTGAAGCATTTCAAGTGTTTGTGATGGAGTTTTTCCCAAGCGAACCAAAAATTTCAAGTTTATTCGTTGCTCAGAATTCAATGTTCGTTTCTCAGTGCTCAGAGCTGAATGATCTGAAAAAGAGGAGGTGGAAACAAAAACATTTCAACAAAAATGCAATGTACAACAGTCTGAAATATCAAAATTATTCAAAAATGCAATGGTTGCAGAAAGCTAAGATTATAGTTCTATACTTCCAACGTATAATATCTGATGTAAATAATGCTCTTATCCATCTTTCAGCCATAGTTCACACAGCACACGTAGTCCCATTACTTTTCAGAAATCCAAAAGATACACAGGGTGCAGTCAGAATGTCAAATGAAGAAAGTTGGAGGGAAGAAGAAGGACTTATGACTTAAATAGATATTGATAGTTTCACACAAAAATTGATTTGCCATAAACACACCTAGAAAAGGTTGCTATTGAAAACCCAGTAGAGGCCCTCAAGTTTGCTAGCATTTTCACACACACTCAGGAACTGAATAACCCCACCTTTCCTGGGTATTACCAGGTACTGCAGCAAATAAAACTTAAAATTTGACTTGAGTATAGCAATTCTCAAAATTGAGCTGAAAGAAGTGAAATCATAATATTAATACTCGTGTTCCTTAATTGTACGACCATTATCATCTTGCAACACCCTCTGGTTAAAAATGAGACCATCCAAATCTTCCACGATGAAATGGAAAAATGTAAATCTTGATTATTTGGTGTTGCTTATCTGCCGAATTCTTATTTCTTATGAGTGTTGTCACCTCCTCTAAATAATGGAAAATTCGATTGTTATTAGAAAGAAAGGGAAGAAAAAGTGAATGCTACACAGAAAAATATAATAAATATAATAAAAAAGAAAGAGTGTAGGGGAAAGATAGAGAGAGGGGTTGAGCATGCAGAAATGATCACACTAATCTGTTTCAATCGAACATAATGAAGACATGAAAAGAAAGAAAAGAGAGAGAGTTAAATCAAGATTATTATACTTTTTACAAATTGAACAATTGCAATAACTATTAACATATCAAATGTTGTAATAATTAAATTATCCTACTGTGGTATATGTACAGTCCTGCTAGTTGTTTAATGGTAAAAATTAAAAGATTTAGTCAAAAACGACTAAGAAAATAAAACTGAGCAAAAGAGTAACTGATTTAAAAGAGCAACATAACTTTGTGTGCTGCAGTAAAAATTCCTTAGTGATCCTGTGAAAGTCTCAATTGAATTGAAAATGACAATCATTCAATAAGTAAGGTGAAATATTGCCTAAGGAGTTCGCAATAGGAAGCATTGTTTATAGTTTTTCTTTTTCTAAAGGAAATCAATTGTGATGTATAGACAATATTGACTCCAGTATTGGAAATAACAAACTTGTTTCTGTGTTTCATCAACAATCAACAAGAATTACTCCCTTACTTGTGTTCCCTTTACATTATAATGGATTAATTCATCTTAAACATAAACAATTATGTCCTCGTTAAATGTCACGTTTAGACTGAATGATTTTTTAAATGAGTTAATCAGTTATAATGTTAAGGGAATGGAGTAACGGAGTAACTCTTGTTTATTGTTGAAGGAACACAGTAGTGTTTGTTATTTCTGGTACCAGAGTGAATATTGTCTAGATCAGGGGTCGGCAACCTTGTACTACATAGGGGCCATGTCTGTGAGAGAATGGCGGGCCACATCTATCACTGTAGACCTTGTAGTATAGAGTAATGATTTATCACGTGGGGTGGGGGCAAGTAACATGATTGTAACATTGTATAAGTCTTATACACCGATGTATTTGTGGGCTTATTACCAGATTTTGCTTTATTCATTACCAGATTTGAATAATCAAGATTATATGATCTTACAATTCCTATGAGAGGAATAACAATTCTTACCAGAGAAATAGTAAGCGACATGGTGTTTATGATTCTGTGTACGTTTACGAATAAAAAAAATTAAAAAACGAGCATCTAAGCCACTGTCTGTTTCCTTTGCAGGTTGGATTAATATAATACTTCTCTTAGGGACTGTGGGCCAAATGATTATGGATTGCAGGCTAGATCTGGTCTGCGGACAGTAGGTTGCTGATCCCTGGGGTCTAGATCCTTTCATGTCCCAGAAAACTGTTAACATGTTCAGCACAGCAGTCAGTAAAGAAGGTCATGTTGACAGTTTTCTGGGACATGAAAGGATCTAGATACACATCACATTTTTCTCTAAATTTCACATGATCTGTACTTCTCAGACACCAACAATTTTATGACAGATCTCTGTTCAAGGCTAGAACATTCTGATTTGCCACCATTTTGAATAACATCAAAACAAATATTTTTGTGAGATTACATTTTTTTGTTGCTCTAAACAAATTCCAAACAATGCAGAGTTTACATTTATGGAAAAAAATTCTGAAAAAAAATAATAAATAAAAAAAAAAAAATTATTTTGCTTTTTTAAAAAAAAAAATTCCACTCATTTATTGACTCTCATATAATGGAAAACTTATTTATACATTGGGGTTTATTTATCTGAATTTTTTATTTAGATGAGGTTTGATAATTTGTATTTTTTAAAAACTATTGTCCTCATCTTTATTGGTATCTACACAACGTTTTGAAGAAAAAGTTCCCGAGTTCAACAAGAAAGACCTGAAGAAGGCCAGAGGGCACATCGCCTGAAACATTGTGTATATAACAATAAAGATGAGGCCAACAGTCCAAATAAACCAAATTGGTGTCGGTTTTGATTTTACAGTTTTAGAAAACCAGCCCTATGAGTTCTGTATGGCATAACTTATTGAACATTCCCTCCTCACAATATTTTGTTCCCTTGGAGAAACACTAAAAGAGGCAAGAATGATTTTTGTTCAGACAAAAATTTACTCAATAGATTTATCATAAATGAATTTATTTTTGGGATTACTTTTTCTTTTTTTTTCAAGGTATAAAAATCATAAATGATGTAAAATAAGACGAAATATTTCATGTTTACATAATAATGTTAGATTGGTATTGTAACTTTTTTTTTTTTTACAAATTACCAAATTAATGTTTTAGATGATTTAATAGAATTTTTTGCATATAATTTTCAAAAAAAATAAAAAATAAAAACAATATCAATTTTTTTTTTCATTTACATAAAATTTCAAAATTGTTGCATTAGTTTTCAACATTAAAATTATTGAATAATTTTGATATTTCAGACTGTTGTCCTCATCTTTATTGTGGTATGTATAAACACAATGTTTTGGCTGCTGCACCCTCCGGCCTTCCTCAGGTGTTTCCTGTATATCCTGGAGAATCATTTTTAATAGTTTGACTATTGATCAAACAGGTGTCAAAGAACTTTTGAAGATCTTATTCAAATAATGACGTCATTGTCTTTGCATGGCTATCATTCTGATATGTGTCATGAGAAGAATCCCAATTATTTAGAAAAAAAAAAAAATGTTTATTGACGTTCCTGTATAACGTGAGGTGTAAAATCCAATAACATCAGTCTTTTTCAATATTTTTTAAAGCAATTCAATTTAAAAAACAATTTGATTTAGCCTTTTCAGTTATTGGTTCCCATATTGTGTTCATCTCTATAATTAATCTACTCAAGGAAGGCTGGAGGATAAAGCAGCCAAAATGTTGTGTTTATACATACCACAATAAAGATGAGGACAACAGTCCTAAACATCAAAATTATTTAAATTATTTTTAGTTGAAATAAAATTTAAAATGCCAACAATTCAAATGGCGGCCAAACATTGGAATCTTTTTGGGGAAATTTTCAGTCGGTGAGCTTCACGCCCCCCCCCATTCCACCGCTTTCTGTCAGATTTGAACCGGGTTTTTTTTCTCAGTTTCAATTTGTGAATTTGTACAATTAAGAATTTAGTGGTCCAAGTATTCCACTGGATTATGGTAAATTTACAATTCTTACAAGTGACTGAAACCATTCAGCCAAAATGGGTTCCATTGATGGAAAAATAAATGGTAAATTATAGATAGCACTTCTCCATTACCCAAAGAAGGGTTGGTTGGTTGGTTGTTTTACAGCATATTAACCCTTTTCAAGTCATTTAATGCCGAATGAAGTCTTTTTGATAAACAAAGGACTCAGGTTGCTTACATTACCTGCTATTGCTTAAGTTGTCGCCCAATTAAATATTGAACAGGTTTGGTTGGTTATTTTATTTTATGGCATATCAACTCTTTTCGAGTTATTTAATGCCGAATCAAGTCTTTTTGATAAACAAAGGACTCTGGTTTCTTAGAATGCCTGCTTTTGAATAAGTAAAAATTCATCAGGGTGGCCTAATGTTGGTATCAGCCAGACAGCAAGGGAGTCTATCCCCTTTTCACTAGGCCTATGAGATCGTTTTGGTGTCTGATGTGGAGCACCACACCTTCAATCAGCTCCTCACTTTACCGCACAGATCCCTGTGCTACTCATACGCTGAGTTGGCAAGAGCCGGTATATGAACCCAGAACCTTGTGGTTCCTAGTCCAACGCTCTACCGACTGAGCTAAACCAGCCCTAGTCCCCCAATTAGGTATTGAACAGGCTTATTGCTTCAGTGATCCAGCTGGAACTGGTGATTTCAGTGTCACTTGACCGTAATCCCCAAAGAAGGTACCACCATGAAATCTGGAGAAATACAAGAATAGAGAAAAGAAACAAAGAAAAACTTCTTATATTTTGTTGTTTGTGGCTATGTAAAAATAGATACTCTGCTTTTGGATACATCATGCTTCCATTTTACAAAAAATAATAATACAACAAAAAAAATAATGGAATGTTAAGTACCATATCCTGTGAGGACTTCAAGACTCTTCACAGTAAACTGAATTACCATGAATATTCTTGAGAGACAATGAAGTGCTTTTCTGTTGTTCAAATTCCTACTTATCCTTCTAGAGTGATTGTGCTCCCTGATGGCTAGTGTATCCAGTCTCCTTTACTATTTTACCCTCAACTCAGGGTACAGTAGATTCATGCCTTTTCCGGGGACATTAGTGTGAAGTGAATACAAACAGCTGAAATTTGAATGAGGCATGCCAATTCAATTTTCCATGCCAATAATCTGTACATCACACATTCAGGTTTTCCAAGCCCAAAATTGGGGGAATCTCCATGGCATAGTCCCTAACATTCTCGACTGTGAAATTGTAGTAAGCAAGTTTGAACTCCAGTCGGGCTATCATGTTCAGTTTCGGACTAATACCTTTGGGAAAGGTATGAACCCCCCCTCATCCCCCAGCAATGGGTTAAATAGTAACACTGCTGTTCTTCTACAAGGATGGCTATAGCATTAAATAACCCATGAAGATTGATATGCCATTAAACAAACAAACCAAACCATCTGAACCAAAAATTCAGATTTTCAACTAAAACTGAATATTTTTTAAATATCCAGTTTGAAATAGTTAAATTTAAGAATTTTTAATATTTCATGATTAGTTAATAATTTTAACATTGGATTATCTTACCTCCCCTCTCCCCCCTTCAGACATCACTGCCCCGAATATAATTATGCCCCCCCTGGTTTGTGCCGCCAACCAGATATACATTCGTCCCAAATAATTTCTGCTGTTGCTGTTGTTGTTGCTGCTGCTGCTGCTGTTGTTGTCCTGGAACTAAATTTTTTTGTGGAAAACTTTCCTTTTGCAAACTTTCCTGTTTTTTCTTGTGGTACCAATTTTGTAGGTGAGCAGAAACGCTCTCAAAATATTGCTTATTAGAGGCCGTCTGATTTTCATAGTCAATAGCTGAACTATTGCCGTACTCCGACTGATGACGGTACGGTGAAAGATTTGTAGGGCTAGCACAGAAACTCTGGTCTGTGCCACTAAACGAGGATGGGGTAGTCAAACTGCTGTGAATGCCGTTCAACAAAGTGCTATTGCTTCGAGTACTAGCATCCAAGTTCGTAGTCCCGTAGATACGACTGCTATAGCCAGAGTCCGGGTTACTGCTAGAATCTTCTTTATTGTGACTAATATCTGCTTGGTGGACGTGTTCTATAGAAAGAGTGCTGAACTTTTCGGTTGCTTTTTCTGTAGATGTCGGGGGTAAAAGTGGATCCTTTTTCAAATTTTTTCCAGCTGCTCCTGCCAGCCTTATAGCTGGCACTTGCGGCTGGACTTGATTATTAGGCGTGTAATTTCCCGGGGAAACAGAACCCAGAAAATTGTTATTTGTATTACCTGACTTGATTGTTAACGAGCCATCCGTTTTGATCTGAGAATCGGCGCTTCCCTTCGTCCAAGATTTGTTTTTCTGGTCATTGAGATTTTCGTCAACATTCGTTTGGAGATTTCTTGTACTGTGATAGGGTGGGGGATTTTTGTATGGCGGAATGTGGTTTGCGGGTTGTGAAGATGGTAAGACACTTTGATAATCATCACGGTGGTGTGGTTTACTGGAATTGGCTAGAACAGGTCTTGTGAGGGTGTTCTGGTTAGAGTCAGGTGTGCAAGAATTTGCATAAGTATTTGTGGGTGGGGTGTATCGAGTATACGGACTATGATTTCTGCTGGAAGGTGTTGGTGGACAGTCAGAAACAGGGGTGATTTTTTGAACTGGATGACTGTATGGTACAAATGAAGTTTTGGGGTACGGAGGTGTCAAACTTGAATGATTGTCAGAGATACTGTCTTTGCGGATATTGTTATGAGATTTACTGTGAACCAATGAAACAGTTTGTTGTTCAGAAGGATAATTAGTCGATTTGCTATCGTGAAACATTTCTTTTGCAGGAGAATCAAGCAAGTGATCTTGACTTCGAGAACGTCCACTTACTAGACCTTCATCGCGTTTTATAAAGCCGCCGCCATGAGCAGGTGAAGATGGTTTGTATGATTGTACACGCGGAGTTGGAGATGGTCTTGCTGTGGCATAATTTGATCCACCCAATATTTGTGGACTACAATCAGGGTCAGCTTTCAAGTTGGCAACAGTCTTACTATAATTTCTCGGCATTTGTGAAGAGTAAATAGTCGAAGGGCTTAATACAGCGTCTGTAGGTGACTTTGTTTTTGCTGGGTCCCTCTCTGATAAATGAGTCGGCTTTTCAACAGGTTTTGGGATAGTGTTGCTGTGATATTCTACCCTTGGTGAGACCAGCTGATTTTTCTCAGTTTTTTTATGGACAAGAGTAGAATTTTGCGCTGGAGACAATTTGTCTGCAGTGTTCGATGAATAAGGAGACTGCAACGAATAAGGAGGCTGCAACGAATGAGGAGACTGCAACGAATGAGGAATATGTTGATGGCTCTGTGGACTGTTTCTTGGTAGAGTGTTCTTAAATTCCGAATAAGAAACATAATCACTTGTTGGAGATTTTAGAAACGGTGCCTGTTGTTCTTTATTCTGTAAATGCGTTACAACAGGACTCGGCTGCACCGATGATCTATGTCTGTTAGCACCAATATTCGATTCCTTTATCTGAGATTCTTTGTAATGAGAGGCTTCACGGCGCCAATGTCGGTCCGATGTCTGCCAAGCTCTGATATGTTGCATAGCCGCTTGCCGATTTTCATAAAAATCCTTCTTTCTATGCCTCGCACTGTAATCCGACTGGGATAGGGTTTCATCCGAACGTGATCGGAACATCCGTCCGTTTTCATTTTCATAGACTTTAAAGAACACGCTTCGGTGGTAGAAACCCGAATCATCATGGTGGTGGGCATGGTAACTTTCCCCATCATCGTCGTCGTCGCTGGATTGAGCCTCCACGTAGGCTTGGAGTTCCGATTTGATATTGTCGTTATATGTTGCATAGGGATTTTCAGCATCCCTATACTCACCTGGATATTGACACGGATTACGACCGCCGGTGAACTTTTCGTTAGTCAATCGATCAAGAGCAAACACCTGTTGGGCAGTTCGTTTATCCAGTTGGTTTATTCGGTTCTGCAGCATTTGATGAGAAGCATCAATATGTTCGTAAATATTTTCACACGTCACATCTAAGTTTTTCTCCAGTCTCTTGACGACCGGGATGCACTGACAAATCGGGGTGTAACCAATAGGTCCCTGTCAAAAAAAAAAAAAAAAAGATTTGAAACAGAAATAAGAAAAAAGATTATAAAAAAATTCATTGATTTTAAATACAGAAATAATACACATGAATAACGCTGGGAAACACAATTTTCATTGAGTTGAATCTGACACTTGTTTTGGACTATTTTTTTTACCTCTAAATCCAAAAATGATCCCAATTTTTCTATATCACATCAAACTTTTAACCTACAGGATACCCTCAATTTTTCTCAAAACCCATAAAAATACAGTATCTAACAAATTTTTGCATATTTCATGGAATGTTTTAAAAATTTACATATACTGGAAAATAATAAAACATTATAATAGTGAAAAAGGCAAAAGTGGCTGGGGTGAGATACTCCCCCCCACCACCACCCAAAACAGAATGAAATGAGAATAGTCTATCATCATCTATCTATAAATATATAAAGGGCAGCTGATGTCTATGTATGTCCGGATGAAACTACGAAAATAAAACAATTAACAACAAAGTAAATATAATATACACATTAAATATCACCAGTTCTTGTCTTTTATGCAAAAATTATGAAGATTTGATTTATATTCGAAGATATTTAAAAATTGAAATAGACCTGTTGGCAGAATACACTGACTGCACCTCTGCAGAATGGTAAGACCCCCCCCCCAATGGGGCTACCTGTTGGTTGGTAAGGTGTTAAGGGTGGAATCCTGTAGATGAGCAGTGCATGACATGCAACACTCCACTTAGGCCGGCCCTTACTTAAGCTAGATGGGCAGTCGGAGAGGCCCTAGCACCTACATGATTGTTCTGACCCCATTGCCCTTATGGCAGGCTGCAAACCTTTTTATCATATATGTGCTAGAAGGCAGGGGCAATGTGTTGGGAATGACGTTAAACTCTATCTGATGGTGAAGTTCCAGTTCTGGGGAATGAGGAGCACCCCTTCATTACCATTGCTCCCTGGTCCACTCTGACCTGGAATTATGGGTTAAATAGAAAAATGTGTTTATAAAAAAAAATTGTGTATCCATTAATACCCATGAATTTATTTCAAAATTTAGTTGACACTAAATGACCCACCGAGATTGATATGCCGTAAAACAAAAAAAACAAACAAAAATTAAAATATATATAGAAATAGCATTGAAATTCTACTTAAAAAAATCCAGCATTTATAAATCTCAAAAGTAAACAAATCAATACGTCCGGGGTTTCTCCCCCTCCTCTATCCAGGCTATGCTGGGTAGCCACTTCTAGGGATTCAAATAAAGGGTTAAGTTCAGAAGTTCTGGAATTACAACAAAAGGCACCTGAAGAAGGCCAGAGAGTAGAACAGCCAAAACAGTGAGTATATAGCAACCAAGATGAGTATATATTGATATTGATAATATAGTTTGCTATATTTACAAATAAAGAGTGCTCAATATCATCGATAGAGCATATATATCTAAGTTAGGAAAGCAAAGAGTCAATAGTGCTTGGTTGGTTGGTTGGTTGGTTGGATTTTACAGCTTGGCAATCCTTGTTTGGTTCATTTATGCCAAAGAGGTTTTTGTTTTATTCATTCTTGATGGATACTCAATTTTTAAAAACACATTTTGCTCTATTTAACCCATAGATGGGACCCTAACAGGTACTACCACTCTGGGTCAGAGTGGACCTGAGAGTAATGATGATGAAGGAGTGCTCCACATTCCCTATAGCTCCAGAATTGGGATTTTACCATTAGATAGAGTTTAATGTCATACCCAAGACACCAAGACCCTCAACTATGCCTTCCAGTACATATATATAGGGCTGGGGTTTGCCATAAGGGCAATAGGGTTGGGACAATCATAGGTACTAGGGCTTGACATGACTAGCTGATTGATTGGATGGGGCCACTTCGACCACCCATCTAGCTCAAGTAAGAGTTGAAGTGATGTTGCATGTTATAATAGCACTTAGTATCCAGGTCACAGTCCGCTCAACTACAACAATCTTGTTCTCAGGCATTACGGGTTGCAACCTGTGGCCCCATTCGGTTGGGGGGGTATTACCACTTTGCAGAGTAGTAATAGAGCAATCAATAACAACACATTCCTTAACTACAACAGCAACCACCCTCTCAACCTAAAAAAAAAATTAAAAAAAAAAAAAATTGATAATATACAGCGCATGTATACAGATAAGATGCATTTGCTCAGACCCAAAGAATACACACACATCACACTGCCAACCTAATACAAAGATTCCTAAAAAGCGATTACCCCATAAAAACCATTAACAAATCATCATCCCTAAACAGACAAGAGCTTCTCAAATACAAACAAAAACAACCGAATCCCCATGGTGTTCCACCACGTCCAACACATACACAAACTCAGCAAAACAGTAACAAAAGATTTCAAAAGCCTACAATCCGACCCCAAAATAAAATCCACCTTCCAAAACCTCCCCATCAATATCAAATGACAACCACCCAACCTACGCAGCATTCTCACCGCATAAAAAAAAAAAAAAAAAAAAAAAAAAAACACAAACACAAAAAGGCAACCAAAGTATGCACACACAGAATTACAGACTCCTCAATCACAATACCACACACAATGATCCAACTCCCACAACTCAGCTTCGACAGCGCAAACGTCATCTATTATACAAAATGAAAAAACATTGGATATGTAGGTGAAATGCAAACACCCTTCAGATTCAGATTAAACAACCATAAATCAACAATCAGACAACAATCTGAATTTAGCACCATTGCAGAACATTTCAACAAACCATATCACAGCCTCGAAAACCTGAACTGCATCTTGATTGATCATGATTTTCCATCTCTTATTTTTTTACCCATTTTTAAATGGGTAATATGCCTATGCACACATACACACAGATTAAATACAGAATTTAGGATTCCTCAACCCATATAAATATTTCTCTAATGCTGGGGCTACACCAGCATGGCACATGGCAGATGGCAGAAATGACCAGCGACCCCACAAACACAGAAATAGCAAAAAAACAGAGAAGATAGGGGCACCGGCCCAGACATCAATCAGCAGCCAACACAGAAACAACACAGACAAGTAGCCACCCCCACACAACCTAAGGAGATCACTGAGTGAATACCCGAGATGACCATGACCTTGAGATTTAAAAAAAAACCAAAAAAAAACACAGAACAGTTAGTCTATTTGGTCTGATGAAGGAGAGTAACGTCTCCGAAATATTAAGAATATGGTAGTATGAAATAAAACGAAACTTAACATCCCAAAACTGAGTTTCTTATATTTCACACCTCATGCTTCATACTAAAACCCAAATAATATATATATATATATATATATATATATATATATATATATATATATATATACACACAACATATATACAAATATAATATATACAATAATATATACAAACTGAGAACCAGATTCACCATATATACACACACACACACACACACACACACACACACACAATCTCCATGATTGATCCTTACCTGTTTAATATTCCCAGCCAAGTCTCTGTAATACTGAACCCCTTCTTTAGGTACGTATTTATTGAAGAATCCTTGCACAGGTTGACTTGTTCCTGTCTGTCTTTCTGGACCTCTTACAGTTTGAAGAGGAATATGGGAAGTGACTTGGGGTTCACTAGGGACGGGTTTATTCTAGACAAACAAATACAAAAAAGAAAACATTTTAATCATGATAAGGAAATAGACTTGAATTATTAATTATTCTTTTTAAAAAAGACAAAATGAATAAAAAATGAAAATTAATTGATTTGAGGAAATGAAGTTTACAAGAAATAAATCTAATAATAACAAATTAGACACATGGCATAGTGGATATAGGTGTTGAGTTAATACAGTTCTAAGTGATATTTATCTTTAGGCTGCAGGTTCAATCCTGGTCAAGGGCAACAGTAACATAGAATAATAACTAACATGGCTTAACCCTTGTACCCAGTCATGGTTAGCAGAATGAGAACAGTATACCCCCATGGATTGAATAAAGGGTTGGGTTCAGAGTTCCAGGAAGGCTCCCAATTATGACAAGGTTTCTGAGGTCAAAGAGAAGGTTCCCAAGTCCAACAAGAAATATCTGAAAAAGGCAGGAGGGTACAATGGCCGAAACATTGTACAGATAACAATAAAGATGAGGGCAATAGTTCGAATAATGCAAATGAAAAATTTCATTTTAACATTATTTATTTTGATTTTATCTAGTATAACATTAAAGATGAGGAAAATAGTCTGAAAAATCCAAATAATACAAATTATCAAGCTTTATCTAAAAAAATTCAGACAAATATCATCTATTTTGATGAGTATTATCTTTCATCTTTTAAATTCTAGTTGCCTTTTATCACAACTCACTCAGGACTTCTATGAATGATAAGAACATTGAATATTAGAATAAAGAATAAACTCCCAGTGAAACTTGAACCCACATATTCCCCCCCCCCCGATTCTATATACAAGATGCTTTACCAATTCAGCTACCAGAACATCGATGGAAATAGAACACATTTTACAAAAATTAAGAGTTTTATAGTTTGCTTGAAGTATTGTGTGTACATTTGGCTTCTAGATTGATTTTGAAGGCTTATCACAATGTAAAAGAAGAAAAGGTAACGAGTATGTTGTTCATTTACCTGCATTTTTTTTTTTGACGTTTCCTTAATATTTTGGGATTAATATCCCATCTTCAAAAGACCTTGGAGTTAGTGTGGAGGTTCTAACTTGTGTGTTTCTGTATTTGTTTTTAGAGTTTGAATGTATTAATATTCCAATTTATAAAAATTGTTTATATATATATATATATATATATATATATATATATATATAAACTTACTCTCTACAAAGAGGGTTTGGTTTGGTTTACAGCATATCAACCTCAGTAGGTCATTTAATGCCGACAAAATTTTGAAATAAAATTCATTCTTAATGGATACTCAATTTTTTTTATAAACTTATGTTTTTCTATTTAACCCATAGATGGGACCCTAACAGGTACCACCACTCTGGGTCAGAGTGGACCAGGGAGCAATGGTGATGAAGGGGTGCTCCACATTTCCAAAACTGGAACCTCACCATCAGATAGAGTTTAACGTCATACCCAGGACATGAAGGCCCACAGCCACCGCATTCTAGCACCCATATGATAAAAAGGGCTTGGGGGTTGCCATAAGGGCAATGGGATTGGGGCAATCATATAGGTGCTAGGGCTTCATGTGGCCAGCCATTTGATCGGAGGGGACCTCTTTCTACGAGGAGAAGGAGAGCATAAGTGAGTATTTTCTATATAACTATCAAGTCAACGATCGTAGTTATATGTACTAAACAAGAATCAGAGATTCATGATATTTATAATACATAAATAACACTACTTTAATTCAAAAAGAAATATCCTAATAGAATTTCTTTTTCTATTCTTCGAGCTGGAATTATAAATTAAAAAAAAATTCTTTAATCATTTTAGTTTACATGTAATGAGTCTAAAATATACACAATTTTCCTTTTCTGAAACATACAAAAAATATTGAACTCTTCCATGATATTTTAATTTTTTGAGATTCAATTCTCTGTGTGTATATATATTTGGTAAAGAAAAAGGCTTAATAATCAGTCATATTAGCATTTATAGATCTATTTCTACCCATATGTATATGTATATACAGGAGTTTCATCAGATCACCATTGTATTTGTAGAGAGGCCTATAACCGAGTTCAGCATAGCATTCATTTCTGCAAGGGCTGAACTCTGTTATGGACCTTTCTACAAACCAACTACCTAACTCTTGTTATTATAAAAGCATTCATTCTTGCCTAGACAACATTCTTTCCATCTTAAAGTCCTGAAGAAGGTTTATTAAAAACTGAAACGTTTTAACATCGACTTCACCATCTGTTTTGGAATACTTTGTTTTTTCTATTTTCTACATTTTGTCAGATTTATTTCCATATTTTACTCATACATATATATATATATATATATATATATATATGATTATATATGCTCCCCACCGCCAGGTGTGTGGAGCATTTTGGAGGGGATTTCGCTGATGACCACCAACTAAGCTCTCTTATAAAACAGATAAGGTACTATCTGGTGGACTTTACATATATACAGATATATGTGTCAATTAGGTAAAATCCACGTACAAGTCTGTAGGTGCTGATGGCTAAGTGGTTAAAAAGCCTGACTGATGATAAATCAATCGGGTTTCCATCCCAGCTGGAGGTAGCCTGCAAATGTCTATCAGCACTGAAGAGACATTGTACATTGAAACGGTGTCTGTAGATGATTATAAATAAATATATATATATATATATATATATAAATAATTACATTATATATGTATGTATATGTGTGTATTTGGGCAGCATTCTTTCATTTATACATGTAGAATTAAACAAAAGGCACATCTCCTGTTTAACAATTCTATTAACAATCTTTTCAAGCTTTATGGCCAACTTTTTACATTTGGATGGAATTCGTGGATTAGTCCACCAAAGTTTTTATCCAAAGTAATTCTACATGTGTGTGTGTGTGTGTGTATATATATATATATATATATATATATATATATATAATATAGTTATTTAGTATTGGTTAATTGAATATAAAGTGCTCGATTTCAGGTGGAAGAGCTGTAGTTATACAATTCATTTAAGGTGCAATTGTTACTATTGGTTTCAAAGCAGCATATTAAACACTTATCAAGACAATGCCCCTGTGAAACCAATGATAACAATTAAATGTATTGTACTCTATAACAAATATATATATATATATATATATATATACACATTTTTTAAATTTTTTTTAATTCTAGCAAGAATTTTATAAACTTCAAATTAAGTTCCGTTTATGAATATAATCTATTGAAATTCAACAATTAGATTGTTTTACAAATTAAAAAAAATAAATCACTGTATAAGGAAAACCCCTAAAAAAATGTCTATCTATACATATATAAAGGGCAGTTGTGCGCATGTATATCCAGAGGTAACTACAAACATAAAACCAATGTAAATATATATATATATATATATATATATATATACACACAGACACACACATTCACTATCACCAGAGCTTGCCTTTTGCTTTTTGTGCAAAAATAATGAAGATTTTATTTATATCTGGGAAAATATTTTAAAAATTAGGATTTGAATAGTAAGAAAAGGGAAAGTCATTGGCTGTGTCCGTGGTTAAAACATAAATCAATTATGTAAGGCCAAAACAATCAATTGATCCGTGAGACTAACTTTTTATTATCCCCTCTCTACCCAGGTGATGCTGGGTAGCAGCTTCTAGTTTTATATAAGAGACCTCCAGATTTCTAAGAAACCAGTTAAGATGTAAATGAAATCCTGGATAAACTTGTTAATTTCACTGAACCCCAAAATCTCATCAAAAGGAAATTTACTTACTTTTTTCTTCCTTTTAAAGAAAAAAAATCTTTTTTCTTTCACTGGTTTTGTTTCACTATTGCTGGGCGGTTTTTTACCTTCAAAAGAAACGGTTGGTCTCTCCATAGAAACATTCACAACCGGTGGGCAGTAAGATTTTCTCTGTAATCAAGCAAATCAAAAAGAAGTGAAAGTAATTAATTTGCATTATTAAAATGAAAAGTTTTTTTGTCAAATATTGGAGTGGAATGAAAGTCTTGTTCAATACAAAATAGTATTTATTTAACCAATAAAGACAAAATTGAGAAATAGAAACAAAACATCATTCATCAGTGTTTTTAAAATGTTTGAATGTTTTATTAAATACTTTCAAAACAACCCATGTTATTAATGTGTTTAGAATCTTGCAATGTGTATTACATCTTATTATAATGGAGATTGTGGGGTTTGTCTGTCTGTAACCGAAACTATTTTACTATACAAGTTACAATTCCCTTTGTTATTTACATCAATTCTGCAATGATTTATTTTTATCAAAACCTCAATTATTAATAAAATTGTTTTACATCATTAAGACTGTTGACCATATCTACATGATATTTTCCACGTACCCCACTTGTACGTGTCAGGCACAAGGCCCTATTAACATGGGACCACCCACAAACCGAAGCTCATGGGTGGCGTGTGAAAAATTGCGTCGATCCCGTCGGCATTCCCCCTCAAGGGAGACGCCTCAGGCACTGGGCAATAAACCGCAGCCCTGCCCTTTAAATCCAGGGGGCAGGTGTTGCCTGGGGGGATGGCCCCTGGGATCGACGCCGTTAATTATATAGCAATGGTCCAGAGGCCGAAGCCACTGTTGACCATATCTAAACATGCTAATAACATGCAGTTGTATTTATATATACAACAAAATGCAGTTTACAGTGTGAATGAGAAGGCTAATTTGCATATTGATCTTAAAAATTTGATTTTAATAAATATGTGCTTAATATTCTTGATTTCTAATTGTTTGGTGTTATCTTTTTGATATGAGCAAAAATATCTTCAATAAATCTTAAAAGAAATCCATTAACAAGAAGAATAACTGTAATTTTATTCTTTACTTCCTATTTTAACCAAATAGTTAAATTAGGAAAATTTACCAAGAAAGGCGGGAGTAATGGAAAATGATGGAAGAGTTAGTGTCAAAGTTGTTCTATTTTTCAATCATACCCCCTCTATTCCAAATCTTTTCATCTGAATTTTTATTCAGTTTCATTAGCCTTTCTATTTAATATGATATTTTATTATATTATAAAACTTAAATACTTGCACCCGTAGGGTGCATATATTTGCTAGTATTACTAAGAATAAAGATTTACATAGTGTAACTTTGAATAATTTGCATAATGGTTTTAAAAACAAAGTGTTTTTAGAAATAATTACTCAGTATTATTGATTTCTAATATTATTGTTTTATTCTCAAATGTATTAGAATAAATCCTATGTATAATAGATATATAGAAATCAACTAAAATAAAATTAAAATAAGTGTAATCTATTTATATACATTCTTATTTAGTTTCATTAGTCTTTCTAATTTAATATGACATTTCATTGCATTAAAACTTAAATACTTGCACCAGTGGGGGGTGCATATTTTTTGCTAGATTGTTTCATTATCTTTTTGTGTTCTTTATATATTCTTGTTTTTAAGTGGTTTATTTTATCATTATTTCTTTGTATTTTTTTTTCTTTTATTTGCGTTTTATTATGTTTTATCTTTAAAAAAAAAAAAGAGAAAAAAGAAAAGAAAAAGATTGTATATAAAAAAAAATGTCAAAAAGAAAAATGACCTTAGAATGAGTTGCAATAAGATGTACAATTTCTGGTATTCTTTTCTTTGGAGCCAGACGTCCACAGCCGTCTTCATTTTGCTACA
>CM042145.1:48872059-49061816 GCA_023376005.1 Doryteuthis pealeii | reverse complement strand
CGTGCATCAATTCTGGCGGTGATAAAAAACTCTGAATTCAAATCTGTACAACTCTGCTTAAAAAAATTGACCTTGTGGCACATTCTACTCATGTGAAGGGGTTGGTATATATGTATATGATATATATATGTATATATATCCAAAAGAAAGGAAAATCAAACTCATAATGATATGGGATTAGTTAATTATTACTGTTAATGTTATGATGAGCTCTTATTAAGTCATAATTCAATCCTTGTGAGGTTCCTTGAAGTGAACTGAGTAATACCATAATGGTTATTTATTATGATGCTGATTTTGTAACCTTCATATGGATTTGTATTATTTTAAAAGTTTAACAGTTAACGTAGAGCATTAATCATCAAGCAAAAAAACAAGATGCTGCCATGAACATGCAATGTGGACAGTTAACATTTGACCATTAATTCCTCCTGTACCATGGTCAGTAAGAAATAAAAACAAATATGTTGATTAAAAATACATTAATTGTTATATTATTATTTGTTGTTTCCTAAATTCTTGTTTCTAACACATTTAGTATTAAATAAATTGTTTATTTGTAGCAAAATGAAACGGCTGTGGATGTGGCTCAAAGAAAGATACCCAGAAATGTACTCTTATTGAATCTTCTATGGCATTTTTCTTTGAATGGTCTTATTTACATCTTTTTTCTTTTTTCTTTTTTTTTTAAAGATAAAACATAATTAAAACGCAAATAAAAAAAATACAAAGAATAATGAGAAAATAACAACTTAAAAACCAAGAATATATAAAGAACAAAAACGATAATGAAAACATCTAGCAAAAAAATATGACCCCACTGGTTGCAAGTATTAAAGTTTAATGCAATGAAATGTCATATAAATTAGAAAGACTAATGAAAACTATAAGATGTATATAAATAGATTACACTTATTTTTATTATTTAATTGATTTCTATATTATCTTTAATATAATAGGATTTTATTCTAATACATTGAGAAAAACAATACTATTAGAAATCAATAATACTGAGTAATTATTTCTAAAACAACTTTGTTTAACATTATGCAAATTATCAAAGTTTACACTATGTAAATCTTATTTTCTTTAGTAATACTACAAATATATGCACCCTACGGGTGCACAGTATTAAGTTTAATATAATAAAATATCATAAAATTAGAAGGCTAATGAAACTGAAAAAATTCAGATGAAAAGATTGGAAACAGAGGGTATGATTGGAAAATAG
The DNA here is from genome assembly GCA_023376005.1 of Doryteuthis pealeii. Lineage (NCBI taxonomy): Eukaryota > Metazoa > Mollusca > Cephalopoda > Myopsida > Loliginidae > Doryteuthis > Doryteuthis pealeii. Next base: position 49,060,585 of record CM042145.1, on the reverse strand, counting down.
AACAACCTTTTGACACTACTTTCCATGTAATTTTCCATTACTCCCGCCTTTCTTTGGGTAATTTTCTAATTTAACAAATATTTGTTAAAATAGAGTAGAGGAATAAAATTACAGTTATTTCTTCTGGTATGATTCTTTTAAGATATTGAAGAGATTTTTGCTCATATTCAAAAGATAAACACCAAACAATTAGAATCAAGAATAATAAGCACATATTTATAAAATCAAATTTTTAGATCAATATGGCAAATTAGCCTTCTCATCACACTGTAAACTGCTATTTTGGATATATATAAATACAACTGCATGTTTTAGGCATTAGAAATGGTCAAACAGTTGGCTTCGGCCTTCTGGACCACTTGCTATTTAATTACGACGTCGATCCCGGGGCCATCCCCAGGCAACACCTGCCCCCTGGATTTAAAGGGGCAGGCTGGGTTATTGCCCAGTGCCTGAGGCGCCCCCCTGGGGCGGATTTGCGACGGGATCGACGCAATTTTCACACGGCACCCATGAGCTTCGGTATTGTGGAGGTCCCATGTTAATAGCGGCCTTTGCTGCCTGACCGCTACAAGTGGTACGTGGAAAATATCATGTAGATTGGTCAACAGTCTAATGATGTTAAACAATTTATAATAATTGAGGTTTTGATAAAAAATAATCATGCAGAATGTGAGTAAATAAACAAGGGAATTTACTTGTATAGTAAAATGTTTTTGTACAGACAGACAAACCACAATCCATTATAATAAGATGTTATACACATTGCAAGATTCTAACACATTAATAACATGGGGTTGTTTTGAAGTATTTAATAAAACTTGAAACATTTTAAAGACCACTGATGAATGGATGTTTGTCTATTTCTCAATTTTGTCTTTATTGGTTAAATAAATACTATTTTGTAGTGAACAAGACTTCATTCCATCCCAAATTTGACAAAAAACTTTTCATTTTAATAATGCAAATATAACTCACTTCTGGATTACATAAAAACAACTGCCCACGGGGAATCTATGAAGAGACCAACCGTTTCTTTTGAAGGTAAAAAAACCGCCAGCAATAGTGAAACAAAACCGTGAAGAAAAAAAGATTTTTTTCTTTAAAAGGAAAAAGAAAAAGTAAGTAAATTTCCTTTTTGATGAGATTTTGGGGTCAGTAAATAACAAACCCAGGATTCATTTAACATCTAACTGCGTTTTTAGATACTGGAGCTTATATAAACTAGAAGCTGCTACCCAAGCATCACCGGGTAGAGAGGGGATATAAAATGTAGTCTCCCGGATCAGATGTTTGGCCTACATAATTGATTTATGTTTTACCACGGACACAGCCAATGACTTCCCTTTTTCTTACTATCAAATCCCTAAATTGGAAATATTTTCCCAGATATAAATAAATCTTCATATTTTTGCACAATAAAAGCAAAAGCAAGCTCGAATGTATGTATAGTGTGCCTGTGTGTGTGTATTATATTATATATTATATATTTATATATATATTTACATTGGTTTTTTATTTTTGTAGTTACCTCTGGATATACATGCACACAACTGCCCTTTATATATGTTATAGATAGACATTTTTTTAGGTGTTTTCCTTTTACAGTAATTTATTTTTTTTAATTTGTTAAAACAATCTAATTGTTGAATTTTCATAGAATTATATTCATAAACGAACTTAATTTGAAGCTTTATAAAATTCTTGCTAGAATTAAAAAAAAAAAAATGTGTATATATAATGTATAATATGATATATATTATATATATTTGTTATAGAGTACAATACATTTAATTGTTATCATTGCGTTTCACAGGGGCATTGTCTTGATAAGTGTTTTATATGCTGCTTTGAAACCAAATAGTAACAATTGCACCTTAAATGAATTGTATAAACTACAGCTCTTACACCTGAAATCCGAGCCACTTTATATTCAATTTATCCAAAAAACTGATATTATATTATATATATATATATATATAATATATATATATATATATATATATACACACACACACACACATGTAGAATTACTTTGGAAAAACTATTTGGTGGACTAATCCACGAATTCCATCCAAATGTAAAAAGTGGCCATAAAGCTTGAAAAAGATTGTTAATAAAATTGTTAAACAGGAGATGTGCCTTTTGTTTAATTCTACATGTATAAAATGAAAGAATGCTGCCCAAATACACACATATACATACATATATAATGTATTATATATAATATATTATATATATATTATTTATTTATAATCATCTACAGACACCGTTTCAATGTACAATGTCTCTTCAGTGCTGATAGACATTTGCAGGCTACCTCCAGCTGGGATGGAAAACCGATTGATTTATCATCAGTCAGGCTTTTTAACCACTTAGCCATCAGCACCTACAGACTTGTACATGGATTTTACCTAATTGACGCATATATCTGTATATATGTAAAGTCACTAGATACTACCTTATCTGTTTTATAAGAGAGCTTAGTTGGCGGTCATCAGCGAAATCCCCTCCAAAATGCTCCACACACCTGGGCGGGGGAGCATATATAATCATATATATGATGAGTAAAATATGCGAAATAAAATTCTACAAATGTAGAAAATAGAAAAAACAAAGTATTCCAAAACAGATGGTGAAGTCGATGTTAAAACGTTTCGGGTTTTTAATAAACCTTCTTCAGACTTTTAAGATGGAAAGAATGTTGTCTAGCAAGAATGAATGCTTTTATAATAACAAGAGTTAGGTAGTTGGTTGTAGAAAGGTCCATAACAGAAGTTCAGCCCTTGCAAAAATGAACACTATGCTGAACTCGGTTTATAGGCCTCTCTACAATACAAACAGTGATCTGATGAAACTCATGTATATACATATACATATGGTAGAAATAGATCTATAAATGCTAATATGACTGATTATTAAGCCTTTTCTTTACCAAATATATATACACACAGAGAATTGAATCTCAAATAAATTAAAATATCATGGAAGAGTTCAATATTTTTTGTATGTTTCAGAAAAGGAAAATTGTGTATATTCTAGACTCATGTAAACTAAAATGATTCAAGAATTTAAAAAAAAATGTATAATTAAAGCTCGAAGAATAGAAAAAGAAATTCTATTAGAATATTTCTTTTTGAATTAAAGTAAAGTGTTATTTATGTATTATAAATATCATGAATCTCTGATTCTTGTTTAGTACATACAACTACGATCATGACTTATAGTTATATAGAAAATACTCACTTATGCTCTTCTTTCTCCTCGTAGAGAGAGGCCCCTTTGATCAAATGACTGGGCCCACATCAAGCCCTAGCACCTATATGATTGCCCCATCCCATTGCCTATTAGCAACCCCCAAGCCTTTTTATCATTGGGTGGCTGTGGGCCTTCATGTCCTGGTATGACGTTAAACTCTATCTGATGGTGAGGTTCCAGTTTTGGAAATGTGGAGCACCCCTTCATCACCATTGCTCCCTGGTCCACTCTGACCGGGAGTGGTGGTACCTGTTAGGTATCTATGGGTCTTAAATAGAAAAACATAAGTTTATTTAAAAAAATTGAGTATCCATTTAAGAATGAATTTTATTTCAAAATTTTGTCAGCATTAAATGACCCACTGAGGTTGATATGCTGTAAACAAACCAAACCAAACCAAAACCTCTTTGTAGAGAGTAAGTTTATTATATATATAATATATAATATAATATATATATATATAAAACCAATTTTTATAAATTGGAATATAATACATTCAAACTCTAAAAACAAATACAGAAACACACAAGTTACAACCTCCACACTAACTCCAAGGTCTTTTGAAGATGGGTATTAATCCCAAAATATTTAGCGAAACATCAAAAGTATAAAATGCAAGTAAATTAACAACATACTCTTACCTTTCTTCTTTCACATGTGATAATCCTTCAAAATCAATCTAGAAGCCAAATGTTACACACAATACTTCAAGCAAACTATAAAACTCTTAATTTTTGTAAAATGTGTTCTATTTCCATCGATGATTTCTGTAGCTGAATTGTAAAGCATCTTGTATATAGAATCGGGGGGGAGGGAATATGTGGTTCAAGTTTCACTGGAGTTATTCTTATTTTAATATTCAATGTTCTTATCATTCATAGAAGTCCTGAGTGAGTTGTGATAAAAGGCAACTAGAATTTTAAAAGATGAAAGATAATACTCATCAAAAATAGTGATATTTGTCTGAATTTTTAGATAAAGCATTGATAATTTTATTATTTTTGGTTTTTGGACTATTTTCCTCATCTTTATTATTATACTAGATAAAATCAAAATAAATAATGTTAAAATGAAATTTGTCATTAGCATTATTTGGATATATCGGACATGCCCTCATCTTTTATGTTATCTGTACAATGTTTCGGCCATGTTTGCCCTGCCTTCTTCAGAATTTCTTTGTTGGACTGGGAACCTTCCTTCGACCTCAGAAAACCTTGCGTAATTCGGGAACACTTCCTGGAAACTCTGAACCCAACCCTTTATTTAATCTTATGGGGGTATACTGTTCTCATTTCTGCTAACCATGACTGGGTACAAGGGTTAAGCCATGTTAGTTATTATTCTATGTTTACGTGCCCTTGACCAGGATTGAACCTGCAGCCTAAAGATAACTGTCACTTAGAATTATATTAACACAACACCTATATCCACTACGCCATGTGTCTAATTTGTTATTATTAGATTTATTTCTTGTAAACTTCATTTCCTCAAATCAATTACTCAACTGCTGGCCGGGTTGATATGCCGTTAAAATTAATAAACCAACCAATCAAATCAATTAATTTTCATTTTTTATTCATTTTGTCTTTCTTAAAAAGAAAAATAATAATTCAAGTCTATTTCCTTATCATGGATTAAAATGTTTCTTTTTGATTTTTTGTCTAGAATAAAACCGTCGTCCCCTAGTGAACCCCAAGTTCACTTCCATATTCCTCTTCAAACTGATAAGAGTCCAGAAAGACAGACAGGAACAAGTCAACCTGTGCAAGGATTCTTCAATAAATACGTACCTAAAGAAGGGTTCAGTATTACAGAGACTTGGCTGGGATATTTAAACGGTAAGATCAATCATGGAGATTTGTGTGTGTGTGGTGTGTGTGTGTGTGTGTGTGTGGTGTATATATATATATAAATATATATATATATGGTGAATCTGGTTCTCAGTTTGTATATATTATTGTATATATTATATTTGTATATATGTTGTGTGTGTATATTAATTATATATTATATATATATATATATATATATATATTATTGGGTTTTAGTATGAAGCATGAGGTGTTGAAATATAAGAAACTCAGTTTTGGGATGTTAAGTTCGTTTTATTTCATACTACCATATCTTAATATTTCGGAGACGTTACTCTCCTTCATCAGACCAAATAGACTAACTGTTCTGTGTTTTTTTTTTGTTTTTTAAATCTCAAGGTCATGGTCATCTTGGGTATTCACTCAGTGATCTCCTTTAGGTTGTGTGGGGGTGGCTACCTTTTTCTGTGTCGGCTGCTGATTGATGTCTGGGCCTGTGCCCCTATCTTCTCTGCTTTTTGCTATTTCTGTGTTTGTGGGGTCGCTGGTCATTTCTGTTTTCTGCCATCTGCCATGCTTGGTTGTAGCCCCAGCGGTAGAGAAATATTTATACGGGTTGAGGAATTCCTAAATCTGTATTTAATCTGTGTGAATGTATTGCGCTAGCATATTACCCATTTTAAAATGCGGTAAAAAAATAAGAGATGGAAAATCATGATCGATCAAGATGCACTTCAGGTTTCGAGGCTGTGATATGGTTTGTTGAAATGTTCTGCAATGGTGCTAAATTCAGATTGTTGTCTGATTGTGATTTATGGTTGTTTAATCTGAATCTGAAGGGGTTTGCATTTCACCTACATATCCACTGTTTTTTCATTTGTATAATAGATGACGTTTGCGCTTCGGAGCTGAGTTGTGGGAGTTGGATCATTGTGTTGGTATTGGTGATTGAGAGTCTGTAATTCTGGTGTGTGCATACTTTGGTTGCCTTTTTGCTGTTGTTGTGTAGTTTTTTTTGCGCTTTTTTATGCGGTGAGAATGCTGCATAGGTTGGGTGGTTGTCATTTGTATTGATGGGAGGTTTTTGGAAGGTGGATTTTATTTTTGGGGTCGGATTGTAGGTTTTGAAATCTTTGTTACTGTTTTGCTGAGTTTGTGTATGTGTTGACATGGTGGAACACCATGGGGATTCGGTTGCTTTTTGTTTGTATTGGAAGCCTTGTCTGTTAGGGATGATGATTTGTTAATGGTTTATGGGTAATCGCTTTTAGGAATCTTTGTATTAGGTTGCAGTGTGATGTGTGGTATTCTTTGGGGCTGAGCAAATGCGTCTTATCTGTATACATGCGCTGTATATTTATCAATTTTTTTATTTTTTTTTTTAGGTGAGAGGGTGGTGCTGTGTAGTTAAGAATGTGTTGTTATTGATTGCTCTATTACTACTCTGCAAAGTGTGAATACCCCCCCCCCAACCGAATGGGCCACAGGTTGCAACCCGTAATGCCTGAGAACAAGATTGTTGTAGTTGAGCGGACTGTGACCTGGATACTAAGTGCTATTATAACATGCAACATCACTTCAACTCTTACTGAGCTAGATGGGTGGTCGAAGTGGCCCCATCCAATCAATCAGCTAGTCATGTCAAGCCCTAGTACCTATATGATTGTCCCAACCCTATTGCCCTTTATGGCAAACCCAGCCCTTGTATCTATATGTACTGGAGCATTAGTTGAGGGTCTTGGTTCTGGGTATGACATTAAAACTCATCTAATGGTAAAAGTCCATTCTGTGAGCTATAGGGAATGGGAGCACTCCTTCATCATCATTACTCTCAGGTCCACTCTGACCCAGAGTTGGTAGTACCTGTTAGGGTCCCATCTATGGGTTAATAGAGCAAAAATGTGTTTTTAAAAAATTGAGTATCCATCAAGAATGAATAAAACAAAACCTCTTGGCATAAATGAACCAAACAAGGATTGCCAAGCTGTAAAATCCAACCAACCAACCAACCAACCACATTGACTCTTTGCTTTTCTAGAACTTAGATATATATGCTCTATCAACTGATATGAGCACTCTTTATTTGTAAATATAGCAAACTATATTATCAATATCAATTATATACTCATCTTGGTTGCTATACTCACTGTTTGGCTGTTCTACTCTCTGGCCTTCTTCAGTGCCTTTTGTTGTAATTCCAGAGCTTCTGAACTTAAACCCTTTATTTGAATCCCTAGAAGTGGCTACTCAGCATCGCCTTGGATTAGAGGAGGGAGAAACCCTGGACATATTGATTTGTTTTACTTTTGAGATTTATAAATGCTTGGACTTTTTTTAAGTAGAATTTCAATTGCTATTTCTATATATATTTAATTTTGTTTGTTTTTTTTGTTTAGGCATATCAATCTCAGTGGGTCATTTAGTGCCAAACTAAATTTTGAAAATAATTCATGGGTATTAATGGATACACAATTTTTTTTTTATAAACACATTTTTCTATTTAACCAGGTCAAGTGGACCAGGGAGCAATGGTAATGAAGGGGTGCTCCTCATTTCCCCAGAACTGGAACCTCACCATCAGATAGAGTTAACGTCATTCCCAACACATTGCCCCTGCCTTCTAGCACATATATGATAAAAAGCGTTTGCAGGCCTGCCAATAAGGGCAATGGGGTCAGGACAATCAATGTAGGTGCTAGGGCCTCTCCGACTGCCCGTCTAGCTTAAGTAAGGGCCAGGCCTAAGTGGAGTGTTGCATGTCATGCACTGCCTCATCTACCAGGATTTCCACCCTTAAGCCACCATAACCAACAGTAGCCCCATTGGGGGGGGTCTTACCATCTGCAGAGGTGCAGTCGTGTATTCTAAAAGTCCTAGCCAACAGGTCTATTTTATTTTTAGATATATTCGAATATAAATCAAATCTTCATAATTTTGCATAAAAAAGACAAGACTGGTGATATTTAATGTGTATATTATATTTACTTTGTGTTAATTGTTTATTTCGTAGTTTCATCCGGACATACATAGACATCAACTGCCCTTTATATATTTATAGATAAATGATGATAGACTATTCTCATTTTTCATTCTATGTCTTGCTGGTGGTGGTGGGGGGGAGTATCTCACCCCAGCCACTTTTGCCTTTTTCACTATTATAATGTTTTATTATTTTCCAGTATATGTAAATTTTTTAAAACATTTCATGAAATATGCAAAAATTTGTTAGATGCTGCTATTTTATGGCGTTTTGAGAAAAATTGAGGGTATCCTGTTGGTCAAAAGTTGATGTGATATTAGGGAAAAATTGGATCATTTGGATTTAGAGGTAAAAAAAATAGTCAAAACAAGTGTCAGATTCAACTCAATGAAAATTGTGTTCCCCAGCGTGTATTCATGTGTATTATTCTATTTAAAATCTTATGAATTTTTTATAATCTTTTTTCTTATTTCTCTTTCAAATCTTTTTTTTTTTTTTTTTTTTGATAGGACCTATTTGGTTACACCCGATTTGTCAGTGCATCCCGGTCGTCAGAGGACCTGGAGAAAAACTTAGAATTGACGTGTGAAAATATTACGAACATATTTATGCTTCTCATCAAATGCCTGCGACCGAATAAACCAACTGGATAAACGAACTGCCCCACAGGTGTGCTCTTGATCATTGACTAACGAAAGTTCACCGGCGGTCGTAATCCGTGTCAATATCAGGTGAGTATAGGGATGCTGAAAATCCCTTATGCAACTATAACGACGATATCAAATCGGAACTCCAAGCCTACGTGGAGGTCAATCCAGCACGACGACGATGATGGGGAAAGTTACCATGCCCCCACATGATGATTGGGTTTCTACCACCAAGCGTGTTCTTTAAAGTCTTGAAAATGAAAACGGACGGATGCTTCCATCACGTTCGGATGAAACCCGAATCATCATGGTGGTGGGCATGGTCAACTTTCCCCATCATCGTCGTCTCGTCGCTGGAATTGAGGCCTCCACGTAGGCTTGGAAGTTCGCATTTGATCATTGTCGCTTATATGTTTGCATAGGGATTTTCAGCTATCCCATACTCACCTGGATATTGACACGGATTACGACCGCCGGTGAACTTTTCGTTAGTCATCGATCAAGAGCAAACACCTGTTGGGCAGTTCGTTTATCCAGTTGGTTTATTCGGTTCTGCAGCATTTGATGAGAAGATCAATATGTTCGTAAATATTTCACACGTCACATCTAAGTTTTTCTCCAGTCTCTTGACGACCGGGATGCACTGACAAATCGGGGTGTAACCAATAGGTCCCTATCAAAAAAAAAAAAAAAAAAAAAAAGATTTGAAAGAGAAATAAGAAAAAAGATTATAAAAAAATTCATAGATTTTAAATACAGAAATAATACACATGAATAACGCTGGGGAACACAATTTTCATTGAGTTGAATCTGACACTTGTTTTGGACTATTTTTTTTACCTCTAAATCCAAAAATGATCCCAATTTTTCTATATCACATCAAACTTTTGACCAACAGGATACCCTCAATTTTTCTCAAAACCCATAAAAATACAGCATCTAACAAATTTTTGCATATTTCATGGAATGTTTTAAAAATTTACATATACTGGAAAATAATAAAACATTATAATAGTGAAAAAGGCAAAAGTGGCTGGGGTGAGATACTCCCCCCCCCCACCACCACCCAAGACATAGAATGAAATGAGAATAGTCTATCATCATTTATCTATAAATATATAAAGGGCAGTTGATGTCTATGTATGTCCGGATGAAACTACGAAAATAAAACAATTAACAACAAAGTAAATATAATATACACATTAAATATCACCAGTTCTTGTCTTTTATGCAAAAATTATGAAGATTTGATTTATATTCGAATATATCTAAAAATTAAAATAGACCTGTTGGCTAGGACTTTAGAATACACCGACTGCACCTCTGCAGAATGGTAAGACCCCCCCCCCAATGGGGCTACCTGTTGGTTATGGTGCTTAAGGGTGGAATCCTGGTAGATGAGCAGTGCATGACATGCAACACTCCACTTAGGCCTGGCCCTTACTTAAGCTAGACGGGCAGTCGGAGAGGCCCTAGCACCTACATGATTGTCCTGACCCCATTGCCCTTATGGCAGGCTGCAAACCTTTTTATCATATATGTGCTAGAAGGCAGGGGCAATGTGTTGGGAATGACGTTAAACTCTATCTGATGGTGAGGTTCCAGTTCTGGGGAATGAGGAGCACCCCTTCATTACCATTGCTCCCTGGTCCACTCTGACCTGGTTAAATAGAAAAATGTGTTTATAAAAAAAAATTGTGTATCCATTAATACCCATGAATTTATTTCAAAATTTAGTTGGCACTAAATGACCCACTGAGATTGATATGCCGTAAAACAAAAAAAAACAAACAAAAATTAAAATATATATAGAAATAGCATTGAAATTCTACTTAAAAAAGTCCAGCATTTATAAATCTCAAAAGTAAACAAATCAATATGTCCAGGGTTTCTCCCCCTCCTCTATCCAGGCGATGCTGAGTAGCCACTTCTAGGGATTCAAATAAAGGGTTAAGTTCAGAAGCTCTGGAATTACAACAAAAGGCACCTGAAGAAGGCCAGAGAGTAGAACAGCCAAAACAGTGAGTATAGCAACCAAGATGAGTATATATTGATATTGATAATATAGTTTGCTATATTTACAAATAAAGAGTGCTCAATATCAGTGATAGAGCATATATATCTAAGTTAGGAAAGCAAAGAGTCAATGTTGGTTGGTTGGTTGGTTGGTTGGATTTTACAGCTTGGCAATCCTTGTTTGGTTCATTTATGCCAAAGAGGTTTTTGTTTTATTCATTCTTGATGGATACTCAATTTTTAAAAACACATTTTGCTCTATTTAACCCATAGATGGGACCCTAACAGGTACTACCACTCTGGGTCAGAGTGGACCTGAGAGTAATGATGATGAAGGAGTGCTCCACATTCCCTATAGCTCCAGAATTGGGACTTTACCATTAGATAGAGTTTAATGTCATACCCAAGACACCAAGACCCTCAACTATGCCTTCCAGTACATATATGATACAAAGGGCTGGGGTTTGCCATAAGGGCAATAGGGTTGGGACAATCATATAGGTACTAGGGCTTGACATGACTAGCTGATTGATTGGATGGGGCCACTTCGACCACCCATCTAGCTCAAGTAAGAGTTGAAGTGATGTTGCATGTTATAATAGCACTTAGTATCCAGGTCACAGTCCGCTCAACTACAACAATCTTGTTCTCAGGCATTACGGGTTGCAACCTGTGGCCCCATTCGGTTGGGGGGGGGTATTACCACTTTGCAGAGTAGTAATAGAGCAATCAATAACAACACATTCCTTAACTACAACAGCAACCACCCTCTCAACCTAAAAAAAAAATAAAAAAATTGATAATATACAGCGCATGTATACAGATAAGACGCATTTGCTCAGACCCCAAAGAATACACACATCACACTGCCAACCTAATACAAAGATTCCTAAAAAGCGATTACCCCATAAAACCATTAACAAATCATCATCCCTAAACAGACAAGAGCTTCTCAAATACAAACAAAAACAACCGAATCCCCATGGTGTTCCACCATGTCCAACACATACACAAACTCAGCAAAACAGTAACAAAAGATTTCAAAAGCCTACAATCCGACCCCAAAATAAAATCCACCTTCCAAAAACCTCCCATCAATACCAAATGACAACCACCCAACCTATGCAGCATTCTCACCGCATAAAAAAACCAAAAAAAACCTACACAACAACACAAAAAGGCAACCAAAGTATGCACACACAGAATTACAGACTCCTCAATCACAATACCACACACAATGATCCAACTCCCACAACTCAGCTCCGACAGCGCAAACGTCATCTATTATACAAAATGAAAAAACAGTGGATATGTAGGTGAAATGCAAACACCCTTCAGATTCAGATTAAACAACCATAAATCAACAATCAGACAACAATCTGAATTTAGCACCATTGCAGAACATTTCAACAAACCATATCACAGCCTCGAAAACCTGAAGTGCATCTTGATCGATCATGATTTTCCATCTCTTATTTTTTTACCCATTTTTAAATGGGTAATATGCCTACGCACACATTCACACAGATTAAATACAGAATTTAGGATTCCTCAACCCGTATAAATATTTCTCTAACGCTGGGGCTACACCAGCATGGCAGATGGCAGAAATGACCAGCGACCCCACAAACACAGAAATAGCAAAAAAACAGAGAAGATAGGGGCACAGGCCCAGACATCAATCAGCAGCCGACACAGAAAAGTAGCCACCCCCACACAACCTAAGGAGATCACTGAGTGAATACCCAAGATGACCATGACCTTGAGATTTAAAAAAAAAACAAAAAAAAAACACAGAACAGTTAGTCTATTTGGTCTGATGAAGGAGAGTAACGTCTCCGAAATATTAAGAATATGGTAGTATGAAATAAAACGAAACTTAACATCCCAAAACTGAGTTTCTTATATTTCACACCTCATGCTTCATACTAAAACCCAAATAATATATATATATATATATATATATATATATATATATATATATATATACACACACAACATATATACAAATATAATATATACAATAATATATACAAACTGAGAACCAGATTCACCATATATATATATATACACACACACACACACACACACACACACACACACACACACAATCTCCATGATTGATCCTTACCTGTTTAATATTCCCAGCCAAGTCTCTGTAATACTGAACCCCTTCTTTAGGTACGTATTTATTGAAGAATCCTTGCACAGGTTGACTTGTTCCTGTCTGTCTTTCTGGACCTCTTACAGTTTGAAGAGGAATATGGGAAGTGACTTGGGGTTCACTAGGGACGGGTTTATTCTAGACAAACAAATACAAAAAAGAAAACATTTTAATCATGATAAGGAAATAGACTTGAATTATTAATTATTCTTTTTAAGAAAGACAAAATGAATAAAAAATGAAATTAAAATGAATTAATTTTAAATATGCCAAGTTGATTAATTGATTTGAGGAAATGAAGTTTACAAGAAATAAATCTAATAATAACAAATTAGACACATGGCGTAGTGGATATAGGTGTTGTGTTAATATAATTCTAAGTGACAGTTATCTTTAGGCTGCAGGTTCAATCCTGGTCAAGGGCAACAGTAACATAGAATAATAACTAACATGGCTTAACCCTTGTACCCAGTCATGGTTAGCAGAATGAGAACAGTATACCCCCATAGATTAAATAAAGGGTTGGGTTCAGAGTTCCAGGAAGGTTCCCGATTACGACAAGGTTTCTGAGGTCGAAGAGAAGGTTCCCAAGTCCAACAAGAAATATCTGAAGAAGGCAGGGCACAATGGCCGAAACATTGTACAGATAACAATAAAGATGAGGGCAATAGTCCGAATAATCCAAATAATGCAAATGACAAATTTCATTTTAACATTATTTATTTTGATTTTATCTAGTATAATAATAAAGATGAGGAAAATAGTCCAATAAAATCCAAATAATACAAATTATCAAGCTTTATCTAAAAAATTCAGACAAATATCATCTATTTTGATGAGTATTATCTTTCATCTTTTAAATTCTAGTTGCCTTTTATCACAACTCACTCAGGACTTCTATGAATGATAAGAACATTGAATATTAAATAAAGAATAAACTCCCAGTGAAACTTGAACCCACATATTCCCCCCCCCGATTCTATATACAAGATGCTTTACCAATTCAGCTACCAGAACATCGATGGAAATAGAACACATTTTACAAAAAATAAGAGTTTTATAGTTTGCTTGAAGTATTGTGTGTACATTTGGCTTCTAGATTGATTTTGAAGGATTATCACAATGTGAAAGAAGAAAAGGTAACGAGTATGTTGTTCATTACTGCATTTTTATTTTTGACGTTTCCTTAATATTTTGGGATTAATATCCCATCTTCAAAAGACCTTGGAGTTAGTGTGGAGGTTGTAACTTGTGTGTTTCTGTATTTGTTTTTAGAGTTTGAATGTATTAATATTCCAATTTATAAAAATTGTTTATATATATATATATATATATATATATATATATATATAACTTACTCTCTACAAAGAGGGTTTGGTTTGGTTTGTTTTACAGCATATCAACCTCAGTGGGTCATTTAATGCTGACAAAATTTTGAAATAAAATTCATTCTTAATGGATACTCAATTTTTTTTATAAACTTATGTTTTTCTATTTAACCCATAGATACCTAACAGGTACCACCACTCCGGGTCAGAGTGGACCAGGGAGCAATGGTGATGAAGGGGTGCTCCACATTTCCAAAACTGGAACCTCACCATCAGATAGAGTTTAACGTCATACCCAGGACATGAAGGCCCACAGCCACCCAAATGATAAAAAAGGCTTGGGGGTTGCTATAAGGGCAATGGGATTGGGGCAATCATATAGGTGCTAGGGCTTGATGTGGCCAGTCATTTGATCAGAGGGGGCCTCTCTCTACGAGGAGAAGAAGAGCATAAGTGAGTATTTTCTATATAACTATCAAGTCATGATCGTAGTTGTATGTACTAAACAAGAATCAGAGATTCATGATATTTATAATACATAAATAACACTTTACTTTAATTCAAAAAGAAATATTCTAATAGAATTTCTTTTCTATTCTTCGAGCTGGAATTATAATTAAAAAAATTCTTGAATCATTTTAGTTTACATGAGTCTAGAATATACACAATTTTCCTTTTCTGAAACATACAAAAAATATTGAACTCTTCCATGATATTTTAATTTATTTGAGATTCAATTCTCTGTGTGTATATATATTTGGTAAAGAAAAAGGCTTAATAATCAGTCATATTAGCATTTATAGATCTATTTCTACCCATATGTATATGTATATACATGAGTTTCATCAGATCACTGTTGTATTTGTAGAGAGGCCTATAACCGAGTTCAGCATAGTGTTCATTTCTGCAAGGGCTGAACTCTGTTATGGACCTTTCTACAAACCAACTACCTAACTCTTGTTATTATAAAAGCATTCATTCTTGCCTAGACAACATTCTTTCCATCTTAAAGTCCTGAAGAAGGTTTATTAAAAACCGAAACGTTTTAACATCGACTTCACCATCTGTTTTGGAATACTTTGTTTTTTCTATTTTCTACATTTTGTCAGATTTATTTCCATATTTTACTCATACATATATATGATTATATATGCTCCCCACCGCCAGGTGTGTGGAGCATTTTGGAGGGGATTTCGCTGATGACCGCCAACTAAGCTCTCTTATAAAACAGATAAGGTAGTATCTAGTGAACTTTACATATATACAGATATATGCGTCAATTAGGTAAAATCCATGTACAAGTCTGTAGGTGCTGATGGCTAAGTGGTTAAAAAGCCTGACTGATGATAAATCAATCGGGTTTCCATCCCAGCTGGAGGTAGCCTGCAAATGTCTATCAGCACTGAAGAGACATTGTACATTGAAACGGTGTCTGTAGATGATTATAAATAAATATATATATATATATATATATAAATAATTACATTATATATGTATGTATATGTGTGTATTTGGGCAGCATTCTTTCATTTATACATGTAGAATTAAACAAAAGGCACATCTCCTGTTTAACAATTTTATTAACAATCTTTTCAAGCTTTATGGCCAACTTTTTACATTTGGATGGAATTCGTGGATTAGTCCACCAAAGTTTTTATCCAAAGTAATTCTACATGTGTGTGTGTGTGTGTATATATATATATATATATATATATATATATATATATATATATTATATATATTAGTATTTTGGTAATTGAATATAAAGTGCTCGATTTCAGGTGAAGAGCTGTAGTTATACAATTCATTTAAGGTGCAATTGTTACTATTGGTTTCAAAGCAGCATATTAAACACTTATCAAGACAATGCCCCTGTGAAACCAATGATAACAATTAAATGTATTGTACTCTATAACAAATATATATATATATATATATATACATATATATATACACATTTTTTTTTTTTTAAATTCTAGCAAGAATTTTATAAACTTCAAATTAAGTTCCGTTTATGAATATAATCTATTGAAATTCAACAATTAGATTGTTTTACAAATTAAAAAAAATAAATCACTGTATAAGGAAAACACCTAAAAAAATGTCTATCTATACATATATAAAGGGCAGTTGTGTGCATGTATATCCAGAGGTAACTACAAAAATAAAACCAATGTAAATATATATATATATATATATATATATATATACACACACACACACACATACATACATTCACCAGAGCTTGCCTTTTGCTTTTTGTGCAAAAATAATGAAGATTTTATTTATATCTGGGAAAATATTTTAAAAATTAGGATTTGAATAGTAAGAAAAGGGAAAGTCATTGGCTGTGTCCGTGGTTAAAACATAAATCAATTATGTAAGGCCAAAACAATCAATTGATCCGTGAGACTAACTTTTTATTATCCCCTCTCTACCCAGGTGATGCTGGGTAGCAGCTTCTAGTTTTATATAAGAGACCTCCAGATTTCTAAGAAACCAGTTAAGATGTAAATGAAATCCTGGATAAACTTGTTAATTTCACTGAACCCCAAAATCTCATCAAAAGGAAATTTACTTACTTTTTTCTTCCTTTTAAAGAAAAAAAATCTTTTTTCTTTCACTGGTTTTGTTTCACTATTGCTGGGCGGTTTTTTACCTTCAAAAGAAACGGTTGGTCTCTCCATAGAAACATTCACAACCGGTGGGCAGTAAGATTTTCTCTGTAATCAAACAAATCAAAAAGAAGTGAAAGTAATTAATTTGCATTATTAAAATGAAAAGTTTTTTTGTCAAATATTGGAGTGGAATGAAAGTCTTGTTCAATACAAAATAGTATTTATTTAACCAATAAAGACAAAATTGAGAAATAGAAACAAAACATCATTCATCAGTGTTTTAAAATGTTTCAATGTTTTATTAAATACTTTCAAAACAACCCATGTTATTAATGTGTTTAGAATCTTGCAATGTGTATTACATCTTATTATAATGGAGATTGTGGGTTTGTCTGTCTGTAACCAAAACTATTTTACTATACAAGTTACAATTCCCTTTGTTATTTACATCACATTCTGCATGATTTTATTTTTATCAAAACCTCAATTATTAATAAAATTGTTTTACATCATTAAGACTGTTGACCATATCTACATGATATTTTCCACGTACCCCACTTGTACGGGTCAGGCACAAAGGCCCTATTAACATGGGACCTCCCACAAACCGAAGCTCATGGGTGGCGTGTGAAAAATTGCGTCGATCCCGTCGGCATTCCCCCTCAAGGGGGGCGCCTCAGGCACTGGGCAATAAACCCAGCCCTGCCCCTTTAAATCCAGGGGGCAGGTGTTGCCTGGGGGGATGGCCCCCTGGGATCGACGTCGTTAATTATAGCAATGGTCCAGAGGCCGAAGCCACTGTTGACCATATCTACATGCTAATAACATGCAGTTGTATTTATATATACAACAAAATAGCAGTTTACAGTGTGAATGAGAAGGCTAATTTGCATATTGATCTTAAAAATTTGATTTTAATAAATATGTGCTTAATATTCTTGATTTCTAATTGTTTGGTGTTATCTTTTTGAATATGAGCAAAAATATCTTCAATAAATCTTAAAAGAAATCCATTAACAAGAAGAAATAACTGTAATTTTATTCTCTACTTCCTATTTTAACCAAATAGTTAAATTAGGAAAATTTACCAAAGAAAGGCGGGAGTAATGGAAAATTATGGAAAAGTTAGTGTCAAAGTTGTTCTATTTTTCAATCATACCCCCTCTATTCCAAATCTTTTCATCTGAATTTTTATTCAGTTTCATTAGCCTTTCTAATTTAATATGATATTTTATTATATTAAAACTTAAATACTTGCACCCGTAGGGTGCATATATTTGCTAGTATTACTAAGAAATAAAGATTTACATAGTGTAAACTTTGAATAATTTGCATAATGGTTTTAACAAAAGTGTTTTTAGAAATAATTACTCAGTATTATTGATTTCTAATATTATTGTTTTATTCTCAAATGTATTAGAATAAATCCTATGTATAATAGATATATAGAAATCAATTAAAATAAAATTAAAAATAAGTGTAATCTATTTATATACATTCTTATTTAGTTTCATTAGTCTTTCTAATTTAATATGACATTTCATTGCATTAAAACTTTAATACTTGCACCAGTGGGGGGTGCATATTTTTGCTAGATTGTTTCATTATCTTTTTGTTCTTTATATATTCTTGTTTTTAAGTTGTTTATTTTTATCATTATTCTTTGTATTTTTTCTTTTATTTGCGTTTTATTATGTTTTATCTTTAAAAAAAAAAAGAAAAAAAAAAAAAAAAGATGTATATAAAAAAAATGTCAAAAAGAAAAATGACCTTAGAATGAGTTGCAATAAGATGTACAATTTCTGGGTATTCTTTTCTTTGAGCCACGTCCACAGCCGTTTCATTTTGCTACAAATAAAAAAACAATTTATTTATATAAAAATGTGTTAGAAACAAGAATTTTAGGAACAACAAATAATAATATAAAACAATTAAATTATTTTTAACTCAACAATATTTGTTTTTATTTCTTACTGACCATGGTACAGGAGGATTAATATGGTCAAGATGTTAACTGACCACATGTGCATGTTCATGCAGCCATCTTGTTTTTTTGCTTGATGATAATGCTCTTACGTTTAAAATTGTTAAAACTTTTAAAATAATACAAATCCATATTGAATGTTACAATCAGCAATCACAATAATAACTCATTATGGTTTATTTACTCAGTTTACTTCAAGGAACTCACAAGGATTGAACTTACAACATTAATAAGCAGCTCATCAAACATTACAGTATAATTAACTAATTCATATCATTATGAGTTTGATTTTCCTTTCTTTTGGATATATATACATATATATACATATACATATATACCAACCCCTTCACATGAGTAGAATGTGACACAAGGTCAATTTTTTAAGCAGAGTTTAACAGATTTGAATTCAGAGTTTTTCTTATCACCGCCAGAAATGATGCACTCATTTCCCTGAAATGGACACATGTCCAGAGACGGTGAAAGTATAAGTAAAGTTCGCCGAGTGGCCTATTGTCGGTATCAGCCTGACAGTGAGGGAGTCCCCTTTTTACTAGCACTAGACCAGAGAAATTGTTTTACCACACAGATCAAATTACCTAATCTGTGCTCCTCATACACTGAGTTGCGTGGAACAGTATCAAACTCAGAACCTTGTGATTCCAGGGTGGGTGCTCTAATGACTGAGCTAAACCACCCTTATTATTAAAGTAGCAAGAACATTGAGTTCTCTTTCCATATTAGTATTATTTGTATTATTCGGACTATTGTCCTCGTCTTCATTGTTATTTGTACAACGTTTTGGCTGATGTGCCCTCTGGCTTTCTTCAGATATTTCTTGCCAGACTTGGGAACCTTCTTGTCGTAATCGGAACCTTTTTGTCATATCACGGAACTTTGAACCTAACCCTTTATTCAGTCCACGGGTTATCCTGTTCTCATTCCGCTAACCATAGCTAGGGTACAGGTGTTAAGCTGTGTTAATTATTTTTCTATGTTACTGCTGCCCCTGACCAGGATTGAACCTTTTTTTAAAATCTTTTGCTCTACCCTTCAATATCCCAGATATTCTGATATGTCTTGAAATATTTTTTTATTACTTGGTTTAGGTTAGAACAGACCAAAAAATAAATATACAATAGGCGAAGTCGATTTTGGAACTGTAATGTCTCCCATGTGGTGAAAGTTGCAAATTAACAAAGAATTACCACACAAAATATTTTTCTTCAAAACTTTTGAGGAAATAAATTTCAATCTTTTAAAGTGTTATCACTGTTACAACTTAATTATTAGGTAAAAAGCAGTATATCAGATGTTTCGGTGATGATGGGGGCATACTTTTAATTTGAATTCTAGTTATAATATTTTAAATTTAAAGTTTAAAATTACAATCTTTTCTGTTTTAAATATTGAAATTACTAGATTTTCTAAGCAATTTCTTGGCTAAATTTTGTGAAAATGAGGATTTTTGGTATATTTGAGCAGGTGATCTTTAATGCTATTTCCTCAAACGGTGGTGCAAATAAGAGATCTAGATTTTGGTATCAGTATTTAGTATACTAACACATAATTTTCACGCCCTTGGACAATTTGAAATTTTTACAAAAGTGAAAAATCAACCTACCCTAATATACAAGTATACACATAGTAAATTAATAAAAATACTGAAAGTGCATAACTATTCTTACCTTATTCCGTATATAGGGATCAATCCCAGCTTCAACTAATAATTTGGTAATCTTCCTTCTCTTCAATGCGGCTGCAATGTGTAACGGACTGTCACCATTCTGTTAATGGAAAAGAAAAATGTCAGATCTTAAAATATTTGGGGTCATTTCTAAAATGTTTCTATAACCAGTTAACATGTTAAATAATAATAAAATTAACCCAAAAGATGGAGGGTATTCAGGGTATTAGGTCTAAAAGTGACACATAATAGCACAATGGGAGTTTAAACTTACTAACTAGGATGTCACAGTTCAGCATTTTAGCCACTTAGCCACAGAGACCTCCCCCAATCCTATTCTAGTTCTTTGAATTTAATCTTCATATCAGAATGCAGAAAATAAGAAATATCTATTTATTTGCAAAATAATAAAATTAAACATTACCTTGTTTTGTTCATTTAATGCACATCTTGCACTTATAAAAATACGTGTCACACCAGCATGTCCATAACGAGCAGCAGTATGTAAGGCAGTATCACCATACTGAAAAAAAAAAAAAGGAAACAAAAATATCATTTCTATTGTAAAAACCATTACCCAAGCATTTCTATTCACGTTTTTGTCGCTTTTTGTCAGCAAATTAATGTAGATATTTTACCACCCACTCAATTTATTCGTCTGTTTTGTTTTTTGTAAAAATTTTGTTTCTTATTTAACGTATTGTTTTGCTTTTCGAAAAAACTTGAATAAGTTTAAATTGTATTAAAAAGAGATGACATTTGTTTTGAATAAAATTTTTAAAATATTTAAATTGTCTGAGTTCTTATTTGTATTTCATAGGGGGGAAGGGGATGGTATTGTAAAATCAAAACAGACAGAGCATATGGTATGAAAATTGTTTTGAAATTTAAGTTAGAATTTTGTAAAAATTCAATTGAAATTCATAAAAATTCAATTAAAAATTTTTTTTTAGAAGTGGGTGGGTTGTAAAATATCTACATTGATTTGCTGATAAAAATGGGGGGGGGTGTTAAAAATATCTACATTAATTTGCCGTCAAAAAAGCGACAACATGATTTGGAAAATATCTAAGTTGGGTCAGAAAATCGCCTGATGCCAGGATGGTAAAATATAGCGTTAATTAAGGCAGAAGGCTGGAATGACAAAAAATCATAATATTAAGTAAAATTCACCTTATTTATTGAATTACCTTCGTATATATTTAAATACTTACATTGTTTTTTGTATCTGTACTGCAACCAGCATATATAAGAACCCTTGAACTTTCATTATGTCCATTTTGAGCTGCTAAATGTAAAGCAGTAAAACCACTCTGAAAAATAAAAAAAAAAAAAAAAGTTTGATTTATTTTAATGACATGTCAACCTGTCTAGGGTTATTTTATGTCTAGAGGTTAGGGAATTGCATTCATTCTATGTACATATCTAAATTTTTTGTGTAATTGTTTCCTCATTTGGTTTTGTTTCTTTGTTTAATGGCAAAGATAAACTGTGGGTTATTTAATGCTAAAGCAATCCTTGTAGAAGAACAGTAGTGGTACTATTTATGAGGAATGAGAGGGTTCATACCTTTCCCAAAGGTATTAGTCCGAAAGTGAACATAATAGCATGAGTGAAGTTTGAACTCTCTTACTATGATATTGCAGTTGAGCACGTTAGCCACTACGCCATGAGGATTCCCCCTGCAGTTGTAGAGGTTTTATTTTGCACATGGTCTTATTGAATAGGAATAATTTTCAAATAGATCTATTTGACCCATAGATGGTAGCCTAACAGGTACTACCACGCTGGGTCAGAGTGGAACTGGGAGTAATGGCAATGAAGATATACTTCACACTCCCCAGAGCTCCAGGACTACCGAATGTAGTTGTCATACCTAGGACACCCCTTATATGGGGTGGGGGTGGGTTCTAACCCTCTACAGAAAATGCAGTTGGGGCATTCTAATCCCTGCATTAAATGGTGGCATTAAATGACCCACTGTAGTTGATGTGCCATAAACCAAACCTACATATAGACATACTTGTGTTGGCCGACCAGCAAAAACTTACATTAACTGGCTCTGTGTGAACACTGGATGCTGTCTAGAGGACCTACCAAGAGTGATGGTTGATAGGAACCAATGATGAGACAGAGTCATTGGAATCCATGCAGTCAGCATAACATCATGATGATGATGATAGTGATATGTTAATTTGTAGCTAACACCCACACTCTTATAATGCATTAGGTTATCCCAAAAGAGAGTAACCTAATACAGAATATTCGGTAGGGATAAAGACAAGTCAATTAATACAATATAACATTCAATTATACAACATACAAAGAGGGAATATAGTTCCCATTCCAAACCATAAGAGTCACAAGCTTCTGAGGAACATGAAGAAATATTAAACAACAAAGGGTGGAGGGAAACCACTTAATATTTTTCAGGAGGTCTGGGAACAAAAACAGGTACCATGTGCATAGCTGCTGAGGAAGCAAAAAGACATCTTTCACTTTCAATGTCCTGTTGGTAAAAAGAGAGAGATTTTAGGGTACACTTAGACACATGACGTGGGAAAACCCCTCCCTTCCATGTGTAAAGGGAGACAATTCTATTTTGTCTCCCAACAGGGGGATTTCTTTGTTTAGTCTTGTATTTTGACATTTGATTTTGTACTTATTTGGTTTTAATCATTTGTTTTTTTTTTTTGGGGGGGGGGGGGGTTGGGCTTCCTAATGACATCTTCAACAGATTTAAAAAGACTCATTTAACATGTTACTTTCTCTATTCCCCATTTCTCTTCATTCAGCTTTATTCTTTATTACAATTTGTTGGGGTATCTTGTGGTAAAAGACATACAACAAATCACCGCTATTATGTATAGATTTTCCCAAATTGCAGCAGCAGAAGCAGGCACTTCTGGTAAAATGGGCCTATCAGAAACGAGCCCTGAAAAGCATTTATGCATTCAAGATCTTTTGCAACTGTCCAGGAATCAGTTACTAATGGGATTTTCTGATTGTAGGAACACTAGAACTGGATTCTTCTCTGCTACAAGGAGCTACACTCTTTTTCTACCTAGGAGGATTGCAAGGACTACAACTGGACTTTCTACTACTGAGAATAAACCCATTTACCAATAGGAACATTAGAACTGGATTCTCTGCTACAAGTACACTCTTGTTCTACCAAACAAATTGACATCAATAGAAAGGAAAAGTTAATTCTTACCTTATTCACAATTGACACATTGCAATTAAATTTAATTAATATTTCAAGTGTTTTGCTAAAACCATTCCATGCAGCCTCATGAAGAGCTGTGTTACCATGCTGAAAATAATTTTACAGTTAATTTGAGAAATTAAAATTTATCAAGATAAGTAGAAAGGTTCATATATAAAAGATCTAAATATAAAAAGTTACAAAGACATGTACAAAAGAATAAGGAAAGAAAAAAAGAAATAAGATGAAAGTGATTCAAGAAAACAAATATGTATGGAAATGAACAAAGAAAACAGAAATAGGATGGAAATGGACAAAGAAAACAGAAATAAGGTGGAAATGGACAAAGAAACAAAGAAAACAGAAATAGGATGGAAATGGACAAAGAAAACAGAAATAAGTGGAAATGAAAATGGACCAAGAAAACAGAAATAGGAGGAAATGGACCAAGAAAACAGAAGAGAAAATGGACCAAGAGAAATAAAACGGACCAAGAAAACAGAAATAGGAGGAAAAGTGGATGGAAACAAAATAAGAAAGAAAAAAATGGAGAGAAATAATTGAATAAATAATAAAAGGAAAAATAAATTGACATAACAACCAAAAAAAAAAAAAAAAGATTTAAAAAAAATACAAAAAATACTGTTAAATGGAAAAAAGGTAGAAATAGAAAAATTAATGAAGAAATACAAAAATGAAATGATCCAACTCAAAAATATCAAAAAGTAGATAAAATGAATAATGAAAATCTAAAAGTTATAAAAAATTAACAAAAAAAAGCCCAAAAGTTACAGAAATGAGGGTAAAAACAGACAAGAAGAAAACAAGAAATTAGAATATCATAAATAAATTATGAAAAACATAAAAATAAAAAACAAAAGCAAGAAAACAAAAGAAAAAAAATATACAAAAATTGAGACATTTTCCAAATTTTAAAATAAATAAGTTGTCGGCAGCACAGCCTAATGTCGGTATCAGCCAGACAGCGAGGGAGACTATCCCCTTTTCACCAGCGCTAGATCAAGGAGATTATTTTTGCGTCTGAGATGGAGCGCCACACCTACCATCAGTTCCTCACTTTACCGCACAGATCCCTGTACTACTCATACGCTGAGTTTGCAAGGCCGGTATCAAACCAGAACCTTGTAGTTCCTAGACGGACACTCTACCGACTAAAACAAAACAACAATTTCTTCTCATTTAAGATGAACAAAATATTCACTTATTTTTTGTCTTCTTTTAATCCTTTGATAGATATTTGTTGGGCTAACTTAAATATGTCACAAATCTTATTAATTTAATTCCCAGTGAAATTATATCAATCTTTGTTAAACTAACATGCCAACCACTTTGCTATGCACATAGATCTTCAATCCTTCTTGACAAGAGAAGTGGATTTTGGATAAAATGTTGGTTGGTTTTTACGGCATGTCAAGCCTTGTTGGGTTATTTTATGTTGAAGATATTTTTATTTTAGTCATTCTTGATGGGTACTCAGAGTGGACCTGGAGTAATGGTGATGAAGTGGGGTACTCTACATTCCTCAGAGCTCCAGAATTGGAACCTCACCATCAGATAGAGTTTAACATCATACCTAGGATGCTAAAGACCCTCAGCCACCACCTTCTAGTAAATATATGATAAAAAAAAGATTGGGGGGGTTTGCCATAAGGAGGGCAATAGGGTCAGGTCAATCATATGGCTTCAAAGGCTTGACATGATTAGCTGATTGATTGGAGGACAATACAGTTGGGGCAATCGTATAAGTGCTAGGGTTTGACATGACCAGCTGATTGATCAGAAGGGGGCCTCTCCGCCTGCACGCCTAGCCTAAGTAAGGGCCAAAGTGGAGTGTCGCATGTCATGGACTGCTCAGCCCCCAGGGTTCCATCCTTAAGCATCATGGGTGTCTACCCATGGCCAACAAGTTGCCCCATTAGGAGAGATTTTACCTCTCTGCAGAGGTGCAGTCGGTGTATTTTAAATCCCCAGTTGACAGGGTTGTGGGGCAAAAATGACTCACCTCATTCTGACAATCAAGAGTACATCCTGCCTCCAATAAGACATGACAGATTTCAGCATGACCTTGTGAACAAGCACGATGTAACGCTGTAAAGCCAACCTGGAAAATTAAACAAAAAAGCACAATTCCTAAAATATTCAGAAATTGAATTAAACACCTTATTGAAATTGTTTTTCTGTCGGCAGAACACAAACAAAAGACGGAACAGTCAGCAACATTGGAGACAAACAGGGGACGGAACAGTCAGCAACATTGGAGACAAACAGGGTCGGGAACAGTCAGCAACATTGGAGACAAACAGGTAGGACGAACAGTCAGCAACATTGGAGACAGACACAGTCAGCAACATTGGAGACAAACAGGGTGAACAGTCAGCAACATTGGAGACAAACAGGGTAGGACGGAACAGTCAGCAACATTGGAGACAAACAGGGTAGGACGGAACAGTCAGCAACATTGGAGACAAACAGGGGACGGAACAGTCAGCAACATTGGAGACAAACAGGGTAGGACGGAACAGTCAGCAACATTACAACAGTCAGCAACATTGGAGACAAACAAAAGAAAGCAGCGACACGTCCACAACAGAGATAACAAAGAATTCCACACAGGAACAGCACAAATGAGGGTCAAAATTACTGGAACACAAAAAGCAGAGGCAAGGATAAACAAAAAGGAAAATCAGAATTATGATATTCACATATGGTCGTTATACAGGGGGTGACTGACCCTTGAAGCAGAAACCCATCTGTTTTAGGTCACAGGCGTAATGAAATCTAGAGTTGTCTTCCTTGAAAGTTGCATTGTGGGAACCCAGAAATGTTATTTCTGACATGACACTTTTGGATTGGGGTTCATGCTGGCAGCATGCATGTACACACATTTGAGCTAATTAAGTCACTATTAGGATAGAATCATTTCTACCCTGTGTTAAAGAAAACGTTAATTTCCAACAACCTGGTATTGCATTTTCAGTCAGTGCTCTTTATTTTATTTGTATGTAAAAACATAACATTGAGAAACATCCGTAATTTCCCTATGCAAAACACATCATTTGCATAAGCAAATTCTATGCCCCACTCAGCAGACCACATGTGTTAGTTAGATTCTTTCTTTTTAAAATCATCTTGTAGAAATTTAAATAATTCTTTCACAGGAAATATCATTTATAATTTAATTTTTAATGTTTCTCATCTGATAAAGACGTTATTTTTAAAAAAAAATCATATTTTTAGGCAATAAAATATAATGACAAAAAAGAGGTCAGCAGTATTTATGAAAGAAAACCTTTATCATACGACAAAGACCTGCAATAGCAATGACTTTGGTGACACAGAGAAATGTTGGCCTGATACAACAGAAATATGTTGGGGGTTCCAAAAATTCTGACCCAGACATCCAGAATGCCAACCATTGTCACATAGAAGACAAATGACTCAAAAGAGACTCATCTCACTTTAATGGAGGAATTACTATTGGTTGAGAAGTAATCAAATATGAACATTTGTTGAACAAAAAAAAAAAATTTCTGTGTTGAGGGGGAGTCCACAATCAAGTCCGCCGCAAACTGGTTCAGTTCATCACTTTTCTTTTCCAACTAGTTTTAACTTCAGTCTTATATCGGTTAGTCTCTGCCGGTGCGCGCGCTGCTCTCTTCTTCGTTCTCGTTAGATTCCAGCTATTTATGGAGGTAGCCTCCCAACATCCGTGCACCTGAATCGAACCTCGCGTCTGCACAACGCATGTCTCATTTTCTTGCATTTGGGAGGACGCAGGTTCGACTCCAGCAGGCAAGACAATGTATTGCTCTTTTTCTCACTGAACACCGCAGTTTCTGTGCATTGCTGCTTTGTTCTCCATCACAGAACAAAAAAGAGACCCAGCTTCTACTGTATATTCAAAATTATTAGCCTTTGTTCTTCTTTAAAGAGGAAAAAAAAGAACAAATTTTGAATATACAGTAGATAAAATATTTTATACCTATTTAAATCTGAAAACCTATGAAATATCAGAGGTGGTCACTACTAAAATAGGCTCAGTCCTAATTAGTGATCATCCTCCACACATTAATTATTTATTGTGTTTTTTTGTAAAAAATGTAAAATATGGAAATAAACTTTTTTCTTTCTTTCTTAATGTTCTTTAAATTCTATTTACCAACTTTTAGAATTCTTAAAATTCCCAAGAAATTCTTTAACTTACCACATCCTGATGATCCAGGCCACACCCATGAGCAATCAGCAGTCGACAAATATCGGAATAGCCATTCAGAGCAGCATAATGTAAAGCAGTTCGGCCTTCCTGGAATTTAATAAAAGAAAAACATTTCAGAAAATTTGATTATTACTCCATCACTATACCTAAGAACCCCTCTGATCAATAGGCTGGTCACGTCAAGCCCTAGCACCTATATGATTGTCCCAACCCTATTGCCCTTATGGCAAACCCCCAATCCCTTTTATCATATATGTGTTAGAAGGCAGTGGCTATGGGTCTTAATGTCCTAGTATGATGTTAAACTCTATCTGATGGTGAGGTTCCAGTTCTGGAGCTATAGGGAATATGGATCACCCCTTCACCACCATTGCTCCCAGGTTCACTCTGACCCGGAGTGGTAATACCTGTTAGGGTCCATCGTAAATAGCAAAAATGTGCTTATAAAAAAATTGAGTACCCATTAAGAGTGAATTTATTTCGAAAATTTGTTGGCATTAAATGACCCAATGAGGTTGATATCCCATAAAACAAAACAAACAAATAACTAAAGCAGGAAGGTCCAAAATGCATGGCTGAACAACATCCCATAATCCCTTTAAAAAATCCCTTCTTTTTTATTTTTTTTTTTTTATTTATTCATAGACCTCTTTGATTCTAATTTTACTCTGGACTTCCCAAGCCATTCAAGGTTTAAAAAATCCTATTGTATTTTTATAATCAAATATTATCAGCAATTATATAAAACAAAATTGTAGAAAAGTAAACAAGAAAAAATAAAGTATTCCAAAAGATGTTTCAGTTTTATTCTCAAAACCTTCATCAGGGCAATTAGATGAAAAGATGTTGTCTAACTGGAGATAATATTTTTTTCAAAATGAAAATTCATCCCTTAGAATATTTGTTTTTACTTTTTACATACTGTTAGATTTATTTCCATATTCTATATTATTCCATTCCTTAAGTTCTGGAACTCTGAGGAATGTGGAGTACCCCTTCATCAGCATTACTCCCAAGTCCACTCTGACCCAGAGTGGTAGTATATGTTAGGGTACCATCTATGAGTTAAATAGAACACAATGAGTTTTTTAAAAATTGTTTAAAGAAAAAATGTATTTAAAAAATTGAATCAAGAATGAATAAAACAAAACGTCATCAACATAAAATGACCCAACAATACTGTAAAATCCTACGTATATAAAAAGTTCCATCCCATTTATAGGATATTGGCAGGATCTAAAATATAGCAAATTGTGTAGATGTCCTATAAGTGGGACATGTATTCGGTTAAGATAAAAAGTGACAATTACCCAGACTAAATTTGCTGCAGATTAACAGCCATGTTAGATGTTTATGTAACCTGGGGTTATCACAGGTTGGATTTATTTAACGCTTAAAAATTCAATTTGCACCTGCACAAAAATCCCTGGAATTTGCTGTAATAGGGTCAAACAACAATGAAGGCACCGCCACTGCACAAAAAGCAGCA
Source organism: Doryteuthis pealeii (assembly GCA_023376005.1). Taxonomy (NCBI): domain Eukaryota; kingdom Metazoa; phylum Mollusca; class Cephalopoda; order Myopsida; family Loliginidae; genus Doryteuthis; species Doryteuthis pealeii. Next base: position 49,031,161 of record CM042145.1, on the reverse strand, counting down.
GGCTGACCTCCAAAATGCAGGATTGGAAGCTTTAAGATCTGGCAAGCGTCTGAGGGAGCTAGGATTGGTTGCTTGGTTGGTTTTATGGCATCAATCCTTTTAAAGTCATTTTGATAAACAAATGATTCAGTTTGCTTACAGTACCTGTGGTTGCTTAAGTGGTCACCCAATTAAGTATTGAACAGGTTCATTGCTGCTTAACTCTTTGCCTACCAAACTTACCCCATAGCTGTACCAAATTTTCTTGGTAATTTTCCCTAGGGCAAAAGAATTAAGTACCAGATCAGGGTTGGTTCACAGATAAAACAAAAGTGAGCCATGTGAGAGCTGCTGCCAGTGCAAGTAGAAGAGAGGTGAGAATGTTGAGAGAGTTTGGAATTATGCATCAAGAGTGAGACAGGCAGTTTTGACTTTGGGAAAATAAAAATGTCATGATAAAAAGATGTGGCCTTGTGTTATTACTAAAAACTCTAAAGGGCACAAGGCAAGATATCCCTCAGCACTCCAAGTTGGTTTCCAGATTTTAAACATCCAGGAATTGTCAGCCAACTCCAGCATTGACTCATCACTCCATATTGACAAAGAGAACGTAACGTTACAGGACCCTCACATTCACAAAAGAAAGACAGAGTGGCTTAAAAGGAGGAAGGGCTGAATGCTGATGTTCTAGACTACAACATTGGCAAAATACTGAGAATAACCATTAAATTGCTGTGTCTGGTTGGATTTTACGGCATGTTAACCCTTCTTGGTAATTTTATACCAAAAGACATTTTGTTTCATTCATTCTTGTCAGGTATTCAGTTTTTAAAAAAAATCAATTTTTTAAAAACATTTTTTAAAATCTATTTATCCCATATGTGGGACCCTAACAGGTACTACCACTCCAGGTTAGGGTGGACCTGGAGTAATGGCAGTGAAAGGGAATTCTACACTCCCCAAAGCTCCAAAATTGGAACTTCACCATTAGATGCAGTTTAACGTCATACCTAGGACATTAAGACCCTCATCCACTGCCTTCTAGCACATATATGATAGAAGAGGTTGGGGTTTGCCATAAGGGCAATAGGGTTGGGACAATCATATAGGTGTTAGGGCTTGACATGGCCAGCTGATTGATTGATGGGCCTCTCTGACTGCCCATCTAGCCTAAGTAAAGGGCAAAGTGGAATGTTTCAAGTCATAGACTGCTCAGCCACTAGAATTCTGTCCTTAGGCATCATGGGTCACAACAGGTGGCCCTATTGGAGGGTCTTACCTGTTTACAGAGGTCTAGTTGGCATATTCCACAGCACCAGCCAATAGAGTGGTCTGGTGTCTGGGTTTTAAATAAAAACGTGTCATCAAAACAACTATATTTTTCCCCACCTCAAAAAAGTTTCTGAATAGCCTGCTATATTATTTGACAAAAGGTAGTTTGTTTTTTCCTAATAGGATTAGCTAATTTGAATAATTTGTTTTAAAATCTTTTATTAAAAAAAGAGAAGAAAATAAAATAAGAAAATAAAAAACAAAAAAATAAATAATGTTTCATTATTCATTTTTAATCTAATTTTTTCTAATAACCGGTTTTATTTTCTTATTCTTTCTAAGTGATTATTTTTTGTTATTGTTGATAAGTTTCATCTTTTATTCTTGTCTTCATCACGTCTTTCTATCAACTTTGGCCTTCTCATCATAAACTGGAATTTTAATCTTATTGTCAAGTAAACCATCCTCCTAAAAAGGTTCTTTTTTCTCTTAAAAATAAAGTAAATACATTTACCTATAAAAGTTACTTACTTCATAAAACAGAATCTTCAATATTTCCATTCAAGTGTTTATCATCATTATGATTACTAGCAAGAATATGCACCCTCCGGATGTAAAGGTCATTTAAGTGCACATATAGTAATGAATAAAAATTAGATATTTACCATGTACCCCACGTGTATGGGTTAGGCACAAGGCCCTATTAATGTGGGACCACCCACGAACAAAAGTTCATGGGTGGTGGAGGCAAAAAATGTGTTGATCCCATCAGCATTCCCCCTCAAGGAGGGCGCCACAGTCACTGGGCAATAAACCCAGCCCTGCCCCTTTAAATCAAGGGGACAGGTGTTGCCTGGGGGGATGGCCCCCTGAGATCAACAATGTTAACTTGTAAAGTCCAGGGCCGAAGCCACTGGATAAGTAGTTTTTTTAGGGGATTGAGGAAAGGTGTAAGAGAATTAATTTTCTTTCTTTTTTTTTGTTTGCAGATAGACGACTCAATTTTGATAATAGATTTGGTTGAGTATTTTTTATTGTTATTTCTTCTGCTTCTGTTATATAAACTAGCAAGAATATGCACCCTCTGGGCATAGGTATTTAAGTTTTAATGTAAATTAAAAAGACTAATGAAATTAAATAAGAACGCATATAAAAAGATTACACTTATTTTAATTATATCTTAATTAGCTTCTATATAAAATTATTCATAGGATTGATTTTAATATGTTGGAGAATAAAATAATAATATTAGAGATCAATAACACAAAGTAATTATTTATTGAACCCTATTTTGTTAAAACCCGTATGCAAATTAACCACACCATATAATATTCAAACCTTTTTTCTTAGTGACACATTGCTGGATTTTAAATGCACTAATGACATGGCTGTTTTGAGGCAAATCTAACTCAGATTTTCATAAACATTATTAATAAATAATATTTATTCTATGTATTGATGAATTTGACTAATAATTAAATACTCATTGAAAAACTTATGCAATTCCTGAGAGTATTGTGACATAAGCAGTGACATAGTTTCGGTTACAGACAAACAGACACCGAATCTCCATTGTTATCTATATATTAATACTTATATGTACCTTAATTGCACGGTCATTATTATCTTTCAACACCCTCTGGTTAAAAATTAGACTGTCCAAATTGTCCAAGATTAAGTGCAAAAATGTAAATCCTGATTATCTGGTGTTGCTTATCTGCTGAATTCTTATTTCTTATGAGTGTCATCATCTCAGCTAAATAATGGACCATTCCGCTTTCATTATAAAGAAAAAGGGAAGAAAAAGGACATGCTACACAGAAAAAATATAATAAAGATATATAATATATAATAAATATAGATAAAATACAATGAAAATATGAAAAGAATGAAAGAAAGAAAAAAAGAGTAAGAGAGTTGAATCAATATTATTATATTTTTTACATATATTGAACTATTTAGCAATAGCTCTTAAGTAAACATATCAAATGTTGTAATAATTAAATTATCATACTGTGGTATATCCATAGGTCCTGCTAGTTATTATGATTATTGGAAGGTTATATTTCCTTTCTTTTGTTAGGTGCAAGTGTAGTTATAAATTCACCAAATTTTAAAATAGAAATTGACAATTATTTATACTAGAGAGTTATTTACAGATCCATTACTACTGGATAGTAAATTTGATCCTTCCTGGATACCCTATACATGTGACCCTGTGTCACATCTATGGTGAATGGGTTGGGTAAATGCCTACTTTATATATTTGGTTGCCCTATGAAGGGTAGAAAGCCACAACTGCACTGCAATTTTACTTGTAGCTTGAAAGGGGAGAGGTGGAAACACACCTTTCTAAAGGAAATACTTTGAAGTAAATACTAAGAAGATCCACAGACAGAATTACAACACTCACACTTTGCTTTTACCTATCAAGAATTATTTTTTAATAGCAGGATTATTTGAGCTTTCTTTGACAAAAAATTGTTGCTGCTACATGTCATGTGGTTTGAGGTAAAAAAAACAACCCTGGTCATTTTCTTTACAACAGTAAAAAAAAAAAAAAAAAAAAAAAATAATATATATATATATATATATATATAAAAAAGAGTTTAATAATTTGCTTGAAGCATTGTGATTATATTGGTTTGATGGTTGGTTTTGAAGGCTATCACAATGCAAGTGTAAAGAAAAATAAGGTAAATATGGTGTTGTCTGTTAACCCTATAATTTTTTAATAATTCTTAATATTTCAAGAGAAAAATCTCTTCTACAAAGATCTCCGAACTGAAGTTGTTGCAAGTGGCTGTCCATTTGGTTTTGTCTCATGTCTTCCAAACTCTCTGCGTGTGTGTGTGGGTGTTTGCTTATGTGTGTAAAATAATCTTTTACCTTCATTTTGTGTCTTTTTTTAATTGTCACATGCATCTTGATTTAATGACTCCCTTCCACCTATTCTTAATTTCTTAAAGGGTTTACTGTATGCGTGTGTATAAATATATATATATATATATATATATATATATATATATGAAATAAAATGGAAATTAATCTGACAGTATGAATATGATATAATGAAAAAACAAAAGATGTTTACAACTGCATGGGCTCATCAGGAGAGAAATGTGCAAACCGTTTCGGGGCCTATCTCTCGACGGTTTAAAAAGCAACACCGACCCTACCTCACTGATATGAGGACCCTCGCAATATAATGCATCAACTGCACGTGGGTCGGTCATCAACAAAAATAAGACGGGAAAAATGACCGTTAGCAAAAACAGAACGCTGCTAGTCAAACGTTGGAATTAATCAAAAAATGCGCAGTCAATATTAAAAATAATATGAATTCTATTTAAAAATAAAATGAATTTTATTTAAAAATAAAATGAATCTTATTTTTAATATTAAAATAATCAGAAGCATTATAGTTATAAAATAAGACTCAAAAAAGTATTTTAAAGTTGGATTGTATTACAATAATTTTGATATTTTATATACACTTTTTATACATATTTACACTTTTTTAAATAACTCTACATCAGACTTTTGTTTTTTAAACCGTCGAGAGATAGGCCCCGAAACGGTTTGCACATTTCTCTCCTGATGAGCCCATGCAGTTGTAAACATTTTTTGTTTTTTCATTATATCATATTCATATATATATATATATATATATATATATATATATGCACACATAGAGTAGACCCTTTAAAAAGCTAAGAATAGGTGGAAAGGAGTCATAAAATCAAGATGTATGTGACAATCAAAGAAAGACACAAAATGAAAGTAAAAGATTGTTTTTTAATGAGTGGGAAAATATTAATAAAAATCTGTCGTCAGTTTTTATTCTCTCACATAAAATCAAAATAAAATCTTTTATTAATTGTTATGATTTCCTTTTATTAAGAAAAATCTTCCAGTTTATCAAGGGACGGTTTAATGTTTTAAAGTATTCATGCGTTACTTAGCGTGTAACCCATTAGATTATTTTTCTCGGCATTCCCCCACCCCACACAAGATCTGTAAGACTTAACCTTCCATGTTGACCCCTGATGTTTTGAATTCAGAATTGTCCTTCACCAAGATCAGTTGTTGGCAGAGTGGCCTATTGTCAGTATCAGCTGGACAGTGAGTGAGTCTATCCCCTTTTCACTAGTGCTAAACCTGGGAGATTGTTTTTTGCTGAGGTGGAGTGCCACACTTACCCTCAGCTTCCCATGATAGCACACAGATCAGATAACTCAATCAGTGCTACTCATGCACTGAGTTGGTGGGGACTGGTATCAAACCAGGGACCGTGCGATTACCCAGCTGGGTGCTCTACCAACTGAGCTAAACCAATGGGGCTAGTCTACCTGAGATATTTAACATAGCTGGGGTGGAAAAGAAAGAGATAGATTTGTATAGTATCTTAAATTGACGTATGGCTGTATATTATAACTGTATATCCATGGTTGTACACAGATGTACTTGTCTTCTTTACTGTCTATCAGTTGATCCTTGGGTATCAAGCTGGTCTGTCTATCTCTGGGTGGTCTGGGCTTTAGCTGGATCTTCTGTTATTAGGGATCTATCTGAGACATCTTGTGTTGTTTGTTTGTTCTTAATAACAACACAAGACATTACTTTGTTTTGAGTTCATATATATCTTATTTTCTTAAGATCCAGATCCCAATCACACATGTAAGAACTTGGCCAATTGAACGAGCAATGTCATTACGTCACTCTTACTCAACGGTTAGATATAGTCTGCGTTTCTCTTAGCTAACTTCCCACATTCACTCTTGTCAATGGAAGTGTAGGTCAAAACAGGGTTAAGGGATGTCCATCATCCCTCCTGTATCTTTCCACTAATCATAATTTTATAATCTATGCTACTGTACATAATTAACAGGCTACCCATCAATTAGGTAACAGATTCATGCACTTCTCAAGTAAATTATAACTGAACTTGGCTGGACAATTCCATTTTTATTGATAATAATAATCACTGTGTTTTAAACTAGATAGAAATATCTCCACACTGGATGGTAAGCCACTGAAATTAGTAGAACAGTTTAAGACCTAGGTAGTAATATCTCAACTACAGAAAGCAATGTCAATATATGCAAAGGAAAAGCAAGGATAGTTTATTAAATCTCTGTAAATCTCTCCCCTCTGATAAGATAAAGTGAGAATTTTTCCAAACTGTAGCCATTTTAGTACTATTGTATAGCTGCACTACTTGGGCACTAATGAAATGCCTAAAGAAAAAAATAGATAGAAACTACACAAGGAAGCTTCACCCCATAAAAAAGCTGCTGTACAGCCACTTGCCTCCTATCACACAAACCATCCAAGTAAAGTGAACAAGACATGCTGGACACTACTGGAGAAGTAAGGATAAACTGATAAGCAACATTCTCTTGTGGACAAATACACATGGACATACCAGTGTAGGCCAACCAGCAAAAACCTACATCAATCAGCTCTGTATGGATACTGGATACTGTGCAGATAACTTTCCAGGAGAAATGACTGATAGGGGCAGGTGGAAAGAGAGAATCAATGCTGGTTGGTTGGATTTTATGGCATGTCAACCCTTGTTCGGTCATTTTATGCCAAAGACATTTTGTTTTTATTTATTCTTGATGGGTACTAAATTTCTTTTAAAACTCAAGTATTTTTAAAAACACATTTATTTAAAACTCATTTTGTTCTATTTAACCCATAGATGGGACCCTAACAGGTACTACCACTTGGGGGTCACAGTAGACCAGGGAGTGATGGTGAAGAAGAGGTACTCCACATTCCCTGAGCTCCAGAACTGGAACTTCATCATCAGATAGAGTTTAACATCATACCCAGGACATTAAGACTCTCAGCCTTCTAGCACATATATGATAAAATGTGTTGAAGCTTGCCATAAGGGCAATACAGTTGAGACAATCATATAGGTGCTAGGGCTTGACATGACCAGTTGATTGATCTGAAGAGGCCTCTCCGCCCACTCATCAAGTCTAAGTAAGGGCCAAAGTGGAGTGTTGCAGGTCATGGACTGCTCAGCCACAAGGATTCCATCCCTTAAGCACCACGGGTCACCATCCACAGCCAACCGGTAGCCCCATTGGGTGGTCTTACACCTCTGCAGAGGTGCAGTCAGTGTATTCATAAGCCCCAGCTGACAGAGCTGGAGAATCATGGGAATCCATGCTGTTAGTGTGACCCAATAATGATGATAATAATGAAGCCATCAGCACTTCTCACTTGTACAGGCACACATAGAGGGGCATAGTGTAATGGTTAGAGTCATAGGAAATGACTTGTCAACCCAAGTTCGAATCCTGGACAAAGCTGTTTGCATTTCACATTGCGCTAATACCCTTGGGAAAGGTATGAATCCAACTACTCTACCTCCAGCTATGTGTAAATAGTAGGGCAGACTGGCCTCTTTAAACTTGGTTAAGTAACCAGTCTAGGAGAAGGAAAACTCTGAATTCAAACCTGTTAAAATCCACTTAAAAAATTGACCTTGTGTCGCATCCTGCTCGTGTGGAGGGGTTGGTGTGTGTGTGTGTGTGTATATATATATATATATATATATATATATATATATATATATATGTATGCACACATTAAATTAGATCATCAGGTTGTTGTTTTGTTTTAACTATAAGAACAACAAACTAGAAAAGAGTATCCTAATTCTACTTGATATGTTTCCCCTCCATGAAAACAATTACCTGCACCTTTGATTTCTAATCTCCCTATGCGATGATAGAAACTTCTTTGTATGACATTATTACCGGCCGAGATATAAAGACGAATTCTTGATGAGTTAGAAACTTGTTGTTATTTCCTGTTTTGTTTCTAAACGAGAGATGACACAACTTAATTGCAATCCTCGTTCAAGTGAACTGTTCTCGGCTTTTTATGATGGGAATGTTAAATATCTTTGCATCGTTCCTGTCAGACTTGATAAGATTATTTATGTATGATTAGCACTTAATCTCATTTCCTTTTTTATACTGGAGTTTTCTCTCATCATTTTCTTTCTTTTCTCTCTTTCTTAATCTATCTTTATGCCTTTAATAATGAATAATAATAATGAATAATAATGAATAATAATAATAAAAATACCTGAGGAGACTTGCTATCACTCAGCCTCCAGTGTCCACTGGCTACAGCAGGTTGAAAAACTTGATAATCTATATATTAATGTTGTTGTTGAGTAGAACAGATTGGGTAATCTGATTTGTGCGTAAAGAGATGGAGCTGATGGTAGGTGTGGCGCTCCACCACAGAACCCCCCTCCAAAAAAAAAAACAAAAAAAACCAAAAAAAACCCAACAATCTTCCTGGTCTAGGACTAGTGAAAAGGGGATAAACTCCCTTACTGATACCGACAATAGGCCACTCTGCCTACTTTACCTTTACTACTATATGGAATTGAACATTTATTTCCCTTAAGTGTTACAGATATATATATATATATATATATATATATATACTATATAAATGGCAACCTGTTTGTCTGTATCTGTGCATAACCAGTTGATGCCTATATCAGTGATCTGATCACCATGAAATTTTACACACATGTTAAACTAATATTCAGGAACAGAAGTGGTCAATTGGATTTCAATACAAATCAATAATGGAACCCCCTGGGAATATCTTTACAATGGAGGAGGAAGAAAGAAAAGACATTTCAGTGAGAAAGGGGAGAAGAGGAGATACTATTACTGTTAAACCCTTCCTCCCACTACATCCCTTCTTATTCTTATAAGTTTGTTGAATATGTTTGATACTCTTCAAGCTCAAACTTCCCTGGCTTATTCACTCTGAATGAAGAAATTTGGATGGAAGAAGGACATATGACTTAAACAGCTATTGATAGTTCCGCACAAAAAATTGATCTGCCATAAAACACAACTAGCAAAGATTGCTGTTGAAAATCCAGTATGGGCATCCAGGTGCACTAGCATTTTCAGCCACACTCTGGGAACTGCAAATAATTGTGCGTATTACTGGGTACTTCAACTAGTATAAAATGTGAGGTTGTATTTCTAGTTTATTTATTTTGTTGATACAACATTTCAAAATCCATTCATCAATCTATTTCAACAGGGGGGATGGGGGGGGGCTTTGTTGGCATGTAGTGTCCATTAATATTGTTACATACTAGAAAATACAAACACTACAGGGATGGAGAGAGAGAGGAGAGAGAGGGAGGGAGAGGGAGAGAGAGAGAGAGAGAGAGAGAGAGATTTGCCCATTCTTTTTATTAAGATTGCACACTTGAGAAAAGCTATAAAATAGAGCAGCTAAAAGGTAACCAAATAAAACAAAAAACAAGGTTAACACCTCTTCAAATGAAGCAGCTGACTCAAGAAAAATCAGAAGAGAGGGGGAGAGGGAGAGAGGGAGAGTTGAAGAAAGATTGAGCATCAGTACAAAAATAAACATAAAAAAGACACTTTGATACAATATTATGTAATTTCATTAAAAAAAAAAAAAAATTTTTTTTTAAATTGCCACGTCCTAAAAGCAGAGGCTCACAAACTTCTGTTTACCATTAATTTCTTTTTTACACAGACGATGGCCCCGACGATGGTTTGATAAACAAATCAAAATGCTGTAGCATCAGTTTAACAAACATCACCCATCAATGCAACTTGTTTTTTTTTTCATTTTTATAAAATTACATATTGTCGGATTCACTACCATTTTTTCCTGATATAAATAAGTCCAAAGGTCATTTAATGGTTGATTGTTTGGATTTTGCTGCATGTCAACTCTTGTTGGGTTATTTTATGCTAAAGATGTTTTGTTTTATTCTTTCTTGATGGGTATTAAAATTTTTTCTTAATCACATTATTTTAAACTCATTTTTTTTCTATTTAACCCAAAGATGAGACCCTAAGAGGTATCCCTTATTTGGGTCAGAGTGAACCTAAAATTAATAACAAGGAAGATATACTCCTCACTGTCCAGAGCTTCAGAACAGTAGCTTCACAACCGGAAACAATGTCCTACCCAGGACACCCCTTTTTGGTGGTGTTGGGGGGGGGTATTATTCTCTGCAGGGAATGTAATGGCTTTATTTCAAGCTACATTGATAGTAGGGCATTTTATAAAGTTTTGTTTTTTTTCAGATTTATGATTACAGTCTTGTTAAACATCGCCGGAATGCACTAAAAGAGGTCATTAGTGATGTTACACCAGTATCCTTACAGATTTCGGGTTTTGCAACATTATATCTGTTCAACCGGTAGACCTGATATGTTATTAGGCTGCCTTCTTTCCAGATTCGCTCTGTGTATTTTACAAATAGTTCATAAATTCTATATATATATTGTCCCAGAGATATGTAACAGCTATACAGAGACTTGCTCAGTACATGTATAAAATAGGAAATTGAAGGAAAAAACTTTACTAAAAAGTTAATATTTAAATATATGCTCCTTACTACATTTTGGAGGGTGTCATTAGTGATGTCATTTCTTGGGTCACTGGGGAGTTTTGGGTCTTACATCATCTTGCTCCTCTCACCAGGTGGACCCTATCAGAGAAGATCAAACTCTGATCTACCATCTTGAGATTTATGATTACAAAGGAGAAGAGTTATTGAATTATTAAAAAAGGGAGGAAAGGTTTGGTTTGGTTAAATGGCATATCAACTTTTCTGGGTTATTCAATGCCAAAGCCATCCTTGTAGAAGAACAGTAAGTTAAAAGTTGGTGGCGTAGCCTATTGTTGGTATCAGCCGGACATTGAGGGAATCTATATCCTTTTTGCTAGTGCTAGACTAGGGAGATTGTTTTTGTGTCCGAGGTGAAGATACTCATTCGCTGAATTGGTGCGGACTGGTATTGAACCAGGAACCTTGTGATTCCTAGGTGGGTGCTCTACTAACAGTGCTAAACTGATCTAACCCATGGCTGTGGGGAGGAAAAGGAGTGACAGAAGAATAAATAGAGAAATAAACAGAAGAAATTTTGTAGTTGGAACAATTAAGATAATAGCTGACACTAAGAGTTGAATTTTAGTTTAGTTTGTTTTATGACACATCAACACATAGTGGGTCATTTAATGAGGGAATCTATATCCTTTTTGCTAGTGCTAGACTAGGGAGATTGTTTTTGTGTCCGAGGTGAAGATACTCATTCGCTGAATTGGTGCGGACTGGTATTGAACCAGGAACCTTGTGATTCCTAGGTGGGTGCTCTACTAACAGTGCTAAACTGATCTAACCCATGGCTGTGGGGAGGAAAAGGAGTGACAGAAGAATAAATAGAGAAATAAACAGAAGAAATTTTGTAGTTGGAACAATTAAGATAATAGCTGACACTAAGAGTTGAATTTTAGTTTAGTTTGTTTTATGACACATCAACACATAGTGGGTCATTTAATGCTGACATAAATAGAGATAGAATAATCATTCTTGGTTGAAAGATCAGGTTTTGATTGGTTGGATTTTACAGCATGTCAACCCTTGTTGGGTTATTTTATGCCAATGATGTTTTGTCTTATTCATTCTTGTTGGTTACTGAATATTTTTTTCAAACTCAATTTAAAAAAAAAACATTTTTTGTTAACTCATTTTCTTCTATTTAATCCATAGATGGGACCTTAACAGGTACTACCACTCTGAGTCAGGGTGGACCTAGGAGTAATGGCTCCAAAATTGGAAACTCACCATTAATGATCAGGTTTAATTAGGATTCTTTTTAGGGGAACAGTTTGTAGAAACGATCTAGTCTTATCATATTTTTGTAGAAGATAAGTTTGTAGAAAGCCAATGGAGTATTTAAATTTCTTATACAATCCTACCTCCTGTTATATACTCCTTTACATTGGGTATATAATGGGGAGAGGACAAAGAAGAGGAGATGAGAGGGGTTCTTACTTTTCTTGTTTTTACTTCATTGCTGACCATCTTCCTTTGGACTGATCTCTTCTTTCAAGCTGGATTGTCTGTGCTCATTTCTTGTTTATAATAAATAAGCAAGACTTTGTTGTTTTGTTTTTTAAGACATCTATTCTTTAGCCTAAAAGGTTTTATAACGTGGTGAAAAGTCAGCATCTTAGGAGTGATGGCCCCCCTACATTTACTCCTTCTGACCGACGTCCAAAATCTGCTCTAGACCCATTCCTTTTCACACGCCTTTTCTTCAGCCAATCAGAAGTTGGTGTACAGTTCAGCGAAAGGTTAACTGCTGTCAATAACTTCTTTTCAATGGTTAATGGTAATTTTCTATTTTCTGCCATCCAAATTTTAACTACACTTACATACAAAATATGTAGGCTACCCATGAATTATGTAACACCTCCTTCAGGAATCTAAAAATGTAATTCGGATTGACCTGCTCAAAAAGGTCCTTCAGGTCATCTATCTAGTCATGTCTAGAATGGATTTCATTGAAATTGATACATTTCACCAATGTCATGTTCCATGGTAAATGGAGCATAACAGCCAATACAGCCAAGTGAGGATTTCCTTTTAAGCAGATTAAGAGTGCATTATGGATGTATGATAAGATTTACTTCTTCCTTTCTCACTCTTTGGTCAGTTGTTCCTGCAGGTAGGAGTTTGCCATTTATTTGTTACTAGAACATATACAGTTGACGCTGCGGAGCTGCCCGCAGCGTCAACTGAGTAGAAGTAGGGAGAGGGGGAGCAAAAAAAAAACCCTGGTGTATTGGTTTATTTACTTTTGAGATGTGCAAATGCTGAATATTTTTAAGTAGAATTTCAATGTTGTTTCTATGTATATTTTAATTTTTAAATATCCTCAAATATAAATCAAATCTTCATAAGTTGTGCACAAAAAGCAAGAACTGGTGATATTTAATGTGTGTGTATATATATATATATATATATATATATATATATATATATTTACTTTGTCGTTAATTATTTTATTTTTCTAGTTCATACATACATACATTAAAGGATCTCTTTTAAGCAGATATGAGAGCGTTATGTATGTGTGGCCTATGTGGAGTTGAGCAAGAATTACTTCCTCCTTTCTCTTTGGTTGTTGTCTTGGATTGTTATTTGGATTTTTTTTAGTTTATTGTTCCTGCAGGTATTCCAAAGAGTTTGACATTTATTATAAACCTATTAATTGTAGGTTTCAAATACATTGGTTGGTTGGATTTTATGGCACGTAAACCCTTGTTGGGTTATTTTATACCAAAGACGTTTTGTTTTATTCATTCTTGATGGCTATATAAAGTTTAAAAAATTTAACGTAAACTTAATTTTTGTTTAAACACAATTTCGTAAAATCATTTTTTTCTATTTAACCCAGAGATGGGACCCTAACAGGTACTGGGAGTAATGGTGTTGAAAGGGTACTCCACACTCCCTAGAGCTCCAAAGTCAGAACTTCACCATTAGAGGCAGTTTAATGTCTCCGCCTTCTACCACATATATAATAAAAAGAATTGGGGGATTTGCCATAAGGTCAATAGAATTGGAACAATCATTTTGGTGTTTTTAGACATTTTGTTTTATTCATTCTTGTTGGGTATTATCTTTTTTTTTTTAATTCAATTTTCTTTTAAAAACATTTTTTGTAAACTCATTTTTTGATCTATTTAACTCATAGATGGGACCCTAACAGGTACTACCACACTGGGTCAGTGTAGATCTGGGAGTAATGGCAATAAAGGGGTACTCCACATTCCCCAGAGTTCCAGATAAGACATAAGAGAATAGAAGATGATTGAAAAAATAAGAATCAATATAAAGTGGAACCTCGGTTCTCAAACATAAATCATTCAAAAATTATGTTTGAGAACTGATTTGTTCAAAAACTGAAACAATATTTCCCCATAAGAAATAGTGTAAAGTGGATCTTTGCGTTCTTGACCATCAGACCTCACAACTTTCCTCTTTCCCTTTCCTGTAGTATCACTGCCTTTCTTAAAATCCATGAATAAGTAGGTGTAAAATAGAGAAGCAAAAATTTTGCACAAAAACAATATCAAACTGATGCAAACTGATGCTGCTTGGGTAGATTCAATCAGCCGTTCATCCATCTTTGGTTTGCCTCGGCAGTTATTGGCTCAACTTGTGTGTTCCATGTCTGAAAATTTGTTTGACAACTGAGACCTTTTTTTTTCTCAAATTTTTTGTTTGAACTCTGAATTGTTTAACTTCTGAGTCATTGAAGAACCAAGATTCCTATTGGAATTCTCCTGGGCAAAAGACTGCAACTTATATTTATTAACCATTCCAAAACAGCAGTAGCTGAATTGACTAATCAAAAATGTCCAAACATTTATTTAATGTCTAAAGGCATTGATAAATTGTCCTAAAATTTCTTGCTGGAAGGACCACTTAAAAGAAAGATCAACAGAAGGATTATATCTGATACAACTTTCTACTTTAAGGATGGATGAGTAAACAAGGATTAAAACTGATACTACATCTTTCTACTTCAAGAAATGTGTTGGATTATTTTCTGTATATAAGGTGTGTTGAAGATTGCAACTTGTACTTATAGACTGTTCCAAACTGCATTGGCTGAATTGGCCAATCAAAATACTCAAACATTTATTTGATTTACTATTTAAAGGCATTGATAAATCATCACTCAATTGCTTGTTGGATGTACAGATGAACTGACAAGGATTATACAATTCTTTAACATGGACCAACTGATGAGGATTATAAAATTCTTTAATACGGATCAGTTGACAAGGATTAAAACTGATGCTACATCTTTCTACTTCAAGAAAGATCAAACTTTATGCCACAGGAATCTCCACTGTAAAACTGCTCTTAACTACAGGCCCTAAAATAGCTATGTAAATTGTAACAGTTCCACTGTATAACACTTTGCTAGTCAGTTAAAAAAAAAAGCAGATATTGACTCACCTGATCTGTATCAAATTTAGCACCAGATTGAAGAAGTTCTTGCACTTGATCAATGTGTCCCTTGCTTGCCACCAAACTCAACTTATCAGCCAGTTTTGCAGTTGACAAGATCCCAAAACCTCCTGAAATCGCTGGAAGAAAAGAGAGAAAAAAATGAATTCTTAAAAGAGATTTAGAATTACAATCCTAAGTGGATTCATCCTCAACAAAAAACTTTTGTTTTTACCTGAGTCTCATCAGAGGATTACCACAGGAAGAAGAACTATGAGAGAGAACAAAGAATGTCATAATGAGGAGAGGGGAAAAAAATGATTGTGATTACCCTGGATCAGGTAGCCTCATGATTAAAAAAAAAGCTTGCAAATGTGAAAGTTACAGAAGAATATGTATGATGTATACACAGAAGAATGTTTTAATAAAAAAAAAACAGGGTTGTATGGAAGTGGTTTATAGCAAAAATCATTTTGATCTTGAAAAAGTATTTGTTTTGAGGCTATTCAAAATACTAATAAATCAAATTACATTTTATTTAAAAAATATCTCAAAACCTCCTGAATCGTTGGAAGAAAAGAGAGAAAAAAAATGAATTCTTAAAAGAGATTTAGAATTACAATGATAAGCGGATTCATCCTTAACAAATTTTTTTTTCACCTAAGTCTCATCATAGGATTAACACAGGAAAAAGAACTACAATAGAATGCAAGAATGTCAATGAGGGGGGGATTTATAGTGACTAGCAACAAAAAATGCTCTCAGGTGTGTAAAAATTAATTTTTGAAAGATTTTACCGGGGGGGGGGGGTAAAACTTCAATGGAAACTTAGTTCTTTTCCCCTCAAATAAAATATTGCGTGCATCTATTAATTATTAATAAAGTAATTATTTTGAATATTTTACACATAAATTTTACACAAAATCATAGGTATTTATTTATTTGTAAACTTTTTAGTTAACTTCTTATGATTGAAAAAAAGGGCGAGAGTAAAAAAAAAGACAAAAAAACAATTTTTTAAATTGCTTACTCAAATTTTGAGTGTATATAACACAGGGTTGTTTTATTCTATGTATTAACGATTTTGACAATAGATTAAATACTCATTAATAGACTTCGCAATCATTGAGAATATTGGGATGTAGTTTTGGTTACTGAGAGAAATACACCCAATCTCCATTATTAATAGATATTAATAGATTACCCTGGATTAAGTAGCCTCATCTGGGGACTGCTGCTGAGCTGTAAACGATACAAAAATTCCTTTTGCTTGCAGACATTGAATGATGTTATGTAAATTGGCTCAAGAATGCAGAGCTGGAATTCTGAATATGCACGGGTTAAGATGGTGAACTGACTGATTTTAAATGACTTGAAACAATCCAGGTTAGACAATAAAGAGTTTTATAGTTAGCTTGAAGCATTGAGTGTATATTTTGTTTGTTGATTTTGAAGGTTTATCAAAATGCAAAGGAATAAAAGGTAATGAGTTCATTTACTGTATTTTTATTTTTTTATGTTTCCTTAATATTTCAGGATTAATATCCCATCTTCAGAAAACCTTGGTGCCATAAAAGAATGTTCACAACTGTCCATATTAATCTATGTAAGTGTGGAAATACTACCCTACCTAAAGGCCCACCCAACAGGGCACATGTCATCTTTTAGATTCTTCTGCTTCACAGAAGACAAAGATTCACTTATAGATTAGAGAATCTTGATATTTTTCATTTTCATGATATTATCATCAAGTTGTGTCAACAGTATGGATCTCTTTGAATCTTTCTCACCACCTGTCCCTATAGGCCATCACTTCTGGGAGGTCCTCTGCACAGAGATGACTGACTTAGGTTTTATGTCACTTATAAGGTTGTCCTTGCTTCTCCAGCAGTGTCCAGCATGTCTTGTTCATCTTATGTGGATGGTTTGTGTGATAAGAAGCAAGTGGCTGTACAGCTGTTCTTTTGTGGGGTGCTACTTCCAAGATTTGTTAAAGACTGCATCCAGCATCCTTGTGTAGCTCCCATCTAGTTTCTTCATGAAGCATTTCATTAGAGTTCAAGTGGTGCAGCCATACATTAGCACCGACATAGCTACAGCCGGGAAGAAATCCACCTGCTGGCCATATGTGTAGCAACCCATGATGCTTAAGGATGGAACCCTGTTGGCTAAGCAGTCCATGATATACAACACTCCACTTTGGTCATTATTTTGGCTAGTCAGGCAGTTGGAGAGGACCCCTCCAATCAATCGGCTAGTCACAGCTAGTCCTAGCATTGTCCAATCTTACTGCAAACCACAACCCTTTTTATCATATATGATAGAAGGCAGTGTCTGAGGGTTGTATGTCCTGGGTCTGACGTTACTCTATCTGATGATGAAGTTCCATTTGTGGAGCTTTGAGAAATGCTCCTAGGTCCACTCTCACCCAGAGTGGTAGTACCTGTTAGGATCCCATCTATGGGTTAAATAGAAAAAAATGAGTTCAAAAAAAAAAAAAAAAAAAAAAAAGAAAGTGTTTTAAAAAGAATTGAGTTAAAAAAAAATTGAGTACCCATCAAGAATGGATAAAACAAAACACCTTTGGTAGAAAATGACCCAATAAGGGTTGACATGCCATAAAATCCAACCAATCAAAGAATTTCTATTCTAATTTGAAAACATAAAATATAACATGATGACTGTTAATGATTCTACAGTGTGTTTCAAAATAGACAAGCCACAAGAAATGCTGAACAATAGAATTATCATTCTGTTCAAATCTTTACATTTTTTACTATAAGGTATAGATAAAGAAAAACAATATTGCAGACTCCCATTCACACTTGATTTCATGGCTGAATTATTTTTTAATAACTTTTTTTTATATACCTTTATTTTCAAACTTTGTTGAGTTTTTCTCATCGATATTTGAGACTTTTAAGTTTATGAAATTTACATTATTTTTTAAACCAAAATACATTTATTAGACAAATGTTTAAAAAGCAGAACCTGAGCGTTAGTTGAACCTCTTGCATCCAACGTTAAAATTCCCTTTTTTCATTCAACAAAAAATGTGCTCTGAAGATGACTAGTGTTTGCCTTTTACAATTGTTTTTATTTTATTTTAAAAATAATTTCAATTGAATGACATTTTATAAACCAGGCGCTTGTTAGCACAATATATACTATTGTTTTTCTTTATCCATACCTTATACTGTCGGATTTGATTCCATTTTTTTATATACTTTCAGATTTATATAGACAAAAATGTGTCATGTTTATTATCTATTCATATAGACAAAAGTATACTATGTTTATTATCTATTCACATATACAAATATGTGCCATGTTATATATTTGTATAGACAAAAATGTGCCATGTTTATATAGTAAAAAATAATTAGACACGAGAGGTTCTTTCTTCATTCAACAAAAAAATGTGCTCTGAATAAGACTAGTGTTTATACAATGTCTTTTACAATTGTTTTTATTTTATTCTTAAAAATGATTTCAATTGAATTACATTTTATAAACATTAGAGTTGAAACAAGTGTTTGTTAGCACAATATATACTATTATTTTTCTTTATCTAAATGAATATATAATAATCATGGCACATTTTTGTCTTCACAAATATAAAGATGACACATTTTTATATGAAGAAGACATGTATATCTACCTTCTATCTATCTTGGTTGGGCATGAGAATTTAGTCCGAGTCAATAACTGCCAACATCAGCTTTTCTATTAATAAATATATTAATACTCATGTTCTTTAAAAGTACAACTGTTATCATCTTGCAACACCCTCCGGCTAAAAATGTCCATATCATCCAAGATGAGATGCAAAAAAGTAAATCCTGATTATCTGGTCTTGCTTATCCGCCGAATTCTCATTTCTTATGAGCGTTGTCATCTCAGATAAATAATGGACCACTCAGTTTTTATTAAAAAGAAACAAAGGGAAGAAGAAGGACATGCTACACAGAAAAAATATAAGAAAGAAAGATAGAGAGGGAGGGATGAGCATGTGGAAGATATTAATGCTAATCTGTTTCAATCAAACATAATGAAAAGAAGGAAGAAAGAATAAAAAATGAGTGAGAGAAAGCGTTAAATGAAGATTATTATACTTTTTACATATCAAACTATTTTAGAAATAGCTCTTAAGTAAACATATCAAACATTGTAATAAATAAACATACTGTGGTATATTCACAGGTCTTGCTAGTCAATAAATAAATGCTGGAGGCAAGACAGATCAAATTTTAATCTGGCCTCTAGTTTGTTTGAAGCTACTAGGAGAAATTGTCTGTAAGCTTTTACTCTGGAACCACAGCAGAACACACAAGCTTCCTCAGCACAAGCTAAATAGTTTGGTTTGGTTTGTTTTACGGCATATCAACATCAGTGGGTCATTTAATGCTGATAAAGTTTTCAAATAAAGTAATTCTTAATGGATACACAATTTTTTTTTATAGATACATTTTTCTATTTAACCCATAGATGGACTCTAACAGGTACTACCACCCGGGTCAGAGTGGACCAGGGAGCAATGGTGATGAAGGGGGTGCTCCACATTCCCCAAACCTCCAAAACTGGAACCTCACCATCAGATAGAGTTTAATGTCATTCCCAGGACATGAAGACTCTCAACCACTACCTTCTAGCACCCATATGATAAAAAGGGTTGGGGCTTGCAATAAGGGCAATAGGGTTGGGGCAATCATATAGGTGCTAGGGCTTGATGTGACCAGCCGATTGATCGGAGGGGGCCTCTCCGACTGCCCGTCTTGCTTAAGAAAGGGCCAAAGTGGAGTATTGCAAGTCATGGACTGCTCAACCACCTGGATTCTATCCTTAAGCATCACGGGTCACTACTCACGGCCAACAGGTGGCCCCATTGGGGGAGTCTTACCCCTCTACAGAGGTGCAGTCGGTGCATTCTAATGCCCCAGCCAACAGGGCAGACAAGCTAAATGATTGTGAAATATTTCTTTAGATTTCAAATCAAACTTTTTTCAGTTATGTAGAATAAACATCATACTGGTAGAAGAATCCCAATTACCGTCTAATTGGTAAAGCAAGGCAACAAGGTAAGATCTGTATTGAGTTATGGCTTCCTTGTTGCCTTGTCTTGCCAATTCAACAGTAAGTTATAAAAACAAAACAAATGGAAACAAGAAAAAAAATTTAATAGTTTGATTTTTCAGACTGTTGTTCTCATCTTTATTGTGGCATGTATATAACCCTGAGTTCAAGTGTGGATTCGTAGCTTTAATATCATTACCACTAGTCCATGGCACTGCTAGCAGCATAAAATGTCTCCAGATTTATTGACAGAAATGTGGTTAATATATTGGCTTGATCTAAATTTATAGTCAATTCTATTAAATGATATAGAAAAATTAAAATGGAAGAAAAATTATATATTCTAAAATAGAAATTTCAAGATATATTGTAATGAATTCTATCATTTACCCAACCATTTTCATTTGATTTGGAATTTGAAAAGAAGTTTCCAAAATTTATTAATTGTATCTTACAATTTCCTGTTGAATATTCTGTGAATCCTAGCTTTAAAAATCTAAAGTAAAATAAAGATATATGTAAGTTAGTGGAAACTTATTTAAAACATTTTTTAAAATGCTAAAATTGAAATTATATAGGTTGAATGAAGATTAGAAGAGAAAGTAATTTTTTATAGTTGGGTATCTTTCTTGGAGATGAGGACAACATTTTGAAAAATCAAAATTATATATATCAAGCCTCATTTGTATCATTCAGACGAGAGATGCCTGCATTGGCTTGGTCATGTCAGGAGTATGGACAAAGGCTGCATCCCCAAAAACCTACTGTATGGCGAATTAGTAGAAGGTACCCAACCGGTAGAGAGACCAAGCCTGCACTTTAAAGATGTCTGCAAGAAGGACATGAAGACATGTCACATCAACACCAACACATGGGAGGCTTGTGCAGAAACAGTGTGACCTAGCGCCTCCTCATCAAACAAGGAATGAATAGGAGTGAGAAAGAGAGGAAAGAAGTTGCCACAGAAAAGAGAGCCAAAAGGAAGGAGAGACAACAGCAACTCCAGCAAGCATCACTGTTTGTTTGCAGTCACTACACCAGAGATTGCCATTCAAAAATTGATCTGTTCAGTTATTCACGCAGTTGCAGATTAAAAAAAAAAAGAAAAAAAGTGGACACTACGCCATCATCTTTAGTAGACGGAAAGATGCCAACATAGGCTGAATGAAGATTAGAAGAGAAAGTTTTTTTTATAGTTGGGTATCTTTCTTGGAGATGAGGACAACAGTTTGAAAAATCAAAATTATATATATCAAGCCTCATTTGTATCATTCAAACTATTGTCCTCATCTTTATTGTTATCTGTACAATGTTTCAGTCAATCTGCCCTCCGGCCTTCTTCAGGTATTTTTTCTTGAACTCGGGGAGCCTTCATGGAACTTTGAATTTAACCCTTTATTCAATCCACAGGGATATACTGTTTTCATTCCACTAACCATGACTGGGTACAAGTGTTGCCCTTAACCAGGATTGAACCTGCAGCCTAGAGATAACTGTCACTTGAAACTGTATTAAACCCAACGTCTATATCCACTATGCAATGTGTCCAATTGGGAACAGTATACCCCCGTGGATTGAATAAAGGTTTGGGTTCAAAGTTTTGTGAAGGCTCTCAATTATGACAAGAAGGTTCTTGATTTCAAAGAGAAGGTGCCCAAGTCTGACAAGAAATACCTGAAGAAGGCAGGAGGGCATATCGACCAGAACATTGTACAGATAACAATAAAGATGGGACAATAGTCCAAATAATCTAAATGATACAAATTATCAGGCCTAATAGAAATAGTATCAAGCCTCATCTAAAAAAATACAAATTTCTTTTAAAGAAAAATTGCTTTGGAAATTCAGAAAAATTATGTCCATTTAGTCGAGTCCAATAAAAGAAAACAATAATTCTATTTTTTTCTTAATATTCATAATGAGACAATCAGGTTTTACGAGTTTCATTTTAAATTGCTTTTTTCTTTCTCATTTCCCAAATCCACACAATGTTTTTTTCTATTTGGATGTGAACGACAATTAAACTTTTTAATAGTTCAGAAACTTTTATTTCACAGAATAAACTTCAATAAAAAAGATATTTTAAGAATCTATTTAGATTGAATTGATTTTATGAGAAATGAGAAAGGAATGATACAAATTGATGACTGAGCTTAAAATAAGTATATATTGGGTTGCGTTTATTATGTCTTTTTTGTTGAACCCCCCTCCCCGCATATAATTATGCATGAATTCAATATTCACCAACCCCCACGCATGAGTAGAATGTGACCAAAGGTCAATTTCTTAAGTGAATTTTAAAAGGTTTGAATTCAGAATTCTCATTCTCCTAGACTGGTTGCCATACCAAGGTTAGAGCCTAGTCTGTCCTATCTATAACTGAGGAGGATAATAGTTGGATACATACCTTTCCCAAGAGTATTAGTGCTATGTGAAATGCAGACAGCCATGTCCAGGATTTGTGACCCACACAGGTTGATATACCATAAAACAAAATAACCAACTAACCATTCATAAGTGACATTTAAATAATGTAAATTATTTCAGTAAGAAAAATAATTTGTTAATTTTTTTTTTCTCTCGTTATTCATTCAAGTTGAAAAAAAAAAAGTCACAAATAATTAGTGAATAGTTAAGACTAAACAATCTGGTCAATAAAATAAAAAAATGTTTAAATCAAATTTCTAAAGTGTCAATTAAAAATTTTTTTTATATACCGTATTTGACGGCATATAAGACGCACCCCCATTTCAGCAGGTCAGATTCAGGAAATAAGTTTTTAGTGTATTTAAGCATATATTGTTATCTTTGCCACCATACACTCCTGTTAACCTTGATTATAACAATACCAGCAATAAAATAAGGATGCATGGAATTTAGGGTAGGTAAAAGTACTGAGCGTAAGTTGGGTTAGTGAGCATCAGAGAAGATTAGCCTACGGGAGGTCTCAAACTTCACCTACGATGTATAAGCTCCATAGCAATTTTTTGAGCCAAAATTTTTGAAGAAAAGTGTGTCCTATATGCCATCAAATATGGTAATACTTGTGTTCCTTAATTGCATAGCCATTATTATCTTTCAACACACTCTGGTTAAAAAATCAGACCATCCAAATTGGTCCAAGATGAAATGCAAAAATGTAAATCCTGATTATCTGGTATTGCTTATCTGCCAAATTCTTATTTCTTAAGAGTGTCATCACATCAGCTAAATAACAGACCATTCTGTTTTATTAGAAAGAAAGGGAAGAAAAAGGACATGCTACACAGAAAAGTATAATAAAAAAGAGAGAAAGAGAGTAGGGGAAATATTGAAAGAAGCAGGGAGAAAACGGAAGTGATAACACTAATCTGTTTCAATCGAACATAACGAAAAGAAGGAAAGAAAGAAAAAGGAGTGACCGAGAGTTAAATGACGATTATTATACTTTTTACATATTGAATTATTTAGCAATAGCTCTTAAGTAAGCATATCAAGCATTGTAATAATTAAATTATCATACTGTGGTATATCCACAGGTCCTGCTAGTTTCTTTATATTACTAAAATTTCTCACAGAATAATATCAACTTGATAAAATAATATAAAAATATAACTTGTAAATCTTTTTTCTCCCATGAGAATTTATCTTGCATAGTAATTACTGTTTTGTTTTATGGCATATAGTTATTTACAAAGCTTAGCTTAGCTGTGGCACAAGGCCAGAAGTAGGGGGTGCCCAGTGAGAATCGAACTCACTAACAATGGTCTGCGAATCTAGCTTGCTAACTATTACACCATGTATGGCATATCAACCCTTTTCGGGTCATTTAATGTCAAATTAAGTCATTTTGATATGAGGTTGCTTACAGTACCTGATGTTGTTTAAATGGTCACCCATCTAAGTATTGAACAGGCTCATTACTTCTTAACTTCAGTGACTTGACTGTAAGCTAATTACATGTGCAACTGTTCAGTGTGAAGTTTTAATCAAAATACAGATTATAAATTAATAGGCAGTGATCTAAATATTACCCATTGTAGATAGGTACTTAAGCTAGTATGTATTTATCCAACCCCTTCATACGAGTGGGATGTTACACAAAGTCATTTCTTAAGTGGAGTTTAACAGGTTTGAATTTAGAGTTTTCCTTCTCCTAGACTTGTTGCCATAACAATGTTAAAGAGACCAGTCTGCCCAACTATTTACCCATAGCTGGAGGGAGAATAGTTGGATTGATACCTTTCCCAAGGGTATTAGTGCTATGCAGAATGTAAACTGCCTCGTCCAGGATTTGAACTCAGGTCGACAATTCCATTTCCTACAAATTTGTGTATAGAGCGTTCGGCTAGAAACCACAAGGTTCCTAGTTCGATACCGGCACTCGCCAACTCAGCGTATGAGTAGCACAGGGATCTGTGCGGTAAAGTAAGGAGCTGATGGTAGGTGTGGCGCTCCACCTCAGATGCTAAAACAATCTCCTTGGTCTAGCGCTATTGAAAAGGGGATAGACTCCCTCGCTGACTGGCTGATACCGACTTTAGGTCGCCCCGTCGACTTTACTTACTTTACTTTTTACTGTGTATAACATGCACCAGTAACTTTGGACAATTCATACCTTTCTCAAGGGTATTAGCAATAATTAAAATGCAAATAGCCTGGTTCAGGATTTGTACTTGGGTCACTGTGTACATCTTCTACCATGATAACCATTACACCAGAAGCACCTCTCAGTTAGTATGCCATAATTATTTGCGTATAATATGCACTATTTCACCCGCCTCCATATTTCTAAGCTTAAAAATTAAGGGTGTGTATTATATACAAAAACTAAATAAATATCAACATTTTTTTTTTATATATATAAAAGTTATATTTATGGCCCAAACTAACTAATGTGCAACAAAGAGTTTAAAATCACTGGCCAAACTGCATTTATTTAAAAGAATATTCATTCACTTAGAATATTTTAGTCTGCTTCACTGCAGCAATCCACATCAAAGATAGACATCAATAGGACTAAATAAAAATTTTATTCATGAAAAAATTAATAAAAATAAATGAAATTTAAGAAGCTATATGAACATTACTCCTCAATGAACTCAATGTTCTGTCAGTTGCTACAGAGTGTATTCGGTTATGCTCTGTCTTTTTTTGTCTGGTGACTGGACGCTTGAAGGTGAGTAAGATGTTCTTTTTACAATATTGAAAATGTGTCTTGAATTTTTTAAATTGAAATAAAAAGATATATACACAACTGTACATCTTATATTAAGAAATGATGAGGCACTCATGATGTAATGGTTATTGTCATAGAAATGATGACCAGAGTTCAAATCCTGGATTAGTCTGTTTGCATTTCATATAGCACCAAATACCTTTAGGAAATGTATGAATCCAACTATTCTCCCTCCAGCTATGGGTAAATAGTAGAGCAGACTGGACTCTTTAACCTTGGAATGGCAATCAGTCTAGGAGAAAGAAAACTTTGAATTCAAACCTTAAGAACTAACCAACCAACCTAGGTATGTAAACTAGTCTACTAATTTCCAAGACTTACTATCCAGTGTGGAGGTTTCCCCATCTTGTTTACACAAATATTTAGTAGGGCCAATTAAAACTTCTTCATTAGCCCTGGGACATTGTGTCATGAGTAATGGGTAGCAAGCTAGGCTTGCGAACCATTGATAGGGAGTTTTGTTGGATTATTCTGGTATATAAGGTGTGCTATAATACACCACTTAAATTTATAGACTAAACGAGGTCATATGGTTTAAACCTCAGCCAATCAACTGCCCGAATGCGTGGCTGGTTGACTACTTAATCACTGATACTGAGAGGCGTCCATTTGCTATCATTGACAAAGGAGTTGCAATACTGAGGAGCACCAAGGAACAACCAAAGGATTCTTTACCAAGGATTTCTGCTGGACAAGTGCTCTTGCTTGAAGCCTAAAGGATGGCCCATAAAATCGTAACAAATTCAAGTCTCATTTGGTGATGCACACTTCCAGCCTCATGCTAAATTAACATAAACATAGTAAATCGAGGCACGTGGTTATTGTTGTGGGAAATGGACTTGGCGACCAGAATTAACATCCTGAATAATGCTCTTTACATTTCACAGAGCTAATACCCTTAGGTAAAGGTATGCATCCAACTATTCTCCCTCTAGCTATGGGTAAATAGTAGGGACAGATTGAGTTCTTTAACCTTGCTTAGACAACAATATATAGAAGGAAATCTCTGATTTCAAGCTTGTTAAACTCTGCTTAAGAGATTGACCTTGTGTTGCATCCTGCTCGTACAAGGGGAGGGGAGTTACTAGATATATACGCATAGTAAATGACTACTTCATTTTGTTTTTATATTATAAGTAAGTTTAGATAAGTCCTAAGTTTCCTTTAAAATGGCCACTTCAGAATGACGTGTCCCAGTCATAAATATATCTCCATAATTTAGTGATGTTTATGGGACAATTAAAATAATTTAGCTGAGTATTTCAAGTTTGAGTGTCTTATCTAGACACTTTTTTAAAAATCTTTTTTTTTACAACCATTGTACTAAGCGTTAGTGAAAGGCATCTGTGCCTCATTCATTGGTGAATGGTATTTTTTCAGCCAACGTTTTATGTTGACAAAACATATGTGAGTTATGTGTGCTCAGTCAAGAGGAAAAAAGAAAAGAAAAGAAAGAAGAAAGAAGAAAAGAAAGAAAAAAAGACAGTTCATCACCTGAGAGATTTGTTTGGCTCTTAATGGTAGTTGTGAATTCAACTAATTGAAATAGTCATTCCAACTCAGCAACTAATGTGACTTTTGGAGCAGAATCAATTTAGTCGTGTGTACACATTTGAAGGAGGGGGAGGAGGAGGAGGAGGAGGAGTGAAGGGAAATCAACTTTCCTAATGTTCACCTACAAAGGATCCACTCTACCACAAAATCATGCCAGCTGCATTCATCATACTAGAACATCCAAAGATTAAATGTCTTGCTAATAAAGTTGGAATATGAGGTGTGTGTGTGTGTGTAAGGGGGTGCTATGTAACCCCCCCAAAAAAACAAAACAAAAAATACTCAAGGTTAATGGTTGACAGGAAATACCTTGGGATAAAACATTCACAGATTAGATGTCTTGCTAATAAAGTTGAAATATGAGGTGTGTGTGTGTGTGAGAGAGAGAGAGAGAGAGAGGGGGGTGCCACCCCCCCCAAAAAAAACCCCTAAACAAATTCTCAAGGTTAATAGTTGACAGGGAATAACTTGGGACAAAACATTCAGATTAAATGTCTTGCTAATAGGTGTGTGTGTGTGTGTGTGTGTGTGTGTGTGAGAGCGTACTATGCACCCACCCCACCTAAAAAAATTTTTTTTAAATAAAAAATAAATTTTCAAGGTTAATAGTTGAGAGGAAATAACTCTGGACAAAACACAAATTCTAAAAATAATAGTGACAATCAATCTGAAAAAAATTTCAGACCCTGAACATTTTCATACGGTAAAAATTTGTTTTAGTACATATTTACCCAACCCCTCCATTTTGGTGAAGTCATGCTGAAAGCACCGGTTCCCAGTAGATTGATGAAGTTAAGCAGTGATGAGCTTGTTCATTACTTAATTGAACGACCACTTATGAAACAGCAGGTTGGGTAAGCACCTGGAGTTCTTTGTTTATCAAAATAACATGATTTGGCATTGACTCAAAAAAGGGTTGATATGCCATAAAAACAAAACAACCAACCAAACCTGTTCAATATTTAATTGGGTGACCATTTAAGCAACAGCAGGTACTGTAAGCAATCTTTGTTTATCAAAATAACTTGATTCAGTATTAAATGACCCAAAAAAGGTAAAAACAAACCAACACCTACACATGAGCAGGATGTGACATAAGGTCTATTTTTAATAGGTTTTAATTCAGAGTTTTCCTTCTCCTAGACTGGTTGCCATACTAAGGTTAGAGAACCCAGTCTTCCCTACTATTCACCCATAGGTGGAGAGAGAATAGTTGGATGCATGCTTTTCCAAAGGGTATTAATGCTAGGGGAAATGCAACCAGCCATGTTCAGGATTTGAACTCGTGTCACCATGTCCATTTCCTACAATGATAATCATTACACTAGAACCAAGTAAATTTTTTTAGTATACCCCAAAGACAACATTATATAGGGTATACTCTAAAGACAATGTTATAGTTGCTTTCTTTGTTTAATGGCATATCAGCCTTCATGGGTTATTAAATGCCAAAACCATCATTGTAGAAAGACAGTAATACTATTTAACCCATAGCTGGGGGGGGGGGATGAGAAGGTTCATAACTTTCCCAAGGGCATTAGTTTGAAAGTAAACATAATAGTGTGACTGGAGTATGAACTCACTCCAATCTTGCAATCCAGCATGTTAGCCATTACATCCTGGAGGACTACCCCCCTATTATTATAGTTCTTCTCATATCCAATCAATGGAGTACTCTCCTGCTGGTCCGCAGATGCTACACTTCTTTTTTAAAAATGTGTATAGTTTTGAAGTACGGCAACCATGTCTGCATAAATATAAACTTTGTTCATTTTTTTGCTCTTTACTACGATGACTATTTTTGCCTACGTTGTTTTATAGAAACCTAATTTCCTTTTTGGAAATTTCAGCACTGCCACCCTGGTCTCCAAAGAGAAGGACAGCTATTGAGTGAAAGTCTTCACCACTTACAGAAAAAAAACCTAATATACAATATAATTCTATTGAGCCAAGACTTGACTTGACAAATTGAGAAGCAGTCTCACTGTTTCCATTGACTGTAAAGTAAAGTAAAGTCGACGGGGCGGCCTAAAGTCGGTATCAGCCAGTCAGCGAGGGAGTCTATCCCCTTTTCAATAGCGCTAGACCAAGGAGATTTTTTAGCATCTGAGGTGGAGCGCCACACCTACCATCAGCTTCTTACTTTACCGCACAGATCCCAGTGCTACTCATACGCTGAGTAGGCGAGGACCGTATCAAACTAGGAACCTTGTGGTTTCTAGCCGAACGCTCTACCGACTGAGCTAGGATTCCTCTATTAAATAAAGCTAATTTTAACATGCCTGCATAAATACTTTTTATTTGAAGTTTAACAAATCCGTGCATTGATCTAAAAAAAAAAAAAAAAAAAAAAAGTCAACTGGTCCGCAACTTCAAAAAGTTTGAGAAGCCCAAAAATGTTTTTAAAAATCTCAAAAGATTAATTGAGTCATAAGCAACCTTATACTTTAATGTTTCGCAAAGTAACTCAAGTGTAAAATTTATGCTTTTCAGAGCAGAAATTTTAATAAGAATATAGAGGTTTAGTGAATGTACTATAAAACCAGGTTACTTTTGAATAGTACTTGTTTGATTTGAGGGTCCCAAGAGGAATGCCGCTGATGTCACACTGAAATAGTGGTCATCAAACAAAACCAGCAGTTTCTTTTGTTTTTCATATTTCATTGTCCCACTGCTTCAAACTCTGGATTTATTCTAAATTAGAAGTAGCTACCCAGTGTTGCCTGGGTAGAAGGGGGGGGATAAATAAACACTTAGAAAAAACAATCAATGGATCTATGAGACTAACGCCCCCACCAGGCTGGATCAACGCAAAATCTTTTTTTTTTTTTTTTTTATGTGGGGATTTTAATGGGCATCCTGCGAGGATATAACTCATGATTCAGTAATAATGGATCTGCGAGACTAAATTTTTTGCACCCCCACCTTCTACCCAGGCAACGCCGGGTAGCTGCTTCTAGTACATATATAAAGGACAGTTGGTGTGTATGTATGTCTAGAGGAAACTACGAAAATAAAAATTGATTTATGTTTTAATCACCTCACGAACACAACCAAGGATTTCCCTTTCTCTTACTATTCAAATTCTAAGTTTTAAATATCTTCCCAGATGTGCATAGTCTTCATAATCTTCATTATTTTGGCAGAAAAAGCAAGCTCTGGTGATAGTGAATGTGTATATATATTTACTTTGTCATTAATTGTTGTAATTTTATCCGGACATACATACACACCAACTGCCCTTTATATAGATTACTCATTTATTTAAACATTACTCATTAGGTTTAAAATGTAGCTCTTCAAACTGGAGATATATAAAATAATCACATTCATTATTATTTCAGATGAGATCCTGACTTTTAAACAAAAGAAGCTCTTGGATTTGGTTTCTTTATTTTAATCAACTTTTGTGCATTATTTAATGCCAAAGGCATCCTTGTAGAAGAACAGTATTGATTATATTTAACTCAGAGCTGGGAGTATAAAGGGTTTCATACCTTTCCCAATGGTATTAGTCCAAAAGTGAATGTAATGGTGCAATTGGAATTTGAACATGCTTACTATAATGTCACAGAAAGTTCAATCGTTGCTGAATGTACTTTGTGTCACATCCTACTTGTGGCGAATGGGTTGGGTAAATACCTATTTCGATTTCTTCTATAATAATATTAAGACAATCCTATATTAACCTAAGTGAGAAAACTATACAACTTTTAAAACATCCAGGATTAAAATTTAATTTAAAAATGAGCCCACCACATGCCCTGCCTCGAGCCAATCACCCCAGATGTCTGCTTGCCAGTCCTGTTAATAGGAATAGCCTTGAATCCAACCTAATTTTTTACCCTTTATCAGAATTTCATTTATTTTATTATAATCCAAGCCTTTGTTATTTTTGTTTTAAACCTTGTCTAACCACTACATTGTTACTACTACTACTTACTTGTAAAATTCCACCCTGGAGGCATTTTTATCTTGCCACACGACAACCTTCTCTATGTGTATAAATGCATATCTAAAAAAAAGTTTCTCTCCCACCCCACCAATAAGTCCGCAACAGAAGACATGGGAGACAAAATGAAGTAGTCGCCCTTGTTACAGGGTTTGAAGAATCCTCCCACATCATGGGTCTGTTTTGGTCACGTGACAAGCGAACGCTTAAATCTCCCTCTTTTAGGAACTAGAATTGAGAAGCGACAAAATTAGTCGTCCACTTCTTCACAGCGGCACACATGGTGCCTGTCTTTGTTTCCAGACCTGAGAAATAATAAGTGGTTTCCACCTCTTTGTTGTTTAGACTTTTGTTCATCTTCCTCGAACACATTGTGACTCTTTTATCGCTTGTATTAATTGACTTGTCTTTATTTTCCTACCAAATATTCTGTATTAGGTTACTCTTTTTTTAGGTAACCTAATACATTATAAGAATGGGAGTTAATACCTCCCAAATTCATAAAACATGAAAAAGGGTGTAGACTACTGATCAAAGCCAGGCATGTCAACATATTATTGTGAGTAGCAGAGGGACATCCATTATGTTGGCTTAAGTACAAAGGTTTTGGTATCTTTATTTAATGGCATAAAAACCTTAATTCCAAAGCCATCCTTGTAGAAGAACAGTAGTGGTACTATTTAACCCATAGCTAGGAGATGAGGGTGTTCATACCTTTCCCAAGGGTATTATTAATCTGAAAGTGAACATAATAGTGTGACTGGAGTTCAAACTCGCTTACTACAGTGTTGCAGTTCAGCATATTAGCCACTACACCACAGGTTTGGTTTGGTTTGTTGGATTTTACAGCATGTCAACCTTTGTTGGGTTATTTTATGCCGAAGACGTTTTGTTCTATTCATGTTGGATTGGTATTCAATTCTTTTTTCAAACTTGATTTTTTTAAACACATTTTTTAAAACTCATTTTTTCTATTTAACCTATAGATGGAACCCTAACAGGTATTACCACTCTGGGTCAGAGTGGATCAAGGAGTAATGGCGATGAAGGGGTACTCCATACTCCCCAAAGCTCCAAAATTGGAACATCACCATTAGATGCAGTTTAACATCATACCCAAGACTCCTATGTCACAGTGTCTACTCCTCAACTATTATAAGACAATGAGTAATCTCCAGTACTAAAGAGACAGATTTAATAATCAGAAGTTATTAATCTTAGGCAGTTAGACAAATTCATATTTTGGGGTTCTCACTGAAGAGGGCCATCCATTATGTTTGGGGGTCTTGAGTATAAAGGAAGGGGAGGGAATAAAAATGGTTTATGCTGTAACAATTAGATTACAAAAATTAGTTCACATTCATGGGAGAGAGGAACAAGAGGCCTTGTCAAAATATTGAAGTGACAAGATCACCAAAAAAAGAAGTACAGTTGGCAAAACTTGGTTGGATTTTACGGCATGTCAACTCTTGTTGGGTTATTTTATGCTAAAGACATTTTGTTTTATTCATTATTGATGAGTACACAAATTTAAAAAAAAATTAATTTAAAAAACAACATTTTTTTTTAGAACTCACTTTTTTCTATCTAATCCATAGATGGGACCCTAACAGGTACTGCCACTCCGGGTCAGAGTGGACCTGGGAGTAATGGTGATGAAGAGATACTCCACATTCACCAGAGCTCCAGAATTGGAACTTCACCATCAGATAGAAATTAATGTCATACCCAGAACATTAAGACACTCAGTCACTACCTTCTATCGCATATGTAATAAAAGGGTTGGGGCTTGCCATAAGGGCAATAGGGTTAGGACAATAATATAGGTGCTAGGGTTTGACATGACCAGCCGATTGATCAGAGGAGCCCTCTCCAACACCTGTCTAGCCTAAGTAAAGAACAAAGTAGGGTGTTGCATATTATGTACTGCTCAGCTACCAGCGTTCCATCCTTAATCATCATGGTTTGCCACCCATTGCCACAGGTTGCCCCATTGGGGGGGGGGGGTTCTTACCCCTCTGCAGAGGTGCAGTCAGAGTATTCTAAAGCCCCTGTTATGTAATTTGAAGAATATTTGCATTATTTCTAATTTGTTTTATGTGTTCACAATTTTTTCCTTTGGCCTAGAAAAGAGATTTAATCATTCGGTCATAAAATAGGGTCCAATTTAAATTTAATACATTTAATAAAATTTAATATAAAATATAAATATATTTAAGTCATATAAATAATATATATATATATATATATATAAATATATATATATATATATATATATATATATATATATATATATATATATATATATATATATAAAATAATATAAAATAAAATTTAATACATTTTTAATCCCCTTAGGCTAAAAAAAATTCTTAGGTCACTTAACTTTGAGACCTGGTGTGATATTCAACAAACGGTCAATAGGTGGCCCCATTGGGGGGAGGGGGCTTCTTACCCTTCTGCAGAGGTGCAGTTGGTGTATTCTAAAGCTCCAGTAACAAAACTTGGAATGCTAATGTAGAATCCCAATTACTGTTGAATTCAAAGACAAAATGTAACAAGAAAGTCGTAACTCAAATATGGATTGTGCATTGCCACAAGCACGGCACAGAGTGGTGGGTTATTTATCTAAGCGCCATAGCCCCAGTAAAGTCAGCAGCCAATCAAGACTCAGGAATGGTATCATCCATATGAAAATATGGAATATTCCTTAGAGCTATACATATCAGCTACTTCATGTTATATTCAACAGCATTACTGACGGACTTCAACAGCTAATGGCCCTTTTTAAAGATCTAAACAATATATAAACATTTTTTTAAGAAACTTTTGGTACCACCACTAAATAAAGCCCCATTTTGATTATTTTTTTTAACAAGGGTGGTATAATCAACTTGCACAAAAGAACACGTAAACGGCTGGATTTCATAATAGTAATTTTATCAATGACCTGCTTAGTTGCATTGATTTGTTTACATAATTG
The DNA here is from genome assembly GCA_023376005.1 of Doryteuthis pealeii. NCBI lineage: Eukaryota > Metazoa > Mollusca > Cephalopoda > Myopsida > Loliginidae > Doryteuthis > Doryteuthis pealeii. The sequence goes on along the minus strand of CM042145.1, from coordinate 48,997,269 downwards.
CTAGAATCAATCACTGTCATTCAGGTTTAAACTCTAACCTAAGTTCTTTTTTTTTCTTTTTTCTAGAAAATGCATTAGTATAACTTAAGGCAACAATAGTCTGAATAGGTCTATTTAATAAGAACATGTAACTTTGAACCTATAAAAAGAAAAAAAAAAGCTTCAATCATTTTAAGTCTGGAGAGAGGGAGAGAGAGGAGAGAGAGAGGGAGAGGGAGAGGAGAGAGGGAGAGAGAGAGAGCCTCCAAAATATAAGACCAACAAAATCACCTTACACCCTTTTTAAATTGCAATTAAGGCTTGAATCCATGAGGTTTGTCTGGAAAGAAAGGATCCAGCCATTTGGAACCAGTTGTGCAGCCTTGATACAATTTGGAAACTAATCAGAGGGAATCTTTTATCTGAATTTTTGAAATGAGGATTGATAATTTGTATTATTTGTTTGTTTTGGACTATTGTACTCATCTTTATTGTTACTAGCAAATATATGCACCCTCCGGGTGCAAGTATTTAAGTTTTAATGTAATAAAATATTGTATTAAATTAGAAAGGCTAATGAAACCAGATAAAAAGATTTGAAACCAACTAAAAAATGGAACAACTGAGACTTACTCTTCCACCACTCTCGTCTTTCATTGTTATTTTTTCTAATTTAATATTTAGTTATAAGAGGAAGTAAAGAATAAAATGACAGTTATTTTATCTTGTTAATGGATTTCATCTAAAATTCATTGAAGAGATTTTTGCTTATATTCATTAAAATAAAACCAAACAGTTAGAAATCAATAATACTAAGCACATATTTATTAAATTCGATTTTTTAATATCAATATGCAAATTAGCCTTCCCGTTCACACTGTAAACCGCTATTTTGTTGTATATATAAATATAATTGCATGTTGTCAGTATGTAGACATAGTTAACAGTATTAATAATGTAAAACAATTTTATTAATAATTGAGGTAAAATAAAAATAAAATCATGGAGAATGTAATGTCAATAACTAAGAGAATTGTGACTTGAGTAGGAATATAGTTTCGGTTACAGACAGAAAAACACACAATCTCCATTATAATAAGATATACAGTTGGACACAAGGCACAATGGATATGAGTTAATACAGTTCTAAGTGACAATCATCTGGCCAAGGGTGATAATAACATAGAATACTTAACATAGCTTAACACTTGTACTCGGTCATAGTTAATAGAATGAGAAGTCTACCCACATGGATTGAATAAAGGGTTTGGTTCAAAGTTCCATGATGGTTCCCGATTAGGCCATTTTTGATTAATATAAAAAATCATTGGATACTTTGTAGAGTCAAAGTTGTAAGGAGTCAGAGGTTTTGGATGGAGTTGGAGTCAGCATCCTAGGAATATTAGGAGTTGGAATCTGCACTCTGTTCTTTACTAACTATAATTCTATCATTAACTAAGATTTTATTTCTTTTTTTACATTTCTTTTTTTTTTTGACAGATTTACAGTTACATAAATTTATCAAAAATACATAATTTTACAAATTTATCTCAAAAAACGTGGTGCACTCTTAATATAGTGAGAAATAGAGCCAGACTTACATCATAGTGTAGAGAGTATGTGTCAAATGACAATGATGAAATAATTTTTTTTTGTAGTAAAATCATTTTAGTCAGTTACTTTGCCTTTGTTGGAATTATTCAGAGTCTCCATAGTCGGAATTATAGGAATCCTAGGAGTCAGAGTCGAATTATAGGAATCCTAGATCAGAGTCGGAATTATAGGAATAGTCGGAATCCTAGTATCCTAGAGTCAGAGTCGAATACTAGGAGTTGGAGTTAGACCTTCTAACTTCTAACTCTGCAAATCTGCTTTCCAGACAGACCTCAATTTTTTATTTTTTATTTTTATGTGGAATCACATAATAAAACACATTAAAAAAAATTGGCTGAGTGGCCTATTGTCGGTATCAGCCTGATAGCAAGGATGTCTATCCCCTTTTTGCTAGCTCTATATCTGTATCTGTGACAGCATTTACCCTGGGTCGGCCGAGCCAGCTCCACCCAACAAATTCACTGTATCTCAAATGAAGGCAGACCATGTGCGGCAATCCAATGCAGTTGAAATTATGAGCATCAGCCATACGCAGTTCCATCAACATACTCCATATATTTCCTTGGTAGAGAGAGAGCCTGGGCAAGATGTATGAAGGCCCTGGGTTGCCCAAGTGACAGGGCCCCCCTCTCTGCCTCGCAGGCGTGATCCGAAGGAATGGTGAACCAATACATTCGGCGTCAGTTTGGTTGCAAGAGTTGCCAGATAATGTTTTACACACTGAACTGAGTCCAAGCCGTGATTTCTGTCAGGGTTTTCTCCCTTAGCTTTTTCCTATCAAGAGGATAACCACAAGACAGCAGAGGTTATTTAGACTATTAGGCGCCTGGATACCAACCCAGGTATTTCTATGTTCTCGCGTTAATGTGGAGCTTCCTCCGCCCTTTCACAGGTTTTGTTTTTCGTCCTGCTTGGTACTGCTTTGACAAATTCACCTACAGAAAAAATTATTTTCACTAGCGCTAGACCAGGGAGATTATTTTTGCTGAGGTGGAGTGCCACATCTACCATCAGTTCACCACTTTACCACACTGCTCAGATTACCCAAGTGGTGCTACTCATACGCTGAGTAGGTGAGGACCAGTATTGAAACCAGAGCCTTGCAATTCCTAGGTGGGTGCTCTATCGACTGAGCTAAACCGTTTTTGTTTGTTTTAGTAGAGAGAACAAAATTTGAGATGGGCAGGGAAGACATCTCTTTTGATTTACGTAGATTGAAAAGTTAACAAGTTTTGTCGGATTTACCTGTAAATGATAGCTTTTGCCATTTTATCTCTAAGTCATCTTGATTTAAAGATAAAGAAACTAAATACGAAAACCTATCAGTTTACATCCTTTAACTATAGCAGATTAACCTCCTGCCCTCAAACTGAACGCTAAAACACCCTACATTGCATTGAAATTTACAATTTACTTTTACAACCTGAAAAAAAGAGTACTTATATATATATATATATATATATACATACACACACACTCACATGCTGATACGGATGCATCCTGCGTCTCTGAAGCGCACAAAAATCTAAAAGGACTCAGTAAAATCGTATCCATGCATCCCAGTGTTTTTGTTTTTTCTTCCCTCACCATTTCAAGCTAACTGTAAATAAATTTCAATAGTTTCTTAGAAATGAATTACACAGGATAGGTTACAAGGTAGGAGTTAGATGGTTTTAGTTGGAATCCATAAATTTTCCCGAGGACTCATTCAAGCATATATGTGCATCCCAGGACGCACTAAATAAAAAAGCTATCAGCATCACTGTATATATATATATCATATATATGCACATGGTGTAATGGTTAGAGTCGTAGGAAACGGATTCGTCGACCTGAGCTCAAATCCTGGATGAGGCTGTTTGCATTTCACATAGCACCCTTGGGAAAGGTATGAATCCAAATATTCTCCTTCCAGCTATGGGTAAATAGCAGGGCTGACTGGGCTCTTTAACTTTGGTTAGGCAACCAGTCTAGGAAAAGGAAAACTCAAACCAGTTAAACTCTGCTTAAGAAATTGACCTTTTGTCACATCCTGCTCGTGCAGAGGGGTTGATAAATAAATAAATATTGATACTAGTTCCTTATTTGTACAACTGTCATCATCATGCAACACCCTCTGGTTAAAAATGAGACTTTCCAAATCATCCAAGATGAAATGCAAAAACGTAAATCCTGAATATCTGGTGTTGCTTATGCACCGATTTCTTATTTTTTATGAGTGTTGTCACCCCAGCTAAATAATGGACCATTCTGTTTTCATTATAAAGAAAGAAAGTGAAGAAAAAGGACATGCTACACAAAAAAAAATATGATAAGAAAAAAGAAAAAAAGAGAGATGGGGAAAGATAGAGAGAGGGTATGAGTACACGGAAGCAATAACACTAATCTGTTTCAATTGAAAAAGAAGGAAAGAAAGAAAGAAAGAGTGAGAGAGAGTTAAATCAAGATTATTATACTTTTTACATAAGAGCTATTGCTAAATAGTTCAATAAGTAAACATATCAAATGTTGTAATAATCAAATTATCATATAGAGGTTTATCGACAGGTCCTGAAATAGTTCAGTTCAAATGCAGACCCCACAAAATTTCTATTCAGTTGTGAATTGGACTGGAAATTATTTTATTCTCTAATTATTGCTCCAATAAAGATCTTATCATCAATGATGGGCCATCTTTTTTTCTTTTTTTTTTTTTTTACACACACAAGTTCTCAAAAATGACCTAAAACCAACTTGGTTATTGAAAGAAATCAATATTATACCAGTTGTAGTACAGGCAACTAGGTGGGACATGCAAAACTTAAAAAATACCTTGGCACAATACCTGGTTGTAGAATGAACATCATACTCACCTTCACAGGAAGGCTGTGACTAGCATCCAGTCACCAGACAAAAAAAAAAAGACAGACTAACCGAATACACTCTGTAGCAACTAACAGGACATGGTCAAGTGTTCAGTATATATGGATAAAAATAAACACACTAAAACCACTAGCCAATCAAAATCCTGGAAATAGACTTGACCATGCCACATAGTAGAATAGCCCAACCTGCTATTTAAATCACTTACCAAGTTTGGATTCTGAGAAACAGATCCAACTTGCAACACAGTTGAATAATGATCAGTCTACACAAATCTCTACACCGGCAAACCAAACTGTTATGAAGTACAAGCAGCAACTATCAAAGGAACAACGTCCATCCTAAAACGAGACCTACGATATAAATACTATACATAAAGGAATCAAATGTTGGCACCACAAAATGTCTAACAGTTGAGAATGAAACTACCCAAAATACAATAGTTTAAGAAAATTGAGTTTCAAATAAATAAATGAAACAAAATGTCTTTGGCATAAAATAATCCAACAAGGGTTGATGTGCCATAAAATCCAACCACCCATATATTGTCACAGCTAAAAAGGGGACTATGATAACTGTGACATAAGAAAACCACAATAAAATTACCAGAAATTGTTTCCACTTTAAAAAATTGTCAAACAATACAGACATTGATTTGCCTCATGTTAGCTAATTGGATAAATTCCAAGAATTGGTGATACGAGAAGACAAGAAGGAAGTACCTGTAAGTAGATATCCTGTACGAGGGAGAAGTTGCACCTTTAAGATTGGCTGATTACCAGGTAGACAATACTTAATTGACTTTTATAAACATTTATACATTTTCATTAAGGTATGTATTTACCAAACCCTCTGCATAAGTAGGATATGACACAAGGTCAATTTGGAAGCAGATTTTAACAGGTTTGATTTCAGAGTTAGCTCAGTTGGTAGAGCACCCGTCTCGGAATTGCAAGGTTCTGGGTTCGATACCGGTCCCCTCCAACTCAGCAGATGAGTAGCACAGATCGGATAATCTGATCTGTACGGTAAAGGTGTGGCACTCCACCAAAAAAGTGCTAGCAAAAAGGGAATAGACCCCCTCGTAGCTGATACTGACAAAAGGCCACTCTGCCAACTTTATTTACTTCATATATATATATATATATATATATATATATATATATATATATATAGATAGATAGATAGATAGATAGATAGATAGATTGTTACGCACACACACTCGTAAGGGATGACCAGTGTACCTCTGCAACATAAAATAACAAAAAAAATGCAAAAGGTCCCAGATACAAAAGGGATGGGATTCAAGACTTTTCTCTTTGCTCCAGTGAAAAGGGTAGAAGACTGATGAATGGCAACAACACTGAATGACAAAGAACGACCAGGATTTCGGATAAACACACAAACATTTATTAACATTTAATTACAATTTGTTTATATATAAAAAAAAAGGGGTAAATGCATATATACAAATCTACACGGGATCAGGGGAGTAAAATGAATATATGATTCTTATTGTTAAATGAGTGGGCGAGCAATTGAACATATACATATATCGACCATATCAACATTACATAAAATATATGACAGACAATAGGAATTCACAGAATATAAAATATGATATGTTTTGTCTTTTGTTAACTCACTGTGACGTTGTAACTTGAAAGGAAGTCCTTTTAAAAAAAATTGTTCATTTTCTTTTTACTCTTTTTTTTACAACGGTGATTCGTTCTTTCCATCCAAAATGAATTAGCCTTAATTCATAGTAAAATGTCTTTAATTCTTCCGTCCTCCCGTTTTTGATCCAAGTATCGAGTTTTTACAGAGCGAGAAGTTTTCAAGTGCTGACCGTCAGATGATTCTTTCAACTATGCCTTGCGCGATTCCTTCGCATGAAAAGCTGTCTCAATCATTGTCATAGCAACAATCCTGTGGTAAGGTGTACTCTTAGGGGCATGGGTCATTATTGAAATCCACATGCATACTTTCCCCATCACCTAAGGTGTGGGGGTGGAAGAGTACAATTGTCTTCTAAGCATATAGGTAGTAGGAGGAATGTTAACATTTCTTCATAAGAAAATACAAGACCGGTTGAATCTTACTTCCTTTGCTCGCCTACACACCTTTGGGTTTTTCTTTTCTTTTCTTTCTTTCAGATAAGGTTTTCTTATATTTCTAGCATATGTATACTGGTTGATGTACCAGCGATATGTCACAATATATATATGTATATGTATGTATGAATGAATGAATATGTGTGTGTAAGCATAATGAGAATTTTAGTAATATATATGGTTTTTGTTGTCAGTATTATTTTAAGAATTAAAAAAAAAAAAAAGTATTTGAAGAATCTGTGCATTTTTTGCAAAAGTAATTTGTAAAGTGTTTCTTATTTCAAGTTAATTTGAGTAAATATTTACCCAACCTGTTTGCCATGAGTAGAATGTGACACAAGGTCACAAGTATGGGGCACCAGTAAGGATCAAACGCACTATTTCAGTAGTAATAGCTCTGCAAGACTAGCTTGTTAACCATTACACCACTATGGGACACCCAACAGTTCATTTGGGTATTGTTTCTGGTGTAATTGTTCAATACCACTGATTGGTATGGAATGTCCTCTCAAAAGTTTTGTTGGTCAGAAACAAATTAGTTATTAGAACGTGACAAACTTGGTTATTACAAGAATTCAGATCCTGTATATTGTTTATTTAAATGTGTTACTACATTATGGTAGGAGGTTAATAAAGAAATAAAAAAGGGGGTGAACCGGTAATACGGGTCAACAAATAGGTTGGGTTTATTTGTTATACAGCATATCAACCCTTTTCAGGTCATTTAATGCTGAAACAAGTCATTTTGATAAAAGTTTCTATGTTTCAAAATGCTTAGACAATTTTCTCCTGGAATACAAATAAATATTCATTATTTACAGTTAAAGAGAGTGTAGAATGAACATCACACTCACCTTCACAGGAAGGCTGTGACTAGCATCCAGTTACCAAACAACAAAAAAAGACAGTGTAACCAAATACACTCTGTAGCAAATGACAGGACATGGTCAAGTGTTCAGTACATATGGATAAAAATATACACACTAAAACACCAGCCAATCAAAATCCTGGAAATAGACCTGACCATGTCACATAATAGAATAGCCCAAACTGCTATTTAAACCACTTCACCAAGTCTGGATTCTCAGAAGCAGATTCAACTTGCAACACAGTTGAATACTGATCAGTCTACACAAATTTCAACAATCTTCAAATTGGTATAAATCATTTTCATTAACTTTGTTTGGTTTGGTTTAGTTTGTTTATGTATTGTGGGTTATTTAATGCCAAAAACTGTTAAAGTATGAGGTAAAAGTTGGTACTCAAGTTTCCTTTACAAATGTATTTTTGTAGATATATTTCGTGGATGTATTTTATATCTGATTCATAATTTTCTCTATATTTTTATTTCTTTCAAGAAGGATAAGATGTTGTCCATGTTAGTATTCTAAAATAGGTAGGTGAATGGATCGCACACGCACAGATAGACTAAAGGATGAAAACATCATACAGTGTGGCAGCCATGCTTAAAGGAGATACCTTTGAAGTTGACGAGGACAGTGAAGTTAGATTAAATCTAAAATTTTAAGGAAGGCATTTGAATAAATAAAAAAAATAGCAGATTGGTAATATTCTCGAAACAACCAGAATTAAGTCTATGTATCCTTTCCACGTAAGATTCTTTTGACTGTTCTTTGAGCCACTTCTTCACTACAGATTTCACTTCCTCGTCACTGGAATAATATTTACCTCTCAAACCCTCTTTCATGGGGCCAAAGAGAGGCAAACATTATTTCAGTGATGAGGAAGTGAAATCTGTTGTGAAGAAGTGGCTCAAAGAACAGTCAACCGAATTTTACAGGACAGAGATACATGCTCTCATTCAAAGGTAGAATATTGCTATTGAGAGAAACAGTGACTATGTGGAGAAGTAGGGATGTGATCCACAGAGGACCAGCTTCGTTTTGATGTATGATACATGTTCCTGTGTTGGTAATTATACCTGTCCTAAACAAAATGGCATTACTTTTTGATTCACCCTCGTATAAAGGATTGCGTCTCAATTCGAGAGGAGAGTTCAATTGAGGTTAGTGGCACATCTGGGTGGATTTGATTTACTGTCTCTGCACCCCCACCACCACAAGCATGTGGATCGAATGTATCAGGGAGAGGGAGTTGAAGATAAAAATATGTCTCAGTGTTATTGATGGAAATAAGAGAGCAGGATGGAACTCAGACGGAGACAGTCGAGTCAGCATAGAGAAACACCAACCACCAATACAAAGAGCAGATATACATGGCTCAAGAGAAGTAGAAACCCTGATATGACCCAAGAGAAGTAAGAAGATGAATACATGACATACTCTGTCAATATAGTACTGTGACTAGGCTAATATATATATATATATATCAATTTAGGTCCATGACCAAAATCTATCTATCTATCTCGGTCTCTTTCAATCTCTATCTATCTATCTCGGTCTCTTTAATCTCTATCTCTATCTATCTCGGTCTCTCTCAATCTCTATCTATCTCGGTCTCTCTCTATCTCTATCTATCTCGGTCTCTCTCTCTATCTATCTCGGTCTCTCTCAATTTCTATCTATCTCGGTTCTCTCATCTATCTCGGTCTCTCTCAATTTCTATCTATTCTCGGTCTCTCTCAATTTCTATCTATCTCGGTCTCTCTCAATTTCTATCTATCTCGGTCTCTCTCAATTTCTATCTATCTCTATCTATCTCGGTCTCTCTCAATTTCTATCTATCTCTATCTATCTCGGTCTCTCTCTTCTATCTATTCTATCTATCTCGGTCTCTCTCAATTTCTATCTATCTCGGTCTCTCTCTAATCTATCTCTCTATCTAATCTCGGTCTCTCTCAATTCTATCTATCTCTATCTATCTCGTCTCTCTCAATTTCTATCTATCTCTATCTATCTCGGTCTCTCTCAATTTCTATCTATCTCGGTCTCTCTCAATTTCTATCTATCTCGGTCTCTCTCTCTATCTATCTCGGTCTCTCTCTCAATTCTATCTATCTATCTATCTCGGTCTCTCTCAATTTCTATCTATCTCGGTCTCTCTCTCTTTCTATATCTATCTCGGTCTCTCTCTCTATCTATCTCGTCTCTCTCAATTTCTATCTATCTCGGTCTCTCTCTCTATCTCGGTTTCTCTCAATTTCTATCTATCTCGGTCTCTTTCAATCTATCTATCTATCTTAACTAGTTTCAATCTTGGAAGCAGCTGTATGGCCACTTTCCTCCTATTAAACAAAGCATCCAAGTAAGATGACCAAGATGCTGTGGAGAAGCAAGATCAGACTCATAAGTAACATTCTCCTGTGGACACCTAATGGACACACCAGTACCAGTATCGGTTGACCAGCAAAAACATACATCAATCAGCTTTGTGCGGATTCTGGATGTCGTGTGGAGGACCTTCCAAGAGCGATGACTGATAGGGATGGTTGGTGAGAGAGAATCATATGGATATCTGTGCTGTCAGTGCAACCTGATGATGATTATTTCTTATCAATAATAACTATATGGATATACTAGCAAGACCTGTGGATATACCACAGTATGATAATTCAATTATTACAACATTTGATATGTTTACTTAATTTCTGTTACTTTTAATCCCAATAGGGAGTCCCTGTGGCATAGCAAGTTCAAACTCTAGTCGCATTATTACATTCACTTTTGGACTAATACCCTTGGAGAAGGTATGAATCTCCTCACCCCCCCCCCAGCTATGGGTTAAATAGTGCCACTACTGTTCTTCTACAAGGATAGCTTTGGCATTAAATAACCCACAAAGGTTGATATGCTATTAAACAAAGAAACAAAACCTTTTTATCCCAACTTGTCAGATTTCTTATTCTACAGTAGCTGCAATCCTACCATAAACCGCTGGATGGTTGGATTTTATGGCAAGTCAAACCTTGCTGGGTTATTTTATGCTAAAGACGTTTTGTTTTGTTTTATTCATTCTTGATGGTATTAAAAAAAATTTCAAATTCATTTTTTTTTAAAACTCATTTTTTCTATTTAATCCATAGATAGGACCCTAAAAGGTACTACCACTCCTGTAAGCAGATGGTAGCGTCTCTCTCACATGTGTCACTTGTTTTACAATAATACTTTATTTGAACTAGCAAAAAAAAAAAAAAAAACAAAAAAAAACACTTCTGGGCGGTGTAAAAATCTATTTTTGAAAGTGGGGTGGAGTTAAAATTTCTATGTCAGAGTATCATAGGTAAGTAAAATCACCAAATTTATTAAAGGAGTAAAAAAATAAAACAATTAAAAATGGAAACTCAATTCTGTCCCCTTCAAATAAAATGTTGTGTGCATCTATTAATTATTAATCAAATAATTATTTTGAGTATTTTATACATAAATTTTACACAAAATCATAAGCATTTGTTTATTTGTAAACTTTTAGTTAACTTCTTGTTACTGAAAAAAGGATGAGAGTAAAAAATAATTTCTAAAATTGATTACAAATTTCACAAATAATTTTTTCTATTTAAAGTAATACAATTTTTAATTATTTTTATAGTTTATTCATTTAAATAATATATGGTTTATTTATTACAATGGAAAAGATTAAAACATTAAATTATAGGGAACAGCATTTATTTATTTTATTAATATTAATTGTTCCTCATTCTATTTATAGACGATTTTAGTAATTTTGATGTAATCAGTGACGTAGTTTTGGTTGCAGACAAATAGATACCAAATTTTTATTATAGAAGGAGTTCTGAGGTGAATAGATAGTGAACTTTGAAATATCTCATCATAGACATAAAAAAAATGCTAAGAAAATTTTGTACAGCCATGGGGGAAATTTGGTAGGCAATGAATTAAGTAAATAATATGGATTGTTAATAAAGAATATAAAGAATAAATTATTTGTGAGAATCAAATTGGAATCCAAGCACCCCCGCCCCCCGGGCTAAAATTGCTGACGTAAATGAAGAGAAATAAGTAAGGCAGATGTTACTTTAAAACAAGGTATGTCTTAACTTGAGACACCTGCCTAATCAATTACCGGAGGTGAGTATTATTCTCAAACACCAGCTTTGCTACATAGCCTCCTTCCTTACTCCCAAATTATGCTCTTTCTCTATTATCTGTACCTCATCCCAGATTTAAGTACAAAGAAATAATAATAATAATAATAATAATAATAATAATAATAATAATCAACGATTAATCACTTTTTTTCATTACTTAAACTCATTATTACAAAAAGATCTGAATTTTGACACAGACTTTTCGTTAAAACCCACAAAAAAACTTAAAACAAACAAGTACATGGTTTTATAGTAAGTTAAAAAAAATAAGATAATCAATTAAAAAAAGACGAACAAAAAATTGAATTAAATGAATGAATAAAATATTTAATTTCCCAGCATGCTCTACGAGAGAATACGGTTCGCGCCAAAGAAATTTGATTAACAGTTTTCTGTGGAATCTTGAAATGTAAAGACGACTAAGATCAATTGATAAAACTTTTCCTATTAACACGAACTGTAAGTAAAACAAATATGAAATAACTAGCTAGACCTGTGGATAAACCACAGCACGATAATTTAATTATTACAACATTTAATACGTTTACTAAAGAACTATTGTTAATAGTTCAATATGTAAAAAGTATAATAATCTTGATTTAACTCTCACTTTTTTCTTTCTTTCCTTATTTTCATTGTGTTCGATTGAAACAGATTAGCATTATCGCTACCACACACTCACCACCTTTCTCTATCTTCCACTACTCTTATATTTTTTCTGTGTAGCATGCCCCTTTTCTTCCCTTTCTTTATAAAAAACGGAATGGTCCATTATTTAGCTGAGTTGACGACACCTATAAGAAATAAGAATCAGGATTTACATTTTTTCATTTCATCTTAGACGATTTGGACGGTGTCATTTTTAACCAGAGGGTGTTGCAAGATGATAACGGTCGTACAATTCAGGAACACGAGTATTTTGCACTCAACATTTATAACTGAATAATTTCAGAAAGAAAAAAAATCTAAAATTTCAAACATTTACACGAACAACTCTTTTTCCTTTCAAACTTATGTATATTTGAAATATAATAATAATAATGATAATGCCAAACCTAGTGTTGATTAACAAAAAAGAAAGAACATGTCAACTGATGGATTTTGCAGTTCCAGCAGATCACAGGGTGAAGCTAAAGGAAAATGAAAAAATGGACAAATACCTGGACCTTGCCAGAGAACTGAAAAAGTTATGGAATATGAAAGTCAAAATGATACCAATTGTAGTTGGTGCACTTGGAACGGTCCAAAAAAGATTGGAAAAGGGTTTGGAAAGTCTGGAAATCAGAGGAATACTCAGAAAAGTCTTGGAGACCTGAGGAGACTCCAATGAAATACCATCAGCTAACGCTGATGTGAAAACTCAAAATAATAATAACTCGTGATCCTTAAAAGTACGACCGTTATCCTCTTGCAACATCCTCTAATTAAAAACGAGACTATCCAAATCGTCCAAGATTAAATGCAAACATGTAAATCTTGATTATCTGGTGTTGCTTATCCACCTAATTCTTATTTCTTGTGTCATCACCTGAGCGAAATAATGGACCATTCCGTTTTTATCACAAAGAAAGGGAAGAAAGATGACATGCTACACAGAAAAAATATAACAAGAAAGAAAGTATGGGAAAATAGAGAAAGGGGGTGAGTGCGCAGAAGGGGGTGAGTGTTTCAATCGAACATAATGAAAAGAAGGAAATAAATAAAATAAATAAAAATTTTTTAAAAAAGTGAGCGAGAGAGTTAAATCAATATTGTTATATTTTTTGCATACTGAACTATTAACAATCTCTTAAGTAAATAATTAATAAAACGTTGAAATAATTAAATTATCATACTGTGGTATATCTACAGGTCCCGCTAGTAGTAGTAGTAATAATAATAATAATAATAATAATACTTTTTTGTTGAATATATTGTTGTTCGTCTTTCTCTTTCATTACCTCTGTGTGGGATATTTAATAATTACGGTGACCCCAATCTGCTAAAAAATTCTTTATTGCCCTGTCACCCCAATAATTTGACTCAAACAAGAGAATGGAGATTTTTCCAGTCACCGCTGCTTGCACTTCGGTGGTAAAATTTGACACATGATCATTTGTGGGAAGTGGGAAGATTATGTTATGTTATTCTCACCCGAAGTGGCACTTATTGTAAGTCATACAATGGCACCTATCACGCCCCCCCCCGCCTCGTTGACTACTGTTAAAGACATCAAAGAGTTCTAAATTTTACCACTTTTACTAAAATAGGAAGTACAGTCTGGGTGATAAATCTAGCTTTTTTTTTAATGATTAGTCTGGGAAGACATGAATGTCCGGAGATAATGGAATAATTCTCAAAAAAGCAAATGACATTTTTGTTTAATTATTCAATCATTGGGTAAAAAATAAAGTTTTTGAATCATAAGAGAGAGAGAGAGAGAGAGAGAGAGAGAGAGAGAGAGAAGGTAAATTTGGGTCCAGAAAAAAAAATTAACAAACTGTCGTTAATATTACTAACAAAAATGCGCACAAGTATTTAAGTTAAGTTTTAATATGATTAAATATTGAATTAGACCAAGAGCACTAGTGAAATTAAATAAGAACACTAAAAAGACACTTATTTTTCTTTTTATTCTAATTTATTTCAATATAAAATTATACATAGGATTGGTTTTATAGTCTTGTTGTTTTATTCTCAAACGTATTTAATACGTTTGAGAATAAAACAATAATAAAAATAATTACTTGGTGTTATTGATTTCTAATATTATATTAGAAATCAATATCACCAAATAATTATTTATTAAACAGGGTTTTTTTTAAAAACCGATATGGAAATTATTCACACCACTATGTAATTGTAAACATTTATTACTTAACAGTTGCATGATTTTAAACACACCGTGGGCTGTTTTGAGACAAATCTATCTAGATAGCTAGACCTTTATAGGGACATTGTTAATAAATAAGATGCTAATTAATTTAGATTAAAAATAATGATTATTTAATAATCATTGAGAATATAACGTAAATAACTAAGGGAATTGTGACGTTGGTGGTGACGTAGTTGGGTGACAGACAGACAGACATAATCTCCATTATAATAAGATGAAACGTGACAAGAGTGAAGGTAAAAAAAAAAAAAACATTTTGAACAAATTTACGTTAAACAATTTGTTTTTGATATTGCACGAATCAGCCTCGTGGTTAAGTTAATTGTCAATTTCCTGCCGGCGTCAAAGATTGATTTAATTAAACTCGGGGGAAAAAAACCCTCCCTACTATTTGGCAGACTGGCGCAACACAATCTCCCCATCTACTTTCTACTGTATTTTTGCATTATGCCTAATGCCCTAAATAATCAACCCACGACCATAAAACTGTCGTCAGATTATTAAGGCCTTCAATAAGCACAATATATTCCATAGCCTGTTTAATAGCTGAGATAGTTGTGTACTTCGTGACTGTCGATAGTAGTAATCGGTGTTCGAGCTTAGGCAAGAGAAATTTAGAAAATTTGTAGTTTTTCAACACAAACAAACTCTCTTTATTCACGACCTACCTCCAACAAATATAAAACAACATACCCCCCCCCAAAAAAAAACAACAAAAAACAAAACAAACAAACGATCGTAGTGTTAGACTCAGCAGGTGGTTCTCAACCCGGGGCCATATAACATTTTGGGGGGATCAGGCAAGCAAAAAATATTTAATTATAAAAATACAATAGGACTTTTAAATATCGAATGGCTATGGGGGTCCACAGTTATAAAAAAAAAAGTTTGAGTACCACTGTGTTCACTAATGTAATGAAAATCACGTAATTTTGCACTTAAATTGTGAATTTCATAGATAAAAATTTTATTAGAAAAAAAAGGAAAAGTTTCTTTTAATGCAAAAAAAAAAAAAAAATCAGTAAAAGATTTATAGTGTAGCAATGTTAAATAAATCTCAAATACTTCCTTTACATTGAGTCCACAGAAATTTTAAGTTTGTTTAAAAACAAAACCTATTTAATAAATTGTTATTATTAATGACAAAACGAGCTTTTAAAAAAAAATATTTAAGTCTAAATGAATATAGTAATTAAAATGCAGAAAAATAAAAACTCTAAACAAAATCTATGTTTAGATCAACAGGTACTAATGAGATTGATTAAATAAATACCTACCTCCAAAGAAAACTAATTAAGGTGCACGTTTTATTAATTGATTTTTCCAGAAAACCAAGAAAAGAAAACATTTTGAATCAATCCAATCCCAGACGGATTAAATAAACGAAGTCAAAAACACGGAAATAAAACTTTTTCTTTTAATTAATTATTGGTCTCGCCTCCAGTCATGTAGGAATTTAAAAAAATAATTTTACATTTCTTGTTAAATGTTTCCATCCAAGAAAACTAGCGAAGTTATTTTTATTTTAAAATCAATACTTTAACAAAACAAGCATGTTGTTAGTTGTACAATAGGGACCTCCAATTCAATGTGTAAAAGTTAACCCTTATAAGCACAATTAAACTTGAATAAAAGTTAGTATCGTCAATGTTTTTGGACAATTCAAAAGAGAAACATTAAAAAAAAAAACGATTTTTTAAATTTTCAGTTTACGGAAATAATGAAAATTATGAACGAAAACAGTACACTATAGCAAATATTTAACAAAATATAATAAAAAGCTCTTTACAACTTACCTGTCATTTTTAAATCCATATTATGAGTTTTCACAGGTAACCAAGTCAAATATTAGGTTAAAAAAATCCAATCTGTGCAACAAAGAAAGATGAAATGTCCGATCGTCTTTAAACGAAGAAGAAAAAACATGTGTCATTTTTACCTTTTTTTACACTCGTGTTTTTTTTTGTTTTGTTTTGTTTTGCGTGATTTGTTTGTGCTCTTCTAGACACACTTGTTGAAATATATCATTATTTGCCACAATTCTAAAATCTTTTTCTTTCGTCTTTTTTAATAATTATTACATTTTATCAAAATCATATTAAAAAATCCAACCAACCAAGCAGGTAAAAATCCAAGCAGTAAAGAATTTTAAAAGGAGTGCCTCCTCAATCTTCCGTTGCTACCGAAAACAATAAAATAAAAAAAATAGTTTTTTTTCTCCCTCTTCTTTCTTTTCCTAAAACTTGCAACGTTTTTTCTTCTTACTCTTACATTGCATTTTACCCTTTTCTAAAAAAAAAAAAAATCCTCAAAATAAAAATGCAACGAAAAGAGTTGAAAACATTATCACCTTGTTTAATGTTTAGTAAAACTAATTACCAGGTAAGTTTTACAGGTGAGTCAGCCAAATTAATACCTTTAAGGTTGTTATTGTTTGGAAATGAGTTTTCAGTTGTATGATAGCAACAATGTGATCAAATAAGGATATTAATTAATTTGATGATCGTCAAAGGTAAATGATTTAAGCGTTTGTTGTTTAAAATGAAATGAATAAAACTTATCACTAGGTAGGTAAAAAGAAAAAAATGGTTGATTGGTCGGTGCGTGTTAGGTAATAATAACAGGTTGCCGTCGCCATGGTGGGACTTGGGTACATGTAGGTCAAACCCGTTTCTTTCTTTTTCACTATCAACAACAACAACAAAACTTAAGTTACAAGTGACAGTTTTTTCAACTCACTTATTTTCTTCCTTTTACAGTGTCTTAATTCCAAATTGTGGGAATGTGAAGATCAACAGGATATAGTGAGGGTGGGGGTGTTACTCTTAATCTTCCCTTAATCTTGTCTTTTCAACTAGAGATTTATTTTAATTTACAGCACAATTGAATTCGAACAAATTTGTCGTCCGGAAGTTTTCCAGGATCTTTCAAATAATTAAAAAGTATTTATTAAAAAAAAAAAAAAATAGGATAAAAGTAGTTATTTAATATTTACTTTGTTAAAATAAAATTAAGACCTTTTTGACATTATCTTGTTTCCACGTAAAGTCTTTTGTCACGAGAGGTTTTTCTTTCTTTGTTTTTTGATTAAAAACAAAAAGGATTTTAAAAAATAATGAACGAGTTCGTTGGAAGATTCCACAAGTCAATTTTTTAGGCACCATTTTTTAAAGGTTCACTTTCGAGCACTTATTTATGATACATGAACATTTTATTTATTTATTTTTTACAAAATTAATTTTTCAAAATTATAGTTTTGTCCAAAAGGTAGAATTTCTAAGAATTTTTATAACTGTGAATCAGTCTTAAAAATTCTTGAACATTTAACTAGTTTTACTTCATATAAATCAATCTGATATTATCAATAAATTTCACAATTTATTTGTATTTGTTTGGTTGGATTTTACAGCGTGTCAACCTTGTTGGATTATTTTATGCCGAAGACATTTTGTTTTATTCATTTTGTTGGGTACTCATTTTTTTCTATTTAACCCATAGATGGGACCCTAACAGGTATTACCACTCTGGGTCAAAGTGGACCTGGGAGTAATTGTGATGAAGGGGTACTCCACATTCCCCAGAGCTCCAAAATTGGAATTTCACCATTAGATGCAGTTTACTGTCATACCAGGACACTAAGACCCTCAGTCACCGCCTTCTAGCACATATATGATAAAAAGTGTTGAAGGGTTACCATAAGAGCACCAAGGTTATAGGATAAACTCCTATAATTTACTAAACAATGAAAAAGAAAAAAAAACATAAAAGACACGCCAACCTTGACTCCTATCCAAATTCAAAAACTACAATTTTGCACAAATAAGATTTAAAAGAATAATTAAGCAATCTCTAGAATCTGATTGGACAAGGTAAGTCATGAGTGGTGCTTCCACATACGTCTGCACTTTGGAGTTTCCAGAAGTTCGTAAATTATTACCGCCAAAAAGAAAAATACCAAATCGGAGCCAGCAGTCACTTATCTCCTCCAACTATGGGTAAATAGTAGGGCAGACCGGGCTCTTTAACCTTGGTTAGGCAACCAGTCTAGGAGAAGAAAAAAAACTCTGAATTCAAACCTGTTAAACTCCGCTTAAGAAATTGACCTTGTGTCGCATCCTGCTCTTGCGGAGGGGTTGGTAAATATATATATATATATCTAAATGGGAATACAAATTAACAATCCAATCTTCCCCTACCCACACGGGTAGTAGGGACTTTGACTGACCACTCGACGTGTAAGCAGTAGAGGCGCTGCACACCATCACAGTGAGATTTTGTCTCAGCAGTATGTGACAACCCTTTATGGAGGCCCGTGGTATGATGACTTTGATGAACAGTGAATCGGCCCAATACTAGAGATGCGACAACATCCGGCTATTTCAACCCAGCTGCTGACTACTATCCGAATGTGATACCCATCCTGCCATTTCGACCAACAAACGAGACATTCGTCTTCACCTTTCCTGATTTATCCAGTTTTCTGCTGACCAATGACCACAGAATAAATTTCTTTATTGTTGTTAACTCTATACCCTGTGTTTGTTATTCCTCCATTTTTTACCTAACCTGCGTCTTTTCATCATCATCATTCCCAATATTGTTAGCGGGGTCAGCATCTGTTCCTCACTGGTTGAAAAGAAAAATTGAGTACTCTCAAGAATGAATCAAACAAAATGTCTTTAGCATAAAATAACCCAACAAGGGTTATCATGCTATAAAATCCAACCAACCTCCAGGTCAGGGTGGATCAGTAAGTGACTTATTTCTACATGTATTACTTCCTTAGGACTAAGTCCTACATCCTTTTTGTATGTTTATGTATCTGTTTATATACCTATCTTGTACCTTGTCATGAGTATATGTATAGCTGTCATGTATGTATTTTCTCCACGTGCTCACAGAATAAAGTCTATGTTTGTTATTATATATAACTTCTTTGTTGGATTAATTCATGTACACATATGTACCCATGTTGGAAGGTTACCTTTGAGCCTTCAAATTTATAAGAACATTCCCATCTTATAGTGAAGTTCCAAAAAGTATTTTGAACACATTAATAATAGGAGCGGTTTTGAGGCAAATCTATCTCAGCTAGACTTTAATAGAGGAACTGTTAATAAATAAGATGCTAATTAGGATTAAATAATGATTATTTAATAACCACCGATAATATAATGTAATTAACTAAAGGAATTGTGACGTTAGTGGTGACATAGTTTTGGTTACAGACAGACACTAAATCTCCATTATATATACTAGCAAATATATGCACCCTCCGGGTGCAAGTATCTAAGTTTTAATATAATAAAATATGTAAATTTTGAAAGGCTAATGAAACTGAATAAGAATTCAGATAAAATATTTGGAACAGAGGGGGTATGATTGAAAAATAGAACAACTTTGAAACTAACTGTTCCATCATTTGCACTTACTCCCGTCTTTCATTGGTAAATTTTCCTAATTTAACTATTTAGTTAAAATAGGAAGTAAAGAATAATATTACAGTTATTTCTTCTTGTTAATGGATTTCTTTTAAGATTTATCCCCGAGATTTTTGCTCATATTCATTAATATAAAACCAAACAATTAGAAATCAATAATACTAAGCACATATTTATTAAAATCAATTTTTTAAGATCAAAATGCAAATTAGCCTTCCAATTCACACTGTAAACCGCTATTGTCTTGTGTATATAAATACAATTGCATGTTATTAGTATGTATATATGGTCAACAGTCTTAATGATATAAAACAATTTTATTAATAATTGAGGTTTAAATAAAAATAAAATCATGGAGAATGTGATGTAAATAACAAAGGGAATTATGACTTGAATAGTAATATAGTTTCGGTTACAGACATACAAACCAACAATCTCCATTATAATAAGATATATATAGATGACTGAAACATCACTAAAACTACCATAGAGTCTAAATAAATAACTAAGGGAATTGTGACCTTGGTGGTGATAAAGTTTTGGTTATAGACAGACACATCGAGTCTCCATTATATATATAGATGACTGAAACGTCACTAAAACTACCATAGAGTCTAAGTAATAACAGAAAAGAAGCTTGAGAAATTCTCAACAATAAAGAACCTAGTGGTTGATCAAGAAGCAGTCAGCCGAAAACACTTATTGTGCTTTCTTGCTTAGACAGTACTGAGATTTTTATTCATTTAATTTCCTGCCTTTTTGATGTTTTGATTGATGCGCAGATACTTTTGATCTTTTGAGAAAGAGAATTAAAAAAACATTACCAACTCAAACGTCAGCAAATGAACATCAAGGTTAAAGAAAATATAATTAGACGATTAAAAATTTACTTAGACAATTTACTTATTCTCTAATTGTTATATTCTTATTTTATGAGGCTCTCATCTACCTTTTTTTTTTAAAAGCACTTTATTAGAGTCCAAGTGGTACAGCCATACAGTAGCACTGACATTGCTACAGGCAAGAAGAATTCTGGCTTTATCTTAGAGAGATAAGATGTCCATATGATCGTTAATTTGTCTATAGCAGTCCATGTCATTCTTATGCATACTAGCAAAAATATATACCCTCTGGGCACAAGTATTTAAGTTAATATAATTAGATATTACATTGAATTAGAAAGACTAATGAAATTAAATAAGAACACAAAAAAGATTACACTTATTTTTACTTTATTCTAATTGAGTTCAATATAAAATTATACATAGGTTTGCTTTTAATACGTTTGAGAATAAAACTATTAGAAATCAATAACACCATGTAATTATTTATTGAACAAGTTTTTTCTTCTAAACCAGTATGCAAATTATTCACACTATATACTATGTAAACCTTTATTTCATAATGATATATAACACCCATTGCAGTTTTAAAAACATTAAGAACATGAGCTGTTTTGAGGCAAATCTATCTCAGCTAAACCCTTATGGAGACATTGTTAATAAATAAGATGCTAATTAAGATTAAACAATGATTACTTAATAACCATTGAGAATATAATGTAAATAACTAAGGAAGTTGTGATGATGGGGGAGATGTAGTTATAAGATACTGACATCACTTTCTGTAGATGAGATATTACTATCTAGGTATGTGAACAGACATACTCTTGCTAATTATTACTATAAAGTTAAGCAAATGAGAAATCCTTTTATGAAGTAATTTAAATATTATTTTAAAAGATTTTCATATGATCAATAATCTGTCTATAGCAAACCATGTCTTTCCTAGGCATATACTGACATTGTTAATTAGAAAAAAAAAAGAAAAGAAAAGAAAAAAAAAAAGAAAAAATTAAGAATATGCTTTCAGCAGACTTAAAGTATTGACTCTACCTAAGAAAATATTTTAAAGGCAATTTGAAACATATATATACACACACACACACACACACACACACACACAGTGAGTCTGGTTCTCAGTGTGTATATATTATATATGTTATGTACATATAAATGTCTATAATATATATTATTTGGGATTTAGTGTGAAGCATGGAGTATGAAATATATGAGAAACTCAGTTTGTGGAATGTTCAGTTTCATTTTATTTCATTCTAATATTTCGGAGACTGGACTCCTTCTTCAGAGGAATGTAGACTGACTGTTTTTTGGCATCTTTATACTTGAGGTTGTGGTCATCCAGGGTATTCTGTCTGAACGTCAGTGACCTTTCTCGTGGTAGTTGGATCGGCTTGTTTCAATGTGGTTGTCTTATTTTTACCAATGGGATCCAAGCACTGCAAGGTAAACGATGTTGAAAAATAAACTTATGTTGGTCACATTCCAAGAGAGTATCTTGGTCAGCCTATGAACTTTTCAGCCAACCTTCATATATTAGACAATGCTTCTTTGTTGTCTAATCATTGCTGGCTCTGTCTCTTATGCTGCCATCTTGTTTTTGTCAAGTTCTTACTAAAAGGATTAAACTTCATCTAAATGGTGAAGTTTCAATTCTGGAGCTCTGGGGAGTGTAGAGTAACCCTGAAACTGACCTGCAGTGGTAGTAACTGTTAGGGTCCCATCTATGGGGTAAATAGAAAAAAAAAATGAGTTTTTAAAAAATGTTTAATGCCATAAAATTCAACCAACCAGCTTACTGAAATATTTTTTGTGGCATATCAACCATGTTGGGTCATTTAATGCTGGCAATGTTTTGAAAGACGTAATGGTAGTTTAGAAGAAAATTTTTAAAACAATTTTTTTTTTTGTAAATAAATTTTCTATTTAACCCATAGATGGGACCCTAACAGGTACTACCACTTCTGGTCAAAGTGGACCTGGGAGCAATGATGACAAAGGGGTGCTCCACCTACCCCAAACCTCCAGAACTGGAACCTCACCATCAGTTACAGTTTAATGTCATACTTAACCACTGCCTTCTAGTACTCATGATAAAAAGGGTTGGGGATTGCTATAAGGCGAGACCTACGTATACATCAGGCCTAGTCACTAAAGTCCAATAAATGTGTGTTGTCAGTATATGTAGGCCGATACCTTAGAGTGTCTTGAGTAGGCCGAGGGAGGAGACGCTGGTCGATTCTTTACCTTTTAAATGTCCGCGAGTGCACCAAAGTGTTTTCAAATATTCAATTAATTAATTTTATTTTATAAAGAAAAATGCCTTAAGTATGTGGTCACTTTTTTAATGAAATTTATATAGATGCCACAAAGTTTAGTGTTTTTCATTCCCAAAAGATAAGAATTACACGAAAAATGGATCTATACATTAAGACAAAACTTTTTTAAAAATGGTAGGTAAGTTATTTTTTTGTATTAAAACTAAGTAAATTTGATTGAAACTTCAATAATTAAAATATTTTCAAGTCTTTGTAATTCACAAAATCATGTTTAAGATAATGAACGTGCCGTCTTAAAGATAAAATGTTTTTACATTTATAAGACAATGTGTTTAAAACACATAAGGATGTTGTGCATGTTATGCCAACTAAATGTCTTAAAGCCGAGAATTTATTTAATATAGTTAAATGTATAATAATTGGTTTAGAGGAAATAGGCTCTCAAGTATTCGGTGACTGGTTAGAATCTTTGAATAGCATTTCTGGAAAAAATGGCAAATTAACAAAGGAAACCTTCACTGCTTTTCATCATACAACCTATGCATTTCTAGAATTGACTAAGTATTGCATGGAAGAATTGAAAATGCTATAATATTACCTAGCAAATTTCAAACTGATCACATTGAGGCAAGGTTTGGTCAATATTGGCGACTTAGTGGTGATCAGTATAATATCTCAATATGGCAAGTGTTTGAGAGTGAACAAAAAAAAAAAAAAAAAAAAAAAAAAAAAGAATTCTATCAGTTTTAAAATTGAGCTTACCATTTAATCAATGCATTAAAATTGATTTGAATAATTTACAAGAACCAAATTGGGATGAAGTGACAAAGCAGCAAAAGTTAGATATTTATAAATTTACAATTGATGTCAAAGAGGATGATAAATGTCGAGAAGTTCTTCTTGTAATACTATATTTAGCCGGTTATTGCTGTTATTAAGAAAACTAAATGCAATAATTGCAAAAACTTATTATCTTGAAGAGATAAAGTGGAAGAAATACCTGAAATAAACAGCTATTTTCAAGGGATTAATAGATGTTCTCTCTTGTATCCTAATGATACAACTACAAATTTTGTTCTATATAATTATGGAGTCATTGGTAAGCTGATAAAAAAAAAAAAAAAAAAATCATTCTTTTCTTCATTCAGTAAATCAAAGGAAATTAGCCATGCATATAACATTGAATGTATTGGCAGACCATGAGCTACTTTTTAATGTTGACACTTGTGATGAAGGTCATAATATTGAAAAAATTGAAAAGATGTTTATCTTAAGCTCTACAAATGCTTTTAAATAATTTGTTCTAGAGAAAATGATATTAATAATTTTAGCAAAAACTTCAAACATTCAGCTGAATTTTATATCTAACCTATTTTTCAATAAGTATTATTTGATTTTTTTTAATGTTTTTTTTCTATTTATTCACCATTTACTTGTAATTTGTCTGTTTATCTAATAATTGATCATTTATTCATAATTTGGTTGTTCCTGTATTAAGTAATAATCACTTGATTATTGTAATATTACAATATTGTAAATTACAGAATAATCATTAAAATTAGAAAAAAAAAAAAAAAAAAAAAAAAAAGGCAAATCAAAACAATGCTGATTATAATTTACCTAAACTTTATCAAATTTATATTTGTTTATCTAATAATTGATTGTTCATTTATTCATAATTCAGTTTTTTTTTTTTTTTTTTTTTTTTTTTTTTTTAAATGAAAATAAAAACAAAAAAAAAAAAAAAAAAAAAACATGCAAATCAAAACAATGTTGCTCATCATTTATAAAAAAATTGTTTTCAATTTAAAAAAAAATATGAACGAATTTCAGTTATTAAAGTTTAATGTAACGTTTTTTTTTATTTTTTTAAATTTTTTTTTATTTTTAATTAAAATAAAAAACATGCAAATCAAAACAAATGTTTGTTATAATTTATAAAAATTGTTTTCAAATTTGAAATAAAATTATGAACGAATGAAACGTAACACTTATTTATTTACTGTCTTTACGAGACAACTTTATCTATTTCAAAGGCTCAAGTCGGCCTACTTTTGTGACGTCACACACCCAATGAACAGGCCTTCTGATATATCAGATCATCTTGCATAAGGGCAATAGGACAATCGTGTACGTGCTAGATGTAACTAGCCGATTGATTGGAGAGGGCCTCTGCCTGTCTAGCCTAAGTAAGGGCCAGTCAAAGTGGGGTGTTGTAGGTCAGATGGCTCATCCATCAAGATTGTCCTTAAGCATCACGGGTCACTACCCACGGCTAACAGGTGGTCGTATTTGAGAGGGTCTTATCCCTTTGCAGGAGGTGCAGTTGGTGTATTCTCAAGCCCCAGCCAATAGGACTCACTGAAATGATGAATAACAATGAGGATTCTTTTTGTGCACATTTAACTTTATTTCTACAACAGCATATACACATTACATTACCCAATTCATAAATTGGGTTACCAGTCAGATCAGAGATGTAATTGATCCAACACCTTCAGTTTTTGACTGATTCTTAACTAAAGATCTAACTTTTCTAGGATCACTCAGTCACATGACTCATCCAATCAAAGCCAAGCTTTCAAATGACCTCAGTATAATCACCTGTCAATTACACTTGATGACACCTAAATGATTAGAATCTTAACTCATTGCCTACTTTAAACCGCTCAGCCCTCCCACTACTGCAATCCACTGGCAAAAACTGATGGTTCGTTTATTATAATTGAGCAGAAGGACTTATTACAATAATAGGACTATTTGAATAGGAGATTCAAGGGGAATAGATGTGAACTTTGTATTTCTTTTTTACCTGTATGATGGGATATTTCAAATGCTGTGGGGGAAATTTAGTAGGCAAAGAGTTAAACTTTGCCTACACTACATGCCAATTATAGATATCACTAGTTCATTATTTAACACATTTTATTGATTAATGTCCTTATTTGAAAAATATGCAAGGTTTGTTTTTATTGCTCCCACAATGTTCTGGCATCCTTCTATAAATGTAAAATCTATATATGGAGATTCAGTATCTGAATCACAATACCCTCAGGAATTACATATGTTTATCGATGAGTATTTAATTTAGTCAAAATTAAAAATACAATATGAAGATTGTATGCAAAAAATATTAAATTAGAAAAAAAAAAAAAAAAAAAAAAAAAATGTACAAGAATTGGACAGAAAAACGTGTCCCATAAAAATTATTTTTGAACATTCAGAACTGTTGATGTAGTTTTAAGAAACACAAAATCTAAAATATATGAAAGGGAGATTTTTTTTTAATCATTTGTCTAAGAAAGGATCTAACCCCTTTGGAGAGAGAACAGATGGGGGACGCTTCTACAGTTAAGATCCCAGAAGCAAAAGGAATCGGATTTAAGAGAAACTGCAAAATAGATTGTGAGAAAGAGAGATGTAAATATGAGAAATATCAAAACGAAAGAAATGGCAGAAAACCTAAATTTTCAAATCAACAAACTAAAATGCATCTACAGTAATGTAGATACATTACTTAAAAAGAAATGAATTGAGATATTAATAAAAGAAAGTCAACCCAATGTCATATTCCTAGTGGAAATAATTCCAAAAAATAATAGCATTTGAAAAGAAAATTGCCAAAGAAGCTAAAAATAATCCAAAAGCTTTTTTTAAAAATATGCTAATGATAAAATGAACACTAAAATTGAAATCAGATTTACTAGGACCAGACAGAAACACAGTTACATCTGATGAAAAAAAAGGTAAATATATTGAACGAGTACTTTTCTAGTGTATTTACTATTGAAAATACACCATACTTTGCTGAAAGATCACATAAGGAACTGAGTAATATAATAGTAACTGAAGTTAAAAAAAATAAAAAAATAAAAAAAATGAAATTAAATCCAAACAAATCTCCTGAATCAGACGAACATCACCCTTTAATTTTGATGAATTGATACAAGAGATATCTTTACCATTGAGTAAAGACTTTAATAAATGCATTATTAAAGAATATGTACCTAAATCTTGGAGGGAAGCTAATGTAACAGCTTTATTTAAAAAGAGAAATAGAAGTAATCCATGCAACTATAGACCAGTTAGTTTGACAAGTATCATTTACAAATTGTTAGAATCTATAATAGAATACAAAATATTCAAGCACATGGAATTAAACTTTTTTCTGCAAATCCGCATGGATTCATTAAAGGAAGATCTTGCAATACAAATCTTTTATCAGTAATGGATAAATGGACGGAATCTCTAGGTCTTTGATTACCAGTTGACACCATTTAGACTTTGCCAAAAGGCTACTATTGAAATTACAAAAATATGGAATAAATGTTCTAAATTGAATTAAAGAATTCCTAAGTAATAGAAGACAATGTGTCAAAATCAAAAATGGCTCAAGTAACAAGTGGAATTCCATAGGGAAGTGTTCTTGGACCTTGTCTTTGTTATTTATATAAACAATCACCTGGATATGATCAAATGTTACACACAAATATTTTCAGAGGATACAAAAATATATTCTACTGTTAATGATCAAAATGATACTGATAAAATCCAAACTGACATTAACAATCTTGTAGATTCTGATAAATGGCAAATGTGATTCAATGCATATGTAAGGTACTTTACACAGGAAGAAATAATTCAAAACATGTATACTCTGAGAAAATTTTTTTCTCTAAATGAAAGAAATACTAAAAGATACAGAGTTAGAAAAAGATCTTGGTGTGAATGTGGACCCTGAATTAAAATATTCCAAACATAGAAATACAAGTAAATAAAGAAAACAAGATATTAGGATTAATACAGAGGTCCTATGAATACATGGATAAAGAAATGCTGAAAAATTTGTTCATTGAATTGGTAAGACCTCATTTGGAATTTGTTAATGTCATTTGGAGTCCAAGACTAATTAAGGACAAAACTTATTGGAGGGAGTTCAGAAGAGAGCTACTAAAGTAATGAAGGATTTAAAATACCTTTTGTATGAAGAAAGGAACATTGACTTACCAAGTTTGGTTTATCGATGTACAAGAGGGGATATGATTGAAGTCTACAAATATACACATGGATTTTATTTAACGAACTTTGATCTACTAAACATTGCTGAAAATATAAACCAGGGTTCATAAACTAAAACTTAAATTTTGTAAAGTAAATGCAAGACAAAATTATTTTAGTAACAGTGATGAATACATGGAATAAACTACCATCATCAATAGTGGATGCCCCATCTCTAAACTCCTTTAAGGCAATGTTAGATAATCTTTCCACAGATTATAAATATTCTGTGGAATTAAGATGAATATTTATAAAGGAACAACTGACAGGTCTCAAACTTTATATACTAGCTGAAAAGATTGATTTATATGTTATATTTTAATATATATCTAAAGTTATAACATTTAAAATGTTTTACTAGAAAATTATTTACAAATAAGAAATATTCACAATGTTCTACATTAGAAAATTTTTTTAACCAGATGATAAAAGTTCGTTTTACGACAGACAATCAAAACAGTTTTGATGCCACCCAGAAGAAAAAACTTTGAATATTTGGATTAGTTTGAATTTAATTGTTAGAATTTGGTTTTATTGTAAAGTTTTACTATCAAAATTCAAATAAACAGGTTTTCTTTCTATAATAAATAAAAAAAAAAAAAAAAAAAAAAAAAAAAAAAAAAAAAAATTTTCAGAAGATCTTTTTACATTCTTTTACTAAAGAGGGTGACAAAAGATTTTTTTTGTTTCTTTGCTAGTTAAAAAAAAAAAAAAAAAAAAAAAAAATCTGCATAAATGGTTGTAAATAGAAAAAGCGGCAAATCCACTGACTAAAATCAGTTCAATAAAATGAAAGGAGATTCGATAGTTTGAACAAATTTTAGAAATGGCAATGATTCCTTGCCATATCGATGTACAACTTGATGCTCATAGAATAGATTGATCAAAACTTCTCAAAATTACACGTGTGGGTATATATAACATTTGTTTTATAGTTGAGAGATTATGTTTCTTACTTGCCACAGTTCTATTTGATGCTAGGGGGACATGTCTGAAGATGTAGCAAAATCAAGACTCCCTCTTACTTTCCTGTCTTGGCAAGGAGTTGCAATTCACGAGTTGCATTTCTGTTCATGGACTTTTCACTACTTGTAACCTTGTTTCCTTTGAATACAATAGCATGCTATTTGCTACATATTCAGAACTAAGTACTTTCTCTACTAAATACTCATTTAATTTCATATTAGGACATTTTTTATAAGCTCTTGTGTATTCTATTAAGTTTGCTCAGGCAATGAATATACTTGTTATTGCTTTGTTGTGAATCGTTCTCACATTTATTCTTTACAAGGAAATAATATTCAACTAATCATTATTCTTCTACAAGAGATAGTCACATCCTACACATGTTGAAGGGTTGGTAAATATATACCTTAATGAAAAAATTTATAATCAGCCAATCTTAAAAGGTGCACTTCTCTCGTACAGGATATCTATTTCTGCGGAACAGAAAAATATCAATGAATGTTTCTGCTATTGAAATTTATCTACTGAAAACTAAATTACTTCATTAGTCTGGAAAAGCTCCTTTAAGAAAGAAAAAAAATGTCTTCTGCAATGCAATGTATAAAGACAAAAGTAGGCAGGTTATTAAACGTTGATCGAGCTGTTGAATGAGGCTTTGAAATTCAAAACAGATTTTAGATAAAGCTAAGTGCTTTGATAAAATGATAGAGCTTCTTATAGCAAAAGTGAAGACAGTGGAATCAACTAAAATGAAAATACAAATCTTGACACTTGCCCCCTACCAAGTCATGGATGTGTTTGGGGTTTCAGAACACATTGTACACAAGGCTCACAAATTGTGTTCGGTAAAAGGTATTTTAGCTGTGTCGGAACCAAAATGGGGTAAGTCTTTGCCTGCTGATATTGCAGAGCTAGTTGAAGCATTTTACAAAAGATGAATATACTTGACTTATGCCAGGCAAGAAAGACTACCTCAGTATTAAACATGATATTTTTTAGCAGAAGAGACTCATCTTGTGCCAGCTAAATGGGCTCTTCAGAGCATTCAAGGAACAAAACCCAACAGTATCCTTAGGTTTTTTGAAATTTTGTAGTCTAAGGCCAAAATGGTATATCCTTGCTGGTAGTGCAGGTACACATGCTGTATGTGTATGCACTATACACCAAAACATGAAATTACTGGAACCACTGAATGTATCATATCAAGATCTCTTGAAATATATTGTCTTTAATACCAATAGCAGAGTGTACGATTCATAGGTACCCATATTGTCCTAAATCCTCAGGGTAGCTTGAAAAATTTCCTTATGACTATCGAAGAATATATTGATAATGCTGAATCAATAGAGTTCTCAAGGGATAATAACTGACTGATAGACTTTGATAACATAAAATGAATCCTGTCAAGCTTACATTGATTTAGTTGTTTTGCAATTGAATAAATTATCACCTAATTCTTAATTGGCTAAATCACAATCCAGGTACTTAAAGAGATTAGTGATAGCAAAGTTTTGTTCCTTTTGCTGAGAACTACAAATTTATAGTTCAAGAAGATATCCAGAGTTTTCATTGGAGTACCTCACAATGTACTTTACATCCAGTGGTACTCTACTTTAAACTTGGAAAAAGTTTTTTGCATTATGTCAAGTGACAACTCACATGTAGCATTTGTTTATAATAGTACAGAAAAGAGGTAATCCTTGCCAAATATTAAAAAATATTAAGTATTTTACTGATGGTTGCACAGCACAATATAAGAATTATAAGAACTTTGCCAATTTGTGCAACCATCAGAAAGATTTTGGACTCAATAAAATGGAATCTCTTTGCAACAAGTCATGGTAAATAATCATGTGATGGTATAGGTAGGACAGTGAAAAGGATAATGTCTAAAGAAAGTCTCCAAAGATCAACGACTAAACCCTTTCCAAAAATATGTTTGAATATTGCAGACCTGCAATTGAATGTATCAAATTCACCCTGCTTTAAAAAGGAGGAGCCTCAACATGAGATTCAAAAATGCATCCACAGTCCCAGTAACAAGAAGTTTTCAATTTATTCCACTCAGAGATAAAATAACCATGAAACAATGTAGTGAAGATGAAAAAAAAAAAAAAAAAAAAAAAAAAAAGCAAGCAATGAAGTTTGTTTAGGATATGTTTGTTGCAGGTGCAACAATAAAATTTAGATTGGCATGGTCCTGGAAATTGATATGGACAATAAAGACTTGGTGATTAAGTTTATGCACCCAGCTCTTTCATCACATTCATTCTACTGGAAAGAGGATTTAAAGGATATAGGTTTTGTGCCATTAATGAATATTCTGTGAACTGCTGATGTCCCTAATGTTGGATTTTTCAGTATATAAGGCGTGTGCTATATTTATAGACTGGCAGAGATGATGTGGTCTATTTCTTAGCCAATCACTGGTCATACTGCATGGCCGATATATTACTTAAGTGCCGATTCTTTCTCAGTCTACTCACAACCATCGATGAAGGAACCTAGGATTCTCTACCTGAGAGGATTGCCAAAGGATTCAAATTGGAGGACTCTTTACCTAGAATTAACTGGCAAACAATGGCCCTTAAAAAAAAAAAAAGTTATAGGCCCAGAAACGCAAAAATTTTCTTCAATGGCGAGGAATCAAGTTATGAAATATGGGAGACAGAGTTCCATGGATATTTAAGAACCCTACAATTACATAACATAATTGATGCACCATCGGACCAAACCGAGGATCCACATTTTGTGGACAAGAATGCGACAATATATGCTGAATTGATCCAGTGCTTGGATGACCGAAGTCTCATTGGTAATGCAAAGCGAAAGATAATGGACGCAGAGCATTGGAGATTCTAAGGTCCCATTACTTGTCAAGAGGCAAGCCTAGAATTGTTGGGCTCTATCGTCAATTAAGTTCTTTGAATAGAACCGATTATGAATCCATAACAGATTACATAATACAGACAGAGTATTGCGAGTTCACCAAGGGAGGCCAGTGAGATTGTTAGTGATGGCTTATTAAATTGCCATGGTGTTGAAGAGTTTGCCCCCAAATTTCAAATCTTTTACCACGGTGATAACTCAAAAGGATAAAGCTATGACGTTCACGGAATTTAAAGTAAGCCTACACAGCTATGAGGAGACAGACAGTATGTACTCTAGGGAATCAGACCATAGAATTTTACAAATGAAAACCCAATTTAAAAAAAAGGGTAAAACCTTCAATCCACCCTATGATTATAAATCAAACACCTACAACACCAAATGGTAGAGTTTATCATCTGTCCAAGATGGATAAATTATCTGTGCAAAAATATTATATCCAAAATAATTTAGTCTATATACACAAAATCTTGTGCGCAGTATAGTTTGTAATGTTTAAAGACTTATATTCATTTTTATTATCACATTCTTCTCAGTGAAGAAAATTAAATGTTTTGTTTCATTAAAATGATTTTGAAAAATAGTAAAAAATATAAAAATGAAATAAAGAATCTTTCAACTTGATATGTTTAGTGCCATCTACAAATACAATTCTATGCACTCTTGATTATCATACAGGAGGCAATGTTTACAACTTAAAGACAATTTATCTGTACAAAGGAAATATCTGCAAAATATTTAAATTGTTCTTTTTTTTTTAAAATAATAAAAACAATATTGAATAGATTAAGAAGTCACTTATCACAATATCAACATTTGAGAGTTCATGGAACTTTAGGATGATTGTCTTTAAATTTTCACTGAAATCCTGCATGTATATAAGAAAAATTCTGAACTTGGGTCATATCTTCTAAAGTAGACTTGAAACCTTCACAAAATTCTTTGAACTTCAGCAGGCATAGATGTTAAGAAAAGTATTATGAAAATTGAAGAGGACACATTTTCTACATACTGACAGTAAGCTACATTAGGTGAAAAGTTGTTGATTTTGGAGTCATGCATTTGGGTGAAGCAAAATAAGATTTTCTATCTATTTTCTATTATAGGGTTAAAATAATTGGATTCTACAGTCCTTATTTGCTCTACATACCAAATTTAAGAAATATTGAATGTATGGAAGTATTACATTTATTACCCCCCCCCCCAAAAAAAAAAAAAAAAAAAAAAAAAAAAAAAAAAAAGAAGATTCTGAGGCCTTAAAGGCAAAATAGGAAAATTATAACTCCGTTCTCCTAAAATTGGAACAGTAAGGTTTAGCACAAAATAATTTGGCACACTTTCCTAACTCATAAAGGGGAACATTCGTGTTAATTTTAAAGTAATTCGGTGTCGGGTGTAATGCCCTGGTGAATCAACATGGAATGACCCTAGCCATGATCTCAAAACTTGGAGATTGAAAATAAAACCTTAGACAAGAAAGCAACAAAAATATTGTCGTTCGTACATTGTGACTTGGCAGGCCCAACTTAATCCCTTGGAAAGGAGAATTACATGTATTTAATTTTATTGATGATTATTCAAGACTTATGTTATACTTTTAGGCCATAAGTCTGATACTCTATGAGCAACAACAACAAAATAAAAATTATCTAGCTGACATTGCCCCTCTAGGTTTAAAAAAAAAAAAAAAAAAAAAATGTTTAAAGATGGATAAGTGAATTCCTGTCAGAAAATTTTCAAAAATTATTAATTGAAAATAAAGTTAAGCATGAAAGATCTGCCTCTTTCTCCATCAAAACCACCGAAAGATCTTGGAGGACTTTATTTTCAATGGCAAGATATTTTACTTATTGAAGCAAGACTGCCGAAGAATTTGTGTGTTTACGCAATTCTCACGTCAGCATATATCAGGAATTGTTTTAATATTTTTTTACAGGGAATGCTCCTTTTGAGATTTCCACTGGTTCAAAACCAAACTTATCACATGAATATGATAAAGAAAGTCCAGCTTATTCATTTACTTCCATGAAACAAAAGCTATTAAAAAAAAAAAAAAAAAAAAAAAAAAAAAAAAAAATTTACTGATTCTTATGACAACAGCGAGACATTGGACAAAGACTGTCCATAATACAAAATAAAAACAGTAGCGGGGTGGGGCTAATATCCTGTTATCCAACAAGAATATGAAAATAAAACTACTAACAGTTGCAGATGCCATCTCTAAGGTGAGACCACTTTGCTTCATCTTTAGGTAACGTCTTGTTTGTGAGAACTTCTTGGAGACTGCCTAGGAAGGCAATCTGTCTAAACTATGAAAACACTAAAATTGATTATATAGGAAATGTTTGGGTAAACAAATCGAAAAGCTGAGAAAATGTTAATATTTACTCATTTTTCTATAAAAAGTACACATATTCAGAGAGTTGTAGTAACATACCAACTTTACAAGGACTCAGTTATGTGGAATTATATTCGTTCTATTTATTTGATTAACATTTCCCACAGAAAATACTATCATTTGAAACCCACAAGTATTAAGCGTAATTATTGTTTGTTTAAATGTATTGATTCAGGTTATTTTAAATTCCATGTTGTGTTCATGCGTTTTGTTTTTTAACTGTCTGTTCAACATTCATGGTGTGAATCAGCACATCTGGCAATGATCTGACATTCAAAGAGCAATAAATTCCAAGCCTCTAACATATCAAAGTACATCTAATACAGATTTATTACCATTAACACCCAACACCTTTTTACATCCAAATGTTAATGGAAAAAGGGAGAAATTGTTGAATAACTTCAAAGAATTGTGGAATGAAGACTAGTTACCTAGCCAAAGTTTTAAAAAAACCAGTCTGCTCTACTATTTACCCATAGTTGGAGAGAATAGTTGGATACATACCTTTCCCCAAAGATATTAGCGCCAAGTGAAATG
Organism: Doryteuthis pealeii; assembly: GCA_023376005.1. NCBI lineage: Eukaryota > Metazoa > Mollusca > Cephalopoda > Myopsida > Loliginidae > Doryteuthis > Doryteuthis pealeii. Next base: position 48,962,371 of record CM042145.1, on the reverse strand, counting down.
CCAACAGCCTCATCCAGGATTTGAACTCGGGTCGACTAACCATTATACCACACCTCCATAAAGTATATAGTATTTATTAAAAATCCTGACCATTCTGGAAACTAGATAGGAGGACTGAACTTTTGTGGAAATAGAAATGTATTCCAAGAGGAGAGATGCCTCTTATGGGAAGTACAGACATTTCTAATGGAATTCTTTATAAACTCATGTTTTTCTATTTAACCCAGAGATGGGACCCTAACAGGTACTACCACTCTGGGTCAGAGTGGACCAGGGAGCAATGGTGATGAAGGGGTGCTCCACATTCCCCAAACCTCCAGAACTGGAACCTGACCAGAGAGTTTAACGTCATTCCCAGGACATGTAGACCCTCATCCACTGCCTTCTAGCACCCATATGATAAGGATTGCCATAAGAGCAATAGGGTTGAGGCATTCATATAGGTGCTAGGCCTTGACGTAACCAACCGATTGATTGGAGGGGGCCTCTGACTGCCCGTCTAGCCCAAGAAAAGCCTAAAGTGGAATATTGCAAGTCATGACTGCTCAGCCACCTGGGTTCTATCCTTAAGCATCAACAGGTGTCCCCATTGGGGGAGTCTTACCCCTTTGCAGAGGTGCAGTCGGTGCATTCTAATGTCCCAGCCGACAGGAAAGAATTTGGCACACAAGGAATGCTAAAAACTCAATTAACAACTGACCTCAGGTTTTTCAAATTCAGATTTTTCCTTCTCCTTGACTGGCCTCTTTAACTTTGGATAGATAACCAGTCTGCCCTGCTATTTTATCCATAGCTGGAGGGAGAATATGGATTCATAAATTTCCCAAGGGTATTAGCACTATGAAATGCAGACAGCCTTGTTTAGGATTTGAACTCTAGTTGTAGGAAATGGACTCGTCGACCAATCATTATGCCATGCACCTCCATATCAGCCCCTATGATGAAGGAAAAAATATCAGCCTATCAAAACACAGGAATTGATAATACAGGATATTTTGTTGAATTTATGGAGAATAAGGAATAATTTCGATGTTGACAATTTGATTGTCTAAGACAATGATAGTGGCAAACTAATGCCTGTTTACAAAACAGCAGTAGCCAAATTACTAGAGACATTTCACATTAAGATCTTGCAATTCCAATAAGATAAAGATGAAGACAATTGTCTGAATAGTGCAATTATAAATTATCAAATCTAGAAAATGCAGAGAAATACAAAACAGTAGCCAGATTGCAAGAGGGAAATTTCTCATTAAGATCTTGCAATTCTCAGAAATTGAAAGCACCGATGGAGAAGGATAATTTCTTGGTCTTACATAATTCAGAATTTGAGAGAGTACCGAGATGTAAATTACAATCCTAACAAGGATTTAATAAATATTACTCCTTGCTTTGTTGAAACTTAAAATAGATTGGAATACAGGAAATATAGTTTTGCCTTCAAGTGTCCCAAATCTGTCTAAACTATGAAAACACTAAAATTGATTATATAGGAAATGTTTGAGTAAACAGAAATGGAAAAGCTGAGAAAATGTTAATATTTTGTTTTGCTATAAGAAGCATAACATGTTTGAGAATGTACAAGACACTGGCACCAAAGCCTTTGTGCAAACCTTGATAAGATTCTGCAACTCATAGAGTACCTACACATCTACAGTGATAATGCAAGCACTTTCATCCGCGCTTTGGGTAAAGACATAATAGAACATTATTTGGAGAATAAGACGTTCAATGAAACATTCATGAATCACACTAAAACTTGTACTCCCCACGAAGGGGAAGGATAAAACCCAAAGAACTGTCTCTTTAAAACTTTGGGCAGAGCTAAATGATTATTTTCAATTTCTGTATTAAAAAATAACCAAGGTAGGTTGGTTATTTCCCTTGGTTGACGTGCCTCTTTTCAAACCAACCAAAAGCTCACAAACTTTAGTGGCAAAACTGAAGATAAGAATTCTTCCTCTTTACAACTTTGCTCCCTATATTCAGCAGAGAGTTGTAAGTACGATAACTTACCAACTTTACAAGGACTCATTTAAGTGGAATTGTATTCATTATATTTATATAATGAACATTTCACACAGAAAATACTATCATTTACAACCCACAAGTATTTCAAGCGCAATTATTGTTTGTTTAAGTGTATTGATTCATGTTATTTTAAATTCCATGTGTTCATGTGTTTGTTTTTAACTGTTCAACATTCATGGCATAAGTCAGCACATATGGCAATGACATTCAAAGAGCAATAAATTCCAGGCCTCTAACATATCAAAGTACATCTAGTACAGATTTATTACCATTAACACCCAACACCTTTTTACATCCAAATGTTGATGAGAGAAAAAAAAAAAAAAAAAAAAAAAAAAAAGGGAGAAATTGAATAACTTCAAAGAATTGTGGAATGAATATTTCTTTAGTCTAAGAGAAAGTTTTAAGGATTTACATGACATGGAGTTTAATAAGATACAAGTAGATATATCTACCAACACCTCCACATGAACAGGATGCAACACAAGGTCAGTTTATTAAGCGGGGTTTAACAGGTTTGTATTCAGAGTTTTCCTTCTCCTAGATTGGTTACCTAACCAAGGTTAAAGAGCCCAGTCTGCTCTACTATTTACCCATAGCTGGAGAGAATAGTTGGATGCATACATTTCCATTAGTGCTATGTGAAATGCAAACAGCAATCATTTACAATTTCTTCAACCACTGCTATACAGCAGGCAGTACAGTATTCTTGATAGAGTCCCCTTCTCTTCTTCCTTGCATTATCATACATAAATATAACAAGTTTCCCTTTCATTCCTTACTTGCAGTAGTTCTATTTGAGACTAGAGAACCTGAAAGGCAATTACCTCCCATGCCTGTCAATAGACACTAGGTGGCATGGCCAGCAGATTTATAGAAGTGGCAAAGTAAAAAAAAATCCTTTTACATTCTACCTTGAAAAGGAGTAGCAAAGCACAAGTTTTGTTCCATGGACAGGGAGCTTTGTGCCCCCAGCAACCTCGTTTCACAGGAACACAATGAGAATTGACACTTTCATTTTCTACCAGTTATCAAGAACTCTAAAGACCTTTTTATATAAGGACATTTCACTCATACTGTATTAGAGGGAAAAGCCGAAAATTGTACATAAGTGGAAAGTTACAATAATTTTTTGGAATGATGTATGAAAGTGTCAATTTCTGATTGTCAGTACAAGGCAAGGAAGAGAGCGAGAGAAAGTGATGATTTGTCAGTACACGTTCAGTGTTTGGAGAGAACTGACACAGGATGTGCGTGTTCTCCAAGGCATTTTTACTTGAGGGTAAAATAGAATAGGAGTTCAGAAAAACAAACCAAAAAACCCAAAAAAAACAAGAACGCAAAAACATCCAATGTTTGTTTTTAAAAACTGTCACAAAACAAGATATCAAGAGATTCCCAGGTTGTTCCAGATTCAAACAGCAAGTACATCATCGAGCTCAGCAACAAAGACCCAGCCAAGAGAATAGTTGAACAGTAAGAAGATAAGTATAGAATTATAACTATTACAACATCACTCCTTTAAATCACGCCCCCTAAAAAAATGCTACAAAACTGTATAAGATCTTCCTTGTATCTCATTTGTATTCTATTAAGTTTGTTCAGGCAATAAAGTATTCTTGTTATTACTTAATAATTGTTTTCACATTTATTCTCTACAAGGAAATAATATTCAACCAATGATCATTCTTGTACACTACTTAAGAATGGATCTTGAGACTAGCTTGTTAACCATTAAACCACAATGTTAACATGTATTGTTATTTCCATAAGCAACCATTTTACCTGTCCAACTACAGCTACTCAGACTGTCAACACCTGATTCTACTACAAAGAGAAAGGATTAAAGTCTAGTAATACTTTATTATTAAATAATTTTGTACATCTTATGACAAACACTATACTAAAGCTCATTCATTAGACAGTGAAGTTTATGAGAAAGGACAAAAATCAAAACCTCCCAAAACAAATTTACAACCAATTTATACTATCACTAATTGTTTGATCTTTCAAAAATGACCAAGAAAAATAGCTACTTAATTGCAGCTAGTAAAATTTTTGAAGTGACATTTAAGTACTATTCACAATTTTTACTGATAAGTTCTTTAAATAGAGATATACAGAAAGCAAGTGTAGTACGATCAGTTTTGATAGTACACAACTCTTTATACATGAAGACAACTAAAGAGGCTGTAGTGTTCAATAACTGCAACTATTAAACGAAAGACCAATAACAATATTGAACTTATAAAGAGCATAGAGTACTTTTATAGAGCCTAGATTTAAAAAAAAAAAAAAAAAAAAAAAAAAAAAAAAAATCGCATTAAGTTTACTGTATTCATCTTGCCAGATCATCTACTTTAAAAGTGATAGGGGAGAGCAATCTGTTAGTTGCCTCCCTTTAATAAGTAACTAATCAGCCCAACACGAACAAAAACATTGTCTTATGAATAGAAGTGTTAGGAAAATTACAAATGAATATTATATCGGAGAAGGCAGCATTCTTTGTTTTTGTTTAATGCTTGAATATTAAAAGGGCAGAGAAAAATTAATTTCATTTTAGAATGAAAAATGAAATTCTTAAATTAGGAATTTGATTTTTAGTGTCACAGAAATTTTCAGTTTAGGATGTTTGGAAAATTCAAGTTGTAAATGGTTTTTGTCTTTAGATTTTGTGGTGTACAACTGATTGATATAAAGTAACAAAAATAAAATATAAAAAATTAAAGAAATTTAAAAAAAAAAAAAAAAAAAATGAAAGAAATTTAAAAAATAAAAATAAAGTGAAGAAAAATGAAAAGTGAAAAGAAAAATACAAAGAAAAAATACGAAAAAGAAATAAAATTCAAAATCAATTTTCCATATTTTGATAAAAGTAGAAGTTAAAGTTTTTACTCAATCTCTGATTAATTAATAAGAAAAAGAGGGATATTTTTCGATGATTCTGGGATGAGTAATTGTCTTAAATCTGATTGAAACAGACCATTTGAATATACTTTTCAGTGTCTGCAATCAAAGCAGAACTATTTTCCTTTTAACATTTGAAAAGATTTTGATACAGAGGGAAGAAATCTTTACTTGCAGAAGTTGGATGGTTGGATTTTTATGGCATGTTAACCTTTTTATGGCAGATAAGTTCTTTTATTCATTCTTGATAGATATTCATTTAAAAAAATAATTTTTAGAGCTCAGTTTGTTCTATTTAACCCATAGTTGGGACCCTAACAGGTACTACCATTCCATGTCCGAGTGAACCCGGGATTAATTGTGATGAAGGGGTACACCACATTACCCCGAGTTCCAGAATTCGAACTTCAGAGTTTAACGTCACACCTAGGACATTAGACCCTCAGCCACCAACTTCTAGCACATGATAAAAAGGGTTGGGACAATCATAGGTGCTAGAGCTTGACATGGCCAGTCGAATGATTGGAAGGGGTCTCTCCAACTGTCTAGCCTAAGTGCCAAAATAGAGTAGTGCATATCATGGACTGTTCAGCCATCAGGATTCCTTCCTTAAGCATCATGGTACCACCCACGGCCAACAGGTGGCCCCAGTGATGAGATCTTGCCTCTCTACAGGAGTTTTAGAACTATTCTATTTAACTCACAGATGGAACCTAGCTGGTACTACCACTCTGGATCAGAGTTGACCTTTGAGTAAGGGTGATGAAGGGGTACTCCATTCCAGAGTAGAAATTCTTCCAATAAATATTAACTTATTAAGTAATGGACTGACAATAAGTGACACTAACAAGATAAAATAAAATTAAAATAAGATGCATTGGGACGATTAAAAACCGGCGAGTTGATATTATCGATTAAATTGTAAATAAATTGTTCATGTTCAAGAAAGGTCCAAACTTATGTAAAGTTTATTATTAAAATATCTACAGATTTGCAGTTGGCAAAATTCAGATGTATGTATATATGAAAGCTGACATTTCAACCGGTAGCAAATTTAAATAAATACTAAAAAGATTTTCCTAAAATTGGCAGGAAAAATTCTGATTGCGATTAATGTAAAATTATGTACATTCAGAAATTTGATTAACGAATTGCTTTGTTATTTTCTTTTACATGAAGGCTTTTAAATTTCAAAATGGCTTTTAGGCAAAAAATGTTTTCACGAAAATTAAAACTTGAAAAGTTAAAAACTAAAGATTTTAAAAGTTAGAACCGATTTGTGTGATTAATCTGTAGATGGATTAAATTTAGCCGCAAGTCGAGAACGTTTTGGTGATTTTTCGGACTGCATTTTCTTTGGACTGTTTACTAATGAACTTGTACCTAGTGGATTATTTTCATGGAAGAGACTTTCGTACGACAAATGGCCGTGCATAAAGTCCTGTTCATTCGAGTGCACAGGTTGATACTGCAAAGACTCACCAGAGGAATACTGAGAATTAAGGTTCATTGGGACACTAGTAAATGCAATATGGAGATTCTGCATGCCCTGACAAAGATTTGACTGGTTGCTATAAGCCTGAGGGTGGGGAGAAGGATAAGCCGGTTGCCAGTAACCTGTCGGATAAGAAGCCATACCGTTATTTAGTCTCATTTGGTTTTGAGTAATTATCGGATCTATTTGACCAAGGTGACCATTGTGCCAGTGATTAGTCCTTGTTAATTGTGGATGGAGAACTGACCAGCCTTCTTGACAGTTGTCAATACCATTGTATCTATTTAGAGATACCTGTTTAAAGTGTTGTTGTGTATTTGTAGTACAGTAGGTTAGTTGGGCATCACTTTTTGTTTGGGATTTGCTTAAGGGAATTTCAGTGATGTTAAATGTTCGAGCAAGTGGAGGTTTCTTCACTTTAGTTTTTGTAGCCCACACTGGGGTCTCATTTTGTTGGTCTTCACTCATTGGCTGGACTTTAAAATTATCTGAAAAGAAAAAATTAAAAATTTGCAAAAGAATTTAACCAATTAATACTATTACAATAATGACTTACTATTACTCTTATAAATGTTCCTTAGTGGTACGACAGTTCTCTTGGATCAGCCTCTAGTAAAAAAAAAAAAAAAAAAAAAAAAAAAAAAAAAAAAAAAAAAGTCCAAATCATCCAAGATTGAATACAAAATGTAAATCCTGATTATCTAGTGTTGTTTATCCTGAGTTCTTAAGTAAGAGTGTCATCACCTCTTAATAGACCATTCCATTTTTATTAAAAAAAAAAAAAGAAAAAAAAGACATGCTACACAGAATGTAAGAAAAGGTTGGGGAAGAGACGGGTGGATTAACAGAAGCGATAATACTAATACATTTCAATTAAATAGAAAAAAAAAAAAAAAAAAAAAAAAAGTGAGAAAAAACACTTTACATATTGAACTATTTGCAATAGCTCTTAAGTAAATTTATCAAATGTAATAATTAAATTACACTAATATATCCACAGGTCCTGATAGACAAAATCAATGACCAGCAGATTTTAAAATCAAGAAAAAGAAATTACCTTCATTCATTGCCTCAGATTGATATTTTTCAGGTAAGGTAGGAAGAGTTTCCTGAAGGTGACTGGAGATGAGGGTATCATTGGAAGAATCGTCTACAAGAAAAGGAATAGAACGTTTTATTCGAAAGTTATAAACATTACTTAAAAAAGTAGCAATAATCAATTTCTATGAGATTAATAAAGATAGTAATTTTTTCAGGCTGGCAACCGTAATTATGCCCCCCCCCCAAAAAAAAAACAAAAAACAAAAAACAAAAACAAAAAAAAAAACCGTAATAGCCGTTGATATTGACCTTGTACAGGAAAAAAAAAATTAAAAAAATCATTCAGTTAAGATTTGCCATTGAATTCCTATTCTGCTGAGTAATCTGATTTCCATGAAATGTTTGCTGAGGTGTCATGAAATTGAGCACAAGATCAAATTCCATGTCAAAGTTCAAAGCAAAATGACAAACATTTAAACATAAGCTTATAAGAGATCAAATTCTGATTTTTAGATGATACTCTGTATTTATGAATGATTAAAAAATGAACCCTATGATTAATTGGTTGTTTCACAAACTGTTCATAAGATTAATAAATCGAGAAAATGTTCCAAAAATGAGAATCTTAGTCATATTGGTGGTTATAAATTTATTTCAACTAATATTGGAGTTTTTCTTTGTCAATTGCTTCGTCACTGGTGTGTTCACATCAAATGATTAGTAAAGGGGAGAGAAAAAAAATTTGAGAGATATTTACCATTGATGTCTTCAACAAGTGCGAGTTGTTTGTTTATTTGACCTCTGATGATCACCACATTGGAAATTGAATAGAGCATAGCAGACACATTGGGAAAGTTGTATAAAGCTGGTTTCACCTCAATTCCATAATGTTCATGAAATATACTTTCAAAATTTAAGAATGGAATGTTACCATACGACATCAGCAAAGATTTTACACACATGGCAAATTCTTGGAGTGGAGATAAACTTATTGATGTCAATTCACCATTATCAAATACCTGAAAAGATTCAAAGTTGATATTATCCAATCTTGGAAAAAAAAAAAAAAAAAAAAAAAAAAAAAAAATCCAATGGTTTGTAAAGTTTGTTTTTTGAGGGGGGGGGATACTTGTTATATCAAGGACCGAGTCCATTATTACTAAAATAAAAAAAAAAAAAAAAAAAAAAAGTCCCAACAGACAAGTATTCAAGCTTTAATATAATTAAATACATTGAATTAGAAAAACTAATGAAACTAAAAACAAAAGATTAGACTTTTACTTTAATTGATTTCACTATAAAGTTACATGATTTTAAAACGTTTGACAAAAAAAAAATATGTATAAAAATATTCTGTATGTTTTTCTAACCACACAGAATATTTTTCCTTCTACATAACTTAGTTGACCAATACTAAAATGGCTGACCTGTACAGATTAAAAACCATAAGCATTTTTATAGTCAATAAGCATAATGAACTCCGTGTTGAATGCTGTCAAACTTTAAACTTTAGAAAAAAAAGTAATCAAATATCAATGTGACCTTTAAATAAATTCATCAAGACCAATTAGTAATAGATAGTAAAGTCAATTGAGTGACCTATTGTTGGTATCAGCTGGACATTGAATCTATTCCTTTTCACTAATGCTAAACTTGGGAAATCGTTTTGCATCTAGAGATGGAATGACACCCTTACTATCAGTTCCCCACTTTGATACTCATGAGTTGGTAAAGGCTGGTATCGAACCTGGAATACCGACCGAGCTAAAATTGACCTGTTAGCTATACTTCATTTTTATGTAGTTATTTACTAAGCATAGCTTACATGCGACACAAAACCAGAAATATGGAGCACCCAGTGAAAAAAACAAAACAAACTCACTATGGTCTGCTAATCTAGCTCGCTAACATCACACCACATGGTGTCCTTCGTTTTTATATAGGTATTTGTTTATCAATTTAACTACCACCACAATATCTAGTCTTAGAATAATTTAGTTGATTTTTATAAATCCCATTTTATCAGTTGCTGCCGAGTCTTTAAGTTACTGCGGTATATGAGACCCTAAGTGGAAATAGGTAAAGGAAGCATAACCCATCCAAACAGATTACTGCTAGTCAAAGTGGTGACATGGTAAAGATTTGTAAAAGACACCGTGTCCATTTCTTTTGAAATCTTTCTTTTATTGAATGTAATCTATTTCTTTGTACAGTTTTCATAAAATAAACTTGACATCAGTATGAAGGCATTAGTGTTTTCTTTCCATGTAGATCAGTGGCAGTTACAGACTTACCATTTCTTTGTTAATAAGAACAATAGGAAGAATTTAAATTTATATTTACCTGCACATACTCAAACAGCTGCTGCATTAATTCTGAACAATCCAATTCCTCATTATAGTTTTCCTTGTATTCTGCACAGAGATCCTTAAGAGTCATCAGTACAGATCCTGTAGCACAATGATCCATTAGGATTGGTACAATCTGTCGAGCCAGAGTTGGACAGTGGTTACTGGCGGACTTCATGACGACAAACTTCTGGCCACCATGGACCTCAACCTAAAGAAAAAAAAGAAATAAAAGATTAAAATGTCAATACTGCCAATCCTCAAATCGGATTGGTTGGTTGAATTTTATGGCATGTCAACCCATTGGGTTATTTTATGCCTAAGACGTTTTGTTTTATTTATTCTTGTTGGATAATCATTTTTTAAGCATTTTAAAATTCATCTTTTATCTATTAAACCTATAGATGGGACCCTAACAGATACTTCCACTCTGGATCAAAATGGACCTGGAGTAATGGCAATGAAGTGATACTCCACTCCCCAAAATTGGAAATTTACTAGATTTGGACACTTCAGGAGTGTCTCATTGACTGAAGAAATCTCCGTGTTATATGGCCATCTCAGCTCAAACACATGCTGACTATTGATGAATATCTGACCATTACCACTACTATTCAAATTAGTTGGTTGGTGTAAAGGCATATCAACCCATGGGGGTTATTTAATGCTGAATCCGATTTATTTATGTCATTTTCATTAACTTCATGTATTAAATACTGGTGGTTGATTTCAGCTGCTGCCTTTTAGGACCTCCATGTTCAGGGATAGGAGTTTTCCATAAGAGTAATTTGAAGAATATGGTTAGGACAATTGTATAGTTGCTAGGATCTGACCAGCCGGTTGATCAAATGGAGCCTCTCCGATCATGTGCCTAGCCCAAATAAGGGCCCGAGTGGAGTATTGCAGATCTCTGAACCACTTGGTACCTAGGTCACAGACTACTCGCCAGCACAATCCTGATGTTAAGCATCCACGGTCAACAAGTGCATGTCTTATTTATACAAAAAGATCCTGGATGAAGCCGTTTGCATTTCAGTGCTAATACCCTTGGGAAAGGTATGCATCTAACTACCTCCAGCTATGGGTAAATAGGGCAGACTGGGCTTTGTAACCAGTCTAGAAGTAAAACTGAATTCAAACCTGTTAAACTCCGCTTTAGAAATTAACCTTGTGTCACATCCTGCTTGTGCAGGAGGGATGTGTGTGTATAATTGGTGGAGTAGATTATTTTCGGTATCAACCGAACAGCGAGGAAGTCTATCCTCTTTGCTAACACAAGAACAGGGAAAGTTTTGCTGAGGTGGAACGCCACACCTACTATCAGCTCCAGTTTCTCGCACAGTTCAGGAGGACCAATCTGTGCTACTCAAGGCTACATTGACACTAGCAGCTGATCCAGAGAATCAGACTTCGGGGCTGGGGGGGGGGGAAGAGACAGGCGTTTGTTTCACTAGGAGAGAGAGTGTACAGGTCCAGAGTGAAAGGTCAGTTTAATTTGTAATATTGAGGATTTTAGCAGACTGATAAAACTAATGAGCTGTTTAGATTAAAAAGAAAGCAATAACTTACCTGGAATTGGTATTGTAACATGGAGAGGATTTCCTGGGTCGATAAAGTGCAAAAATCGAAAGGAGAATTGTATAATTGGTTAAATGTATCTTCCAATTTAGACAACAGTAACATTTGATCAGGAGAAGATTTCAACAAATTGCAGATATTAGCCGAGAAAATTCTTAATCTTTCCGGCTTTGTCAAACGAAGCATTCTTTCTTCGCCTTCCTCATCAATCTAAGAAAGAAAAAGAAAAAAAAAATTTAGAAATAAGATATCAAATAATTCAGTGCGTGTCCTTTTCCTTTGTAATTTTCGCCTAGTGAAATTCATTATCTCTAGCAAGAATATGCGCCCGCCAGGCATAAGTATAAGTTCTAATGTAATGAAATAGTAAACTAGAAAAACTAACGAAATTAGATAAAAATGCTTATAAAAAGATTACTTATTTTAATTATATCTTAATCGTTTCTATATAAAACAATTCCTAACATTGGATTTTAATATGCTGAGAGTAAAAATAGACCAATAACATTTGCCATGAGAGCAATTTGAAGAATACCCTTACCTCTACAACATGTGGAATGGATTCAAATAATTCAATTAATTTAATGAAGCCATAATCTGCCACTCTGCATTGTCTACCAAAATGGTGGTGGTAAGAGGGAATGAATTTATTGAATGTCATTTCACACAATGGATTATGTTTTAATAAATCCACAACTTCTCTTGAGAATTGCTTGGTTCTTGCAAGTTCAGCTGGAGTTTGTTCTATATAAAATAGAAAGAAAAAAGTTTAGTCAACAAGTGAGAAACTATAGCCCCACACACTAATGCCCTTCGGGGAAAGGCATAGATCCATCTCTCCCCTACAGCTATAGGCTAGACCGGGCTCTTTATAGCAGGGCAGATTGGGTTCTAAACTTCATATTGGAACTGGTCTAGTGGAAGGAAAGGCCAAATTCAAAGTTGGCAGAGTGGTTTATTGTTGGTATCAGCCAGACAGCAAAGGAGTATCACTTTTCACTAGAGCTAAACCAGGGAGATTGTTTTACTGAGGTGGAGCACCACACCTACCACACAAAGTAATACGAGTCACCACCAGGTGATAATACTCAAAATTAACAGATTTAACTCAGCCTTCTGAAAATTAGTTTCCTACTATAGTACGAAAAACTCTCATCCATTTTCATTGGATGATAAACTTGATAGATCCTACCAAACCAGATGGGACACCGTAATCCAGAATTAACCAGGTTCAATTCCGGCCCACATCAACTCATCACGAGTATCATGGTGTGAACCTATGCAGTAAAGTAGGGAGCTGATAGTGTGTCAATCCAGATACAACTAGTGAAGAGGGGATAAACTCCTTCACTGTCCAGTTAATACAAACAGGCCACTCAGCTGACTTTACTATTAACTAAATAGTTAAAATCTGGGGTGGTGAATGTTTTTAAAAGGCCATTGAAATTTTATTAATCTAAAGGTTAAATTTAATTAACTAAATCAAATTTATGTTTAATATTCAATTTAGTTCAGGTTTATACAAGAGTAATAGAAATAGGACTTACAAATTCATTCATTAGCTGGATACACTCATACACCAGCAAAAGGAAAAAGACCTTGGGAAGAAAACCGAAACATACATTTTGGTTGAAGAAAGGTTGATGTCATCTGGATGGTAGCCTTCCACAAAGTGAAAACATGTTGCTATTCATATAGGCTCCATGCATGCATCCGGTTGAAAATGTTAAGACAAAGACTTTAAACAAGAACTTTATCATCTGCACTGCATATACTGGTTCAAGAATGAACTCAAAACTTGACAGTAAGTGGTACTAGGCATATTGAACATATTGCAGCATCTTCCTTTTTAGGTATAAATGGCTGATGTAGGTGTGCCCAATGCGAAGTCTGGAGCATTTCTTTTATTACCTACCAGACACTCACTGATGGACATAACAGAATAGTAAATTTAGATACTAGTTTATAAGTTTTATAATTATTGCTAGTCAAAAAGTCTTGTAGAACAAAAATATAGTAAAGTCTAACTAAAAATTAACTCACCTCTTCTGGGAATCGAGAGAACAGGATCAGGATCTTCACTGACCTAAAAAAAAAATGATTAAGAAAAAAAATAAAGTCACTCATCTGTGATTAACTGTTAAAAGTCAAATCCGAAACTAAGTGGACAGAATTATCTAATTGAATGAATTACCTGGATTGTGCCAGAAGAGATTTCTAACAATATATCTTCAATGTCACAGATTCCATATTCAGTGAGATTCCATTGCCTTTCTGTAACTTTTACTGAAAAAAAAAAAAAAAAAAAAAAAAAAAAAAAAAAAAAGTTCAAAATGGTTGGTTGGTTTTACGGCATGTCAATCCTTGTTGGATTATTTTATGCCAAAGACATTTTGTTCTTGACGGGAACAGTTTTAAAAATACTTTAAACTTTTCTATTCAACCCATAAATGGGACCCATAAGGTACTACTGCTCCAGATCAGAGTGGACCTGGGAATAATGGTGACGAAGGGTTACTTTACATTCCCCACAGCTCCAGAATTGGAACTTCACTAGATGCAGTTTGACGTCATACCCAGGACACTAAGACCCTCAGCCACCACTTAGCACATAAGGCTTGACATGACTAGTTGATTGATTGGAGGGAGCCTCTCTAGCTTAAGTAAGAGACAAAGAGGAGTATTAAATGTCAGACCACTCAGCCACCAGAGTTTCCATCTTAAGCACCATGGGTGGCCCCATTGGGGAGGATTTTAACACTCTGCTAAAGTGCAGTTGGTGTATTCTAAAACCATGGTCAATAGAGCTAAGTTCAAAATGTTTGACAATTCTTATAGTTGCTTTTTTAAAAAAAACCCAAAAAACTTGTAGTTAAATATATTCCTACTGTTAAAAGTAGGAGGAAACAAGAAATCTTCCAAAGAGACTAATCTTCATCCCAAGCCTGGATGAGGTCTTGAAATAGTCCCATGGACACGTCCTGTGAAGGGATGCTGGAATCAGAGTCCCAAAACTTCCTTAGATATTACGAAGTATTTGCATATATTGAAAATGATAGTTCTTATTTACAGAAGCTTTTTTTGGGGGGGGGGGTGTATGTGTGGCCTATTTTGGTTTGGTGTTATTTTCTCACTTGGCATTAGTCCTTTTGTTTATAACAAACTTCCTAAATGTTTATTCTAGTTTCTTTATTACAAGGGTTCCAATCTGCCTTGACCAACATTCAAGATCTGTTGACAGCAAAAAAAAAAAAAAAAAAAAAAAAAAAAATTAAAAGTCATTGCCCTTTTGAGTCTTCACATAAAATTGTTTAATACCAAATAATAGCCATAAGTTATTTGTACCAAGATTAACTATCTTGGTTAAAGTAATTTAAATTTGCTTTGAAATTTATGCTATCAAAAATAATTTCATGAATTGTTATGATAGAAAAAAGTTTTACTTACAAAATGCTGAAGGTAATTCTGACAAAGTAATCATTTTGTTTGTCTGAACTTTTAGGACTCGAAGCAGATCAGATGTGAAACGACGAATTTGAGCCCTGTGGCTCAAAGTCAACATTTTCTTTTCTCCCGTTCCAAGAATCTTCAACAGAAAAAAAAAAGTTATTCCCAAGTGGTTTTTATATATTTACTGCCAAGAATAACCACACCATATTATATAAACCTTTATTTCTTAATGGTTATACAGAGTGTCCATAAAGTCTCTAACTCGTTCTCCACATATCACTCCCTTGGACTTCTTTCTGTGGAGTTATGCTAAATATATGGCGGATCAAAGAAAGATGTGGACATCACTGACCTAAAGCAAAATATCAATTCCACTGAAAATTGATGAAGCTATGCTACTGCAAACATGGCAAGAAATCGAGTACCATCTTAATGTGCAACTAATGGTGCACGTGTAGAGGCGTATTGAAGGAGGCAAATAAACTTCAATATCTACTCATTTTGTAATTTCCACATTTGTCTGTTCATTTGCTTTTGTAATATTTTCTTAAAGTTGTAAAGAGACTTTATTGATACCCTGTATATCACATATTGCAGTATTTCAAATATTACTGAGGCTGTTTTGAGGCAAAACTAACAGATTTTCATTGAGACATCGTTAAGATTTATATATTAATGATTCAGACTAAATTAAGTAGTCATTGATAAACTTACGCATTTCCTGAGGGTGTTGTGATGTAAGCAGTGACAGTTTCGGTTACAGAGACACCGAATGTCCATTATAACAGTCATTCTTAGAGTTGAGGATCTATCAGATCAAATGACAAACATCTTTAAAATAAAACTAATTCTTCCAAACTGTAGCCATATCAGTATCATATGATTGCAGCACTGAATAATAAACCATTTATAAAAAGATAGATGGAACTGCACAGGGATATTACGTAACGTTTTGAACAAATCCTGAAAGCAATATTCTACAAGACAGCTGTATGGTCACTTACCTCCAACTCAAAAATCTAATTAAGATGAAGCTAAGAAAGCATTTCAGAAAATAATAATGATCACATGACTAAAACTGCCAAGTGCCCCGAGATAAATACAGCTTTTAGGTAACTTCATATTTGAGATTAGGTGTTGGTATTCTCTACACATTGCCGGTTGTTATACTCACGTTTCGGCCATTTTACAGGTGGTTTCGTTTTGTTTGATGGCATATCAACCCATTCGGATTATTTAATGAGTAATAAAATCATTTGATATTCGGTTGCTTAAATGGTCACTCATCTAAATATTGAATAAGCTTGTAGGGATTAAAATAAAACAAAGATGAAAAAAAATCCCATCAGCTTTCAGACCGGAAGAACCCTCCGAGCATGTGCAGGAAAAAGGACCCACTTCCGACCCCCAAGATAATCTCTCGGCCATTCGAACTTAGACCATAACACTACTACTGGCCAGGAAGGAATTTCCTTACTACGTGGTGGCTATGACCTGTGAAGAAAGCCTAAATCATAGAACTACTTTGTCTTTTTTCTTGAATTCCTTTTGAGCGCGACCAAATAAAATGGGGGTTAAAAGAAACCTTAAAAACACACCAAGAATAACCAGATACCTTTTAAATCTAAAACATTAAAGCTATCGTCACACCAGATTCATCTGCTTAATTTTGGTGATCTTGCAGGAACCAGTTCTTTGAATGTGACTTGACTAAGCCCCTTTCAGGAACTTAGAACTTTACCATTTATTTGAATCACTGGAGTAGACTTATTCCACCGTCCACATTTGGGGAGGGGGAGTAGCTTGCAGTCACTTTTTGCTTTTCACTGCTATTGAAACTGGGACCGAGGATTGAATTCAACCTTCAGGTGGTTGAAGGTATCTACCCAATCCGTTCGCCACGGTAGGATGTGACAACAGCGCTAGAATATATTTTCTGATCTATATCAAAGGAACATACAGTCCGGTTAATTTGGGGAGCTTTGACACAAACTGAAGTTCATGCAGTGGCCAGTGAAAAATTGCACGAATCGCTTTGGCATTTTTGAAGCGCCTCAAGCACCGGGAAATAAACCCAGCCCTTTTAGACAAGGTGTTGACCCCACGGATTCATGCCGATTTATTAATCTTTTACCAGTTCAGAGACTAAAGTCACTGGACAGGGCCCGAAGGCTAGGTAAGTATTTAACATCCCACCATGTCAAATGAACACAACGTCAGATTGTGGAGAACCACGCATAAACCGAAGCTCCTGCAGTGTCTAGTGAAAAATTGCATGTATCCCTTCGGCATTCCTCTTATGCCTCAGGCACTGAGAAAGAGACCCATTTCAGACAATGGACAGGTGTTACGGGTGGTGGTGGTCGAATGACACCCACCCCCGGGTTAACGCTAGTATTATATTCCTTACCGGTCTAATGGCCAAAGCCACTGGACAGCCGGGTAAGTATAGGACATCCAGTTAGTATTGAACAGCGAGTTTGATCCTAAGAAACCCGCACACCACGATGGGACGTCCTAATTAATCCAACCCATTCGCCACGGGCAAGATGGAATACAATGTCCTAAGTACGGAGCATCCAGCGAGGATCGAACTAGCTATTCAGTAGTAATAGATCTGCGAGAACTAGTTTGCTAACTATTATACAGCGATGGGACGGCAAATTTCAGGTGGTAGTCTTCTAGGGTATTTTGCTTGATATCAACTATTACCCACGTATCCATGTTGTGGGTAGTAGCCAAGATGAATATAGCAGTCCACAATACGTATAGAATGACTAATGTATAGAATAGTATGATAGTTTAAAATTCAACCCACTTGTAAGACGTGTGGGATGGCTTCAAAGAGCTCGATTAATTTTGTGTATCCATAGTCTGCCACTCTACATTGTCGTCCAAAGTGATGGTGGTACGTGGGTATGAACTTGCTGAATGCCATTCGGCATTGGGGAGAATGTTTGAGCAAGTCAACAACCTCTCTGCTGATCTGGCACAGCTGCTGGGTAAGAGTTGGACCACTTGATGTTGAGGTCACAGTTAAATGAGACCTATCATTCTCTTCAGGACTGCCTAGAAATAAGAGAAAAAGATTAAGTTAGGCATTTGTCAATGTTAAAGAAATGAGAATTTCTTTAAAACTTTAAATTTACATAAATGTATTAAATTTTTATAATTTGCTTGAGACTGTATAAAAGGTTTGGCAGTTGGTTTTAAAGACTATCACAATGCAAGTGTTAAAAAAAAATAGGAGCTTTTTAGAGATGTTGATTGCTGCCTGAATAAAGCTCCGAATGTGTGCGTAGAAATTTAACTTGTTACAAGAACCAGAAATCAATACATTAACTTAATTACAGAAGTTTACAGATAATTTAATACAAATTAAGATTAGTGTAGATAACTAGCAGATGTATCCGGTGTTGTCTAGGATTTTAAAAAAAAAAAAAAAAAAAAAAAAAAAAGTTAACTATAATAAATCTGATATACATTCAAATACTAAAAACAAATACAGAAACACAAGAGTTACCGCCACACTAACATGGATTAATACGGATATCGTGTAAATCACTTTATGGGCCCTGAGGTCTGAAGAAGAATGGGATATTAATCAAGATATTAAGGAAGCAAAAAAAAAAAAAAAAAAAAAAAAAAAAAAAGTAAGTTTTTTAATAGTGAAATAGATCACCGATTAGGACCGAGCCTATTCTAGTAGTGACCACATCCAAGCGGATTTAACAGGTTTGAATTAAGAGTTCCTTCTAGACTGGTTGCCTAACCAAGGTTAAAGAGCTTAGTCTGCCCTACTATTTACCCATAGCTGGGAGGATAGTTGGATTCATACCTTTCAAGGTATTAGCTATGTGAATTGTAGCTTCGTCCAGGATTTGAACTCTGGTCGACGAGACCATTTCCTACGACTAATCTTTTTAGGAAAAGTATTGGAATTTTATAATCTAAAATAATTGTTTCAACTAAAACTTCATTACCTTGTTCTTGTTTGTTTTATTTCACCTTTAACGTTTTTATAACGGAACTCTGAAAACTCCTTCGCTACATTCCCTGACTAAATCGGTAAACGTTTCCCGCGACCCCCAACCCTACCTTGCGACAAGGGTTATTTATTAAAAGAAATTAACCTGGAGAAATTGATTGAGCGTTTTCTTCCCACTGGATTTTCTTCACTCCATTTTGTGAAGTAACAATTTTTATTCCAGAAACACAGCTGATGAGGTGCTCAAGATTGACGCCATTTTCTGTTATCTTCAACGGTTGAAATTCGGCAGCATAACAAATTGGAAAACTGAAATTTACAATGAAGAAAAACATTAACAGATTCGGAATACGAAAGTAACAATTACCTTTTGGTAGCGCACATTTACATATATAATAGCATTAGATTACAGAAACTACCGAAGTAGACTAACCCTAGCGTTTCAAAGGTTTCGGATATTTCCGTGAAATGTAATTAAATTTAGTACTTTTTATACGTAATCTTATCTCTTGCGCGCTATTTTGTATTAGTGGCATTCTTTTAAAAGGTCCGATTCAAGACAAGCTTAGTAAATATCTAACAGTTAAATTATCGACATTGACATTTTCTTCAGAGACAGGATCTTCGGTAAAGTCCTATAAAAGTATTTTTTTATCGAAAATATATTTGCTTTTGGGACCTATCGTGTTAGTGCTGTAAAGAAAGTTATCCAATAAAAAGCTAAGCCCGAATTAACTGACAACGGGACAGCGACATACGATTAAGACTAACAGATTGATATAAGTTCTTAGTGTGTGGGGATTGAAATAAAAATCTCCCAGGAGCCCTCAGACAGAAAGCATCCTTGGCATGAGCAGAAAAAAAAAGCCTCCTTCCTGGCGCCAAAGAAACCTCGGCCATTCCAAACAGGCTTTACTGGGAACACGTTACTGACCGACTAAGAAAACCTAGAAATAAAGTCTGAACTTTAAAAGTATCTTTTATCCGTCTTTTCCTTTCCTTAGTTCCTTTTCAGTTAGACGACCAACAGAAGGAAGAATTACATATAATGGGGGATAAAGAAAAACTAGCAACATCCAAATCCTATAGACTTAGAATTGATAAGTTAGAGTTCTAAAAAAAAAAAAAAAAAAAAAAAAAAAAAAAAAAAAAAAAAAAAAAAAAAAAAAAATCCCAGTTATGTATTTCAATTATTTGTCAAAAAAGATATTTTGCCAAGTAATATTTGAAAATCCACACATTAAGATTTGTCTCCAAATGCCGAACTACATTTTCAATTTATAGAACATTAGCTTATTTTTCAGGTGTAGAATATTATGAGCAGTAATAGACATTACTGGTATTGTTATTACTGGCAACACGAGTTGTATGCCCAGTTTTATTATTGAGGCTCTTTGTAATAAAGGGTTAAACCTAACGGATTTCTAAGTGTCGTGATTGAGAAAGCTTGAAATAAACGAACGCAACATCTAGAAGATAAAAAATATTTTACTCAAGAAAAGGTTAAAATTGGTTCCATTCTGAAGACTTGTTTTACGGCTTATCAACCTTGGGTTATTTAATGTCGACTAAATTTTAAATAAATTTATTTTAATGGATAGTCAATTTTTTTATAAACATTTTTTCTATTTAACCCATAGATGGGGACCTAACTGGCATTACCACTCCGGGTTCAGAGTGGATCTAGAAGCAATGCTGAAGGGAAGCGCCATATCCAGATGGAGTTTAACGTCATTCCAGGATATGAAGACCCTCAGCCACCACCTTCTAACACATCATAAAAAGGACTGGACAATCATGTAGGTGGTAGGGCTTGACGTGACCAGCTGATTGATCGGAGCGGCCGGGTTAGGGTTTAGCCTAAGGGGAATCCACCAGGATTGTCATTAAGCATCGCAGGTCGCGACCCACAGTCAACAGGTGGCTCCATTGGGGAGGGAGGTATTAGCCCTCCAGCAGAAGAGCAATCAGTGTATTCTAAAGCCCCAGTCGACAGGGCTGTTCTGAAGACTATAGACATTGGAGCAAAAGTAAAAATTGGTTCAAGAAAGAAAAAATTAGTATGTAAAGTAACTTGTAGTGTACTATCTATATATATATTACTAGTATTCGTACGACCGTTATCTAGCAACACCCTCTGGTTAAAAATGAGACCGTCCAAGATGAAATGCAAAGATGTAAATCCCGGTTATCTGGTCTTCCGTTTTTATTATAAAAGAAAAATGCTATACAGAAAAACATAAAAGACAGCATGGGAAAGAGGATGAGCGCACAGAAGCGATAACGTTAATCTTTCAATCGATCAAAAAAGATCGAAGAAAAAGCAAGTTAAAAAGATATTTTACATATTGAACTTTTTGCAATAGCTCCCAAGTAAAGATGTCAAACGTAAAATTTTCCTACTATGGTATATCCACAGGTCACACTAGTCTGATAATCTTGAAAAAATTCACATTAGTAAATAAATGATTTTAAACGAACTAAACTTTGTTTTACCTCATTAAAGGGAGATTACCGTTATGCTTTTGTAGCATAGTGTGAACTTGAGGAGTTAGAGTCTTTAGCTTCATGTGGACATTTGGTAGAATGTGGTAGTCCAAAGTATCGGCGATCTCAGGACCATCTTCTGGGCAGTGAGCCATGCAGATAGGAGGTTCATGCGCATCTTTAATCTTTAAACGGATAGAAAAAAAAAAAAAAGATTAGGTGGTTGTGGGTACAAAATTTGAGACTGGCAACCATAAGCGGATTCATCCTTAAGAATTATTTGTTTTCAGCGGAGTCAGAAGAATAAGTACGATAGAGAACGCAAGAAATTATTCTAATTAATCAGGATCACGTAGCTCGTGCACGTTCAAAATTTTAGCTCTTGGTCCTGGAGGCAATATACATAATATCCCTCATCATTTGCAAAAAAAAAAGAATTAGTCTACCATCTACAACTCAGCGACAGTTCCAACATAATCCTGGGTAATCGCAGTAATCCCCCCGACTTTCTTGCGTTCTGTGGTAATCCTCTAATGAGACTCGTGAAGACAAGGAGTTCTTGTTAAGGATGAATCCGCTTATGGTTGCAATTCTTAAAAAAAAAAAAAAAAAAAAAAAAAAAAAACCAAAAAACAAAACGAAGTTTAGTTACGTTGATTTATAATTACAATGTCCAAATCACAAGAGGCCAAGATCAATACTACTTTGAAAGTCTACTTACCTCTACATCAGATTTAGATGGAGATATTGAATATAAAGCTGTAAGATGGATCATGCGACCTGCACCTCCTTGTTCTCTAATCTCTAGAATGTCCTTCATTTTGTATAGCTCTGACACCGTGATCGACCTGTGATACCTGACAAGTAAAACATGAAAAACTTATTAACATATTTGCAATATTGAATTTGGGAATAAAGTCGTAGTGGGTGGCCTAAAGTCTGTATCAGGGAAACAGTGAGGGAGTCTATCCCGTTCCACAAGCGCTAGACAAGAACATTGGTTTTGGCGTCTGAGCCGACGAGTCACACCTACCATCAGCTCCTCACAGATCCCTGTGCTACTCATGAGCTGAGTTGGCGAGGGCCGGTATCGAACCCGGAACCTTGTGGTTCTTAGTCGGACGTTCTACTAATAGAATTAAACCAGTGACATCCCACCATGTCACTGAACAAAGTTCGATTAATGTGGAGAACCATGCACAAACCGAAGATCATGCGGTACCCAGTGTGAAAAGTTGCGTGTATCCCGTCGGCATTCCTCTTGAGGCACCTCGGGATTGGGAAATAAACCCAGACCTACCCATTTAAATCGAGGGGGCAGGTGTTGCCTTGAGGGATGGCCCTCTGGGATCACACTAATATAAACCTTACTGGTCCAATGACCGAAGCCACCTGATACAGGTTCCGAAGAACAAAGGTAAGTATATGAATAGTTTTTTTTTTTGATAGATTGACAAATGATTTGGTTTGTTTTACGGCACACCAGCCTCAGTGGGTTATTTAATGCCGGCAAAGTTCTGAAAGATTCGTAGCAATAGTTTGGAAGAAAAAAATTTTAAACTCATTTTTTTGTAAACAAATTTTCTATTTAACCCATAGATGGGACCCTAACAAGTACTGCCACTCCGGATCAGAGTGGAACTTGGAGTAATGGTGATGAAGAGGCGCTCCATATTTCCCAGACCTGGAACCCTCATAGTAAGGTCACACCTAGGACATGAAGACCCTCAGTCACAGCCTTCCAGCACCCACAAATGATTTGGTGCACATTTACTAGTCAAACTTATTGGACACAGGAAAAGTTTGAACGCAAAGAAAAATGCTTTTCATTGGGATGTTGATCAATTCTTAGGAGATAAAATTACTTTGTATTATTCGGACTATTGTCCTCATCTTTGTTATCTATACGTTTCGGCCGATGTGCCCTCCAGCCTTCGGGTATTGTCCGACACTAGAGCTTTCTCGAACTCTGGAACCTTCTTGTAAT
Source organism: Doryteuthis pealeii (assembly GCA_023376005.1). Taxonomy (NCBI): domain Eukaryota; kingdom Metazoa; phylum Mollusca; class Cephalopoda; order Myopsida; family Loliginidae; genus Doryteuthis; species Doryteuthis pealeii. The sequence goes on along the minus strand of CM042145.1, from coordinate 48,939,059 downwards.
GTAGAGCCACCACAGAACATTGAACCCAATCCTTTCACGGGGGTATACTGTTCTCATTCTGCTAACCATAGCTGGGTACAAGTGTTAAGCAGTGTTTATTATCCTATATTACTTGACCAGGATTGAACCTGCAGCCTAGAGATAACTCTTAGAACTGAGTTAACTCAACGCCTATATCCACTACGCCATGTGCCAATTGGACAAATAAATTATCAAGCCTTATCTCAGAAGTTCAGAGGAAAAAAAGTTACATAGAACAATCGATCCAGTTAAGAAAACACTGCCACTCAAGTTTATTTACAGGACTCGAAAGATCTTTAGATAATATATTAATACTCTTGTTCTTTAATTGCACGTTATCTTGGTTAAAGAGATACATTCAAAATCGTACAAGATGAGCTGCAAAAATATAAATGCTGATTATCTGGTGTGGCTTATCCGCCGAATTCTTAAGAGTTGTCACTTCAGTTAAATAATGGACCATTCCGTTTTTATTACAAAGAAAGGAGATAAAAAGACATACAGAAATAGAATAAGGGAGAGGGGTGAGCGCACAGAAGCGATAACGCTAGTCTGTTTCAATCGAACAAGGAAAAGAAAACTTAAAGATTATAAATCTTGAACTATTTAGCAATAGCTTTAAGTAAACATCAAACGTTGCAATAATTAAATTGCATTGTGGTATATACAAAAGGTCCTACTAGTGAAATATAATTTAAATTTTTAATTATCTTCCCATAGTATTTCTAATCAGTGTCAATTACTTGTGATTGAAATCTTGACTTTTCCAAATTCTTTAGTTTCTTCGATTAATAGCATATTAACCTTCGTGGGTTATTTAATACCAAAGCCCCTTATAGAAGAACGGAATACTATTTAACCCATAGCTGGGAGATGAGGGGGGTTTATACATTTCCCAATAGTATTAGTCCGAAAGTGAATGTAATAGTACGACTGGAGTTCGAATTAGCTTACTATGATGTCACAGTCCAGCAAGTAAGCTATTACACCAGGGGAATTGTCCCTTGCCCAACGACGCTGGATTCTTCAACAAACTAAAAATATTGCATTAGTTTTGTTAAATCATTTTGAAGAGTTCAATCCTTACCTTCTGTCAAATTGTTCAATGAATTTGAATAGAGGAAGAACATAACCTTTTGCTTCTTTCAAAAGGGATATTACTTCATTTCTGAAATTAAAAGAAAAAAAATTCAAAATCTTTAAAGTGTGAAAGCTTTGTCATTTTTTTTTCGGAGTCAAAGCTTGAATTCTTTTGTATTACTTTGAATTCTTGAGGTTAACGAGAAATTAAACCTACCACCAACCCTTTTTCCGATACTACCGTTGGGTTACATGTACACTAAGGTAGGTTGATTTTTTACAAATATATAAAATTCTCACAAACAGTAAAAGTTGTAGGTTGGTATAATGAATACGATACCAAAAACTAGATCTTACTTGCACCACTATGAGGAAATAGCAAAGATCGTCAGATTAAAAAAAAATCGTTTTTGCAACGTTTGGCCCAGAAATTGGTTAGAAAATTTAGCAATTCAATATTTAAAACAAATTAATTTTACAAAGATCAACTAGAATTCAAGTTGAAAATATGTCCCTATCACCGACATGCTACTTTTTACCTAATAAGCTGTAACAGTGATAACATTTTAAAAGATTAAATCTATTTCCTCAAACGACCGTAAAGTTTTTAAGAGAAATATTTTTGGGCAATTCTTTGTAACTTTTGCCACATGGCAGACGTTACAGTTCCAAAATCGACCTACCCTAATGTACAAGCTCGGTACCTAGTGCGAACGCCAATAATATTAATGAAGTACAAAAAAATATGGAAAAGGCACAAATACAATATTAGTCTCCCTCGCCGAGGGTGTTCCTGAATATTGAAGGGATTATTCGTATCCCCTTAACGGCTGGCATCAGAAGCAGGGAGCTAAGAGTTCCTTTCGGTCTTATCACAGGTTAGAATGGCCGAATTCCCCCAGCCGCTAAAGGGGTTAATCTTTAACAGTCTCCTGAAAGAGTTCCTACAAACCCTAGACTACCTTGCTTGAATAAAGACCTGTATTGTGAAGGCTCGCCCCGGTCTCTTGGATGCATACGAGGTAACTCAATAATATGGGAAATTATTAGCGACCATCCATACGATAGTGAGAAGGGGGGGGGCAAAAACAAAAATGTCAAGTAGTTTGTCGTTTATATTGTGCATATTGAAAGGTTGCTAAAACATTGGTTATTTTTTAATGTTGCCCCGGGCTCCTTTTAAAGGGCGTAAGTTTTTACGACAGTCTACCGGACAGATTTTAGTGGAATATGAAATTAAGTCCAATGTATATATTTAATTTCTCGACTGGGATTAGTACTTTTAATAAAATTGAAACTCAGGAAAAACAACTTCATACGTTTAACTTTTTAAAAGAATTAAACGACAGCATAAATTGATGTATAGATTTAAAGTTGTGTAGCAATTCAGTTATACACTTTTTTGACCTCAGTGTTATTTTAAGGGAATTGAGATTAAAACTCATCAAGTCATATACTGAAAAACTGAAAATTACTATTCGCTGGTAAAAACTTAAAACTATCCACTTGCAGTTTTGAATAGACTATGGTAAAAATTAACGCCCATGAATTCAGTCGACCTCCTTCCGGATTCAGTGTTAGGGAGGATAACCCATATTTTCGTAAAATTTAATTGCTCTTTCACCTCAAGAGAGTTCTACTAAAGGGACGTAATACATCAAATGCCAATTTAGATTTGGTATACATTTACTTACCTTAGGGTTGATAGATTGTTCTGGCATTCTTCAGTTTTCAACGAAACGTGAATTCTTTTATAACCAATCTTTTTCCGGTGGAACTGCGAGATTGCAAAACGAGCATCTTCTATTGTTGGAACACGGACAAAACCCAAATTAGAATTATCAGCTTGGGTCTTAACAGCAACATTAGTTACCTGCAAAATTTGAATTTTCAGATTTTTTCATTCGATTTAAAGTAAAGTTGGCGGAGTGGCCTATTGTCGGTATCAGCCGAACAGCGAGGAAGTCTAACAGAATTAACGGACTATCAGTCATTAATTTCAGTTGATTTTCATAAAGCAAGATGAAAAGAAATTAGATAACTAGAATTTGAAAGGACCACTTTTAACACCAACGATCACTTTAGCCCTATAGTTATATTTGCATAGAAGTTTCACTAAATATAATTAGTGGACAGGTAGTACATTTGTTACTGAATGGATTATTGGGTGAAGCCGATTGGTTTTTGGCCTTTTGGAGATTTTTCCTCATGACAAAAGATCGAGTAGAGTTCTAAATTTTAAATAGATTTCGTTTCAAACTGCAAAATAAAGCAGGGTGGTTTCATTTTTATGCAACACTTTAATTACATTGTAGACTAATGTAGTTAGAAGTTTTCAGTATTTGTCCTATGACAACTTTTAGCAGCCAAATGTGTTAATATAAAAACTGATCTTTTATGCGTTTAAAAAAAAAAAAAAAAAAAAAAAAAGTAGTCAGCAGAGTGGCCTATTGTCGGTGTCAGTCGCACAGTGAGGGAGTTTTTCACAAGCGTTAGGGCCAGGGAGATTGTTTTGCGTTGAAGTGGAGCACCACACCATCAGCTCTACTTTACCACACAGATCCAAACTAATCATGCACCAAGTTGGCGAGGGCCAGTATCGAACCCGGAACCTTGTGGTTCCTAGGTAAATGATTTACCAACTGAGCGAAACCGAAGTTCCATAAATGGCCATAGATATTTACAGCATTTTAACGTTACAATTGTATAACAAAAATTGTACGAACTCACTTGAAAGGATGGATTGATGGTTCGATTTTACGGCAAGTCAACCCTTGTTGGGTTATTTCATGCTAAACGTTTTATTTTTTTATAGGTATTCAAATTTTAGTTTTAAACTTAATTAAAAAAAACATTTTTTCTATTTCTAGATGGGACTAACATGTTCCGCCACTCCGGGTCCGGGTCGACTAGAGAGTAATAGCAATGGAGGGGTACTCCACACTCCCCATAGTTCCAGAATTGGAACCTCACCACTAGATGCAGTTTAACGTCATACCCAGGACACCCACATGATTGGTGACCACTTAGAGAAGCATGTGTCTAACAACTATCCTTGTTGAATTTATATACAAGAACACAAGCGCTACTTACCATGACGGCAGAACGAAAAGTTGAATAGAGGATTTCTTTCCATTCTCTTGAGCTAATGTTATAATCAAGGTTACTAACAACCAATTCAACAGAATCTTTAGAATTTTCTTCGTCAGTCCAAGATATCGAAGAATCAGAGAGAAATGGAGAAGTTACTCGAGACTTTATTGGCCGAAACAGATTCTTTTTGTTGTTTGTGTAAGTGTTGCGTGCATAAGACAACGGAGGGTAAGTCAATTTTGGCCATCCGTTTCCTTGAAAGTCGAGGTCATGGCTGCTTGTTGAAGTTTCCGATAGAGCATCAAAAGATTGGCAACCTCTCAGTTGTTTGTGAAACATCTTCGATTGAAAATCCATTTCATTTTGGCTTGTAAAATAAGGCGCCAGCTCATCAGGGCTGCTTCGGTAGAAACCGCTCAAAGAATTGCAACTGTGGTAGATTCCCGAAATTGGAGCCTTCATACCGTCACCTGGAATACTGGAATCGGACAGCACAGGTGTGTCTGGAAAGAGAATTTTTGCATTAAGAGAGAAGCGATCAGAAAGAGTTAAATCGATGAGTGTTGTGTATTTAGAACTAGCTTAATTGTGGCGGAAAAGCAACCCACCAAATAAGAGGCGAGCTAGATCATAAACTATCTGCAACCTTAGGAAGAACAAAAATATTGCGTTATTTGTGGCAATGCCTCGTTGTGACCTTAACAAGTTATATATGAACTAAACCTCAATGGCAAGTAAAGCAAAGTCGTGTGTGTGTGTGTTTCTAAAGTCTGTATCAGCCAGACAACGAGGTAGTCTATCCACCCTTTTCACTAGCGCTAGACTAAGGAGTTTTGGCGTTTGATGCCGAGCGCCACACCTACCATCAGCTCATTTACCACAGATCCGTGCTACTCATACGCCGAGTTGCGAGGGCCAGTGTTGAACCTGGAACCTTGCGGTTCCTAGTCGGACGCTTTATCGACCGGGCTTAACGGGTAGTTGAGGAAAATGATCCGACCCCTTAACTGCTGTCCGGGTTGGAAGTTAGGAAAAAATAAAAATAAAAAGCAAAACTTAATTAAATCTTGGGAATCCAAAGTGTCCTGATTATAAACCCGGAATGTTTTTAAACGGATCATCGAGTCAAACGGATTCAAAAATTGTATACATGTTGGGCTAAGGTCTCTCGGAGTAAAAAAAAAAAAAAAACAATTACGAATATTCAAATTTCATTTTAGGTAATTTCAGCAAACCTTAAAAAACGCAACCGTGTCATTTTTTTTAAAGAAAAAAAGCCGAATTTAGACACTTGCTATAAATGGTTGCTTAAAGTTTAAGACCAATAGGGCTATATAAGTACGTTTTTCTTAGGGTCCAATGGTTGTCAGGTGTGGTAAGAGCGCTTGATTTTAATATAAGCAAGTATATTCATCGCGCCAAATAGGTTTTTTCAGGTGTACGAACGATCAAGCATTGAAAATAGTCTATTTGTAGCGATGTGGGGGGGGGTGGTGAAAATCAAGTTCCGCTTATAAAGCTAAAAGATAATTTAAGGGGGGGTAGTGCCCACCCCACTAAAAAAAAAAAAAAACTAAAACAAAACCGTTGGAATGCTTAATTGCGTCAGGTCACAAGTCTAACAAATCAAAACTAACGACTACTGAATTAACCTTTGACTATGTATTCTTATTCACCAGTTTAACCATCACAACATGTAGCCCTTAAAATAGTTTTTCATAAATTCTCCCGCCTTATCAGTTGCTGATCCCCTTAGATTTATTGCGAATGTTGTACCAAACTAACCGACCTCAGTTACTGGACGGATTGGAGTAGTATCTGTAGAAAATGAGTAGTCATCCCTCGAATATAAAATACCAACCTTTTTCGCGCCAGCAGTGTTCATGGTTTTGGAACAATTTTTACACTCAAGATCACATCCAGGAATTTTTCTTAACGTAACAATACTACGTTAGAGAGTTCTTTCGATGAACACAATGCGACTCCAAGACTATTAGAAATTACGAATCAACGCCAGACTTTGATATCAACGTCAAGTAAAACATTAACAGTTCTACTTTCAAATTATTTAGAAGCGACGGCTATTCTTAAGTTGCTCTTTTAGAATTTGTTGCTTCTGATTAAGTTTTTTCTCTTATCCAAAATCCTAAACGAGCAGTTGGAATTGTATGGTTTGCTTTACGGCGTATCAATTCTTTGAGTCATTTAATGCCGAAACATTGATATAAATTTTCAATGTTTCAAGCTCTTGAGATCTTCAAATTGGTATGAATAATTTTCATTAACTTTATTTGGTTTGTTGAATGGTATAATAACACTGCGGGTTATCTAATACCAAAAACCAAGTGCGAGATGAAAGTTGGTACTCAAGTTTACAGGTAAATTTTTGTACATGTATTTTATACACAATTCTTAGTTTGATATATTTTTATTTCTCATCTATGTGACATTTTATCCTTGAGAAGTTGGAACAGTAGATAAGGGATAAAAATAAAGTTACACAAATGAGCAGCCATTAAGCTCAAATAGCTTTTAAAAATGCTTTTGATTAACAAAAAATAAAATTATTCAGGGGTAACTCACCAGCTACTGATTCGAACTTGGCACCCATTGGATACATCACTGGCGCTGGTCTTGTTTGGTAATCCAGGCTGATTTTCTTGCCAAATACGTTTGTCACATTCATTGTTGCAATAACAATTTTTTACAGTCGTAGATTTCAGAATAGTCTTTACGTTCTTGACCGGATATCCGGATAAATGTAAGTGTACCTGTATTTAAGAAGAAGAGGTGGGAGGAGTGTGTTCACGTGACATTATTGGATTTATTTACATAGGTGGCCCTCTTTAATTTGAATGATAAACACCGATCGTAAAGATGGTTGAATCTAAGGTATGGGCAGCTTTATAATTCAGATATTAGATAAATAAATAAATATCTTTATTTATTTACATACTCTTTGCGATCGGACGGGGGGGGGGGTGAGTCTTTGTGACGTGGTGGCTAACGTACTGAACTGCAAAATCGTAGTAAGCAAGTTCGAACGCCAGTCACGCTACTGTTTCCTTTCGGACTAATACTCTTAAAGAAAAGATGTGAAAACCCTTATCCCCCACAGCTATGGGGGGAATAGTACCATTATTGTTAGGGCGTCTTATCGTGGTGTAATGGTTTGTAAACTAGTCTCGCATATGCATTACTACTGAATATCTTCGCTGGATATCCCATACTTATATTACAGATATTAAATAAATAAATATTTATTTATTTATTCATTTACATACTTTTTACGAGCAGTGGGGGGGGGTCTTTGTGACCTAGTGGCTAACATGCTTGACTGCAACAACAATGGTATACAAGTTAACATATTCTAAGCCCCACCGACAGAACAATAAAATAATAGAAAACAACACTAGGAGATCAGATGAATAAAAAAAGGAATTGGTGCATATATTAGGCTGTAATTTTCGGATGCTGTTGTCCCCGCCTCCTGCTCTCAAATACACTAGGCGGCGCCTACTAAAAACCGCCGTGTGCTAGTTATGAACCGTATAGAGGTTTTTATCGACAAATTAATGCGATAAGAAAGCGATATTTTACAGAACCCCCAGGTTTTTTTTTATCGACAAGTAAATGTAAATATTTTACACCCCCCACTCTTTAAAATATATTTTTTTTCGATATTTTAATTCTATTTTAATCCATGAATTTTAAAATAAATACAACCGAGTTTCGAAATTAAAAACAATCAACACATTAAACAAATACAAATAGAAATTCAGAATATTTAGATATTCTTTTTTTTTATTTCAATTCAAAACAAATGGCACGGATTTATTTAAAAGGACCTGGCATTTGTTTTGAATTAAAATAAAATAAATATATATTTAAAAATATATTTTAACGGGGGTGGGGTAAAATATTTACATTTACTTTTCATTAAAAAACCTGGGGGGTGGTGGTGCTGTAAGATGTCGCTTTCTTATCGCATTAATTTGTCGATAAAAACCCCTATACGGTTCATAACTAGCATGGGTCGATTTTTTAGAAGGCGCCGTCTAGCGTATTTTAGGGAAAGAGGTCGGGACGACAGCATCCGAAAATTACCGGTTAGACTCAAGAATCAGCAATATTATCAACTACTGATTGCACAAACAAATGAATAAAAAAAAACATATACACTTGGTTGGCTGGCTGGTTGGATTTTACAGCATGTCAACCCTTGGGTTATTTAATGCCGAAGACGTTTTTGTTTTATTTATCTTTGTTGGGTAATCAAATTACCCCCCCCCCCCAAAAAAAAAAAAAAAAAAAAAAAAAAAAAAACAAAAAACAAAAAACAAAAACAAAAAAAAAAAAACAAATTTTTTAAAACACATTTTTTTTATCTATTTAACCCCAACAGGTATTACCACTCCGGTCCTGGGAATAATGGCTAAAAAAGAGCGATGACTGATAGGGATGGAGAGCTCCAGAATTGAAATTTCAGAGATTAGATGAATGAATAAATAAATAGATAAATATTTTTTAAATTTATTTACATACTCTTTGCGAGCAGTGTGTGTGTGGGGGGGTTTGTGGCGTAGGGGCTAACGTGCTGAACTGCAACATCGTAGTAAGCAAGTTCGAAGTCGCGATATTATGTTCACTTTCAGACTAATACTCTTGGGAAAGGAGTGAAAAACTAGTCTCGTATATCCATTACTACTGAATAGCAAATTCAATAATCGCTAGTTATATATATATATATATATATATATATATATATATATATATATATATATATATATATATATTATCTAATAATAAATTTGCTCTATTAACGTATTGAGCACTTTATATTTGTTTATATCGCTGTCTTATCATTGTGAAACTTGCATCAACTAACCATTGAGACCATTTTTACCGGTAAATCACCTTTTCCACAAATACCATATATATATATATATATATATATATATATATATATATGGGCGGAATGGCCTATTGTCAGTATCATCCGGACAGCGAGGAAATCTATTCCTTTTTTACTACCATTAGACCAGGGAGATTCTTTTTTCATCTGAGGTGGAGCGTCACAGCTACCTTCAGCTCCACACTTTACCACACAGACCCAAGCTGTGTTACTCATACGCTGAATTGACGAGGACCGGCGTAGAAACCGGAACCCTTTTTAATTTTCGTACAAAAATTTTAGCTTTAAATTGCATCCCTAGTAGGAAAAGTCTGGCAACTCCTGACTTGAGATCACCCCCCCCCCCGAAATGATGGTGTTTATTTGACAGATAATCATTTACTGATTTTATTTCATATCAGCTGTCATTTCCCCCAAAGTCCAATGAAGTTGTGAATCTTCCATGCAGTATCCCCGGTCGAGACAGATACGTTATGGAAAAGTCGACTGCTTATATATTGATTATTCGACCGTACGCTTAGCCAAAAAGCCGGTTTATCTCCGTCAGTAGAGAATTCACCTAGTAATCGCAAGGTTCCGGGTTCGATCAGCAATAAAGTCCATTGATCAGCTCTGTGTGGTGTTAAGTCTACTTATTGACCTGGTCAGTGAATAGAGTAGCTGGTAGCTGGAATGGAATTTGGTTCAAATTACTACTAAAGTAAAGTCGTCGTCGGGGTGGCCTAAAGTCGGTATCAGCCAATCAGCGAGGGAGTATATCCCCTTTTCACTAGCGCTAGATCAAGGAGATTGTTTTCACGTCTGAGGTGGAGCGCCACACATGCCCCCAGCTCCTTACTTTACCGCATATATCCCTGTTCTACTCATACGCTGAGTTATCGAGGGCCGGAACTCGGAACCTTGTGGTTTCTAGCCGAACACTCTACCGATTGCCTTAACTCACTCTCTCTCTCTCTCTCTCTCTCTCTATATATATATATATATATATATATATATATATATATCTGTGTGTTGCCGCTGATATTATGAGGAAGGCATGAAAGGGGTGAAGGCAAGAAGGGGAATCCACTGTCCAGCCACGTGACCAGAAAAGATGGCTTGGAAGTAAGAGAAAGAACAGTGGATATTGGATGTCGTGGATACTGGATGTCGTGTAGAGGACTTCCATACGAGCGATGACTGATAGGGATGGATAGCGAGAGAGCGAGTTGTGGGAATCCGTGCTGTCAGCGCGACCTGATGATGACTAGTAGCACAGATTGGGTAAGCTGATCTGTACGGCAAATCATCTAGGACCTGACGGTCGGTGTGGCGTTCCATCTCAGCAAAAAACCTCCCTGGGCTAGCGCTATTAAAAAGGGGATAGTCCCTCACTGTTCGGCTGGTACCCACGATAGGGCACTCCACAGACTTTATTTTTATTTTACTATAGGTGGAATACAGCTGGTTTGAATTCAGTGTTTTCCTTCTCCTAGATGAGTTGCCATAACAAACTGAAGATCCTAGTATGCCTAACTATTTACTTATTGCCCAACCCAATCATATATTTTGACATCTTTCTCAGATATTTCCTTTTTTTTCACCGAGACGAGTGTTTTCACAAGTGACTGATAATAGATTAATATTAATGTTGCATAGGGCCAAACTCCAGTTGTAGTAGTAGTCGTTAGTAGTAGTAGTCGTCGTTAGTTCAGAAACAACATACGCAAGCCGTATAGTCACAAAGGGACTGTTTATTTCTTTCTAGGCTCGTGGGTTCTTTTTCAGAGAGAGAAAGAGAGCCCCGTCTGCTTCCCACGAAGCTTGGCCGAAAAAGACCGAGTTTCCTCTTCTTCCATTTGTCGAACCGGGGGTGGGAGGGTCACTTCCGCTCCTATGCAGAAACTAGAACTTCCGGTTTTATTTTTAACTTTAGTTCCGGAGTCATTGGTAGGTCAATTAAGTTCCAAACTTTAACCCCTCTTTGTTCTTATTTCTTTTTCCTCTCTTTCTCCAGAAATCCGAATACCGTTTTATTTTCAATCCCTAAATTCCCCGTAGACTATAATAATTACGCTACAAGTGCTCTTTAATTTTACGACCGTCATCATTGTAACAGTATCATAAGAACTACTTCCCTACGCGCCCCAGTACAATCCTGTAGCGTAGGAATACAAAGTGAACTGTCACCCACACACATTCATATAGACGCACCGGTTGATATCGTATATCTGTATACCCAGTACATATGAATAAAAGTATAATAAATATGATGTAATAACGCCTTTGTTATAGTTAACATCATGACAGTACAAGTCTTCACAATCATTTTGCAATGCCCACTATTGAAACATGAGACCGTCCAAACCGTCCTAACCGTCCAAGATGAAATGCAAAAATATAAATCCTGATTATCTGGTGTTGCTCATCCACCGAATTCTTATTTTTTATGAGTGTCGTCACCTCAACTAAATAATGGAACGTATCGTTTTTATTATAAAGAAAGAAAGGGGGGAAAGGACATGCTACACAGAAAAATATAAGAAAGAAAGAGATTAGGGGAAGGATAGAGAGAGGTGGTGAGCACGTGGAAACGATAGAGCTAATCTGATTCAATAAAACATAATGAAAAGATGAATAGAATGAAAGAAAAAAGAAAAAAAGAGTGAGAGTTAAATCAAGATTATTATACTTTTTATATATTGAACTATTTAGCAATAGCTCTTACGGAAACATATTAAATATTGCAATAATTAAATTATCATACTGTGGTATATCCACAGGTCCTGCTAGTAAAGCTTGATAATATTCTTATATTACAGTAGTAATGGTCTGTGACGCTGGTTTGCGACTATCTAGATCAGTCATGGGCAAATTACGGACTGCGGGCCACATACGGTGCGCAAGAGCTTTCCGAATGGTCCGCGTAATTTCCACAAGGAAAATAACGTTTATTAAAATATGTTCTTGTAATTTAAAGAAAATAGTTTTAATGAAATTTTAATTCGCGGATTATTATGATATTCATTATTTTCTTTTGTATCTGTTACGGTCCAATCTATTAAATAGATTAAAAAAAATGAGTTACAAATGTCTTTAATGAAAAAGAAGTGAGTTCAAAAAATATAAAACTCTACAAGAATGAATTAAACAAAAACGTATTTAGCATAAAATAACCCAAGGGTTAACATGCCGTTAAATCCAACCAACCAACCAACCAACCAACCAACCAACCAGTTTGAATAACACTGACCTGTATTAAAAAAATTTCGAAACGTCAAAGGTTTACCAAGTGATATATGATCGCCATTTTATGCTGAATTCAAAAATACCATTCATTGTGTTTGCTCATGCATGGTTTTTAAAAAAATACTTGAATACTTCACAACAAGTTGTAGAAAATAATAACCCTTATTCAAAAGCCCGTGGACTCTACTAGTCACAAATAGATAGAGTTATAATACTGTTCTATAGATTTCAAGTAAGAGGTATCTTAAATATTTGATCTGATTAGAAAAATGAGTATGATTTTTTGATTCAGCGTAAAAAAAAACTGCCTGAAAATCAGCAATTATATATTCAACCTTGAAAACATCGAAGACCAGTGTAATTATTGACATGAGGATTAATCTGCAATTGACAAACATTTTTTTCGATATTTGTCAAGGTCGTAAAAGGTTGCATTAAGAGATGGAATAAATTGTTATGCAGGAAATGTTTTTTTGAGGAAACAGTTTGTGAAATTTGAGTTGAAGTGGAGATAACTGTGGAGCATCAGTAATTTATTTTAGAATCGATTTTAGATACATCAATAGACCATTATCTGCGGCGCTGAGATATCGGCTTAAATGAGGTTGTGGCCAACAACAGCAGAAGAAGGGTTTGAAACTGACATTCGAAAAATACTATCGGTTGTTATGCTAATATAGGCTAGTTGAAATTTGAGCGATTTTCAGAGGAGACACTAATCTCACCAATGACGATGACTGTATCCTCATAACAGGATATGGGGTTCTTTCACGTCATTAAGCAATTTTTTTATACAAATGTATCAATTTTAACCAAGGCCAAATCCAATCTAGATCAATCTCGTTCTCACTGTTAGTTGTTTTTCTATAAAAATAAGAGTCTGAATAATTATATCAGAAGATTTTTATAAGTTTCTATACGTGATTTTCTTTAGTAAAAACACGAATTCTGCTAAAAAATGTCATAATATCATTCTTTTTCAAACTTTTACTTGCTTTTTTAATTGAATTACCAATGATTTCTTTTTCAAAGAAATCTTCTGATATAATTATTCAGACTCTTATCTCTATAGAAAGATTAAAAATCGTTGTTTTTTCGGTTCATTTTTTCAGATTTCATAAAATAAAGTAGGGTGTGGGGAGACCTCGTAAAAAGAAAACTTTCCCTTAATATATTTTATGAAAAACCATAATTTCATCAACAGGTGAAAATTACCGAAACTTTCGTGAAAATTTGACTCTAAATTGATTTTTTATAGAATTAAAAAACAAAAACAAAAAACACCCCACCTCCCGGTAATCATAACTTGTTTTTAGCTACGTTAAATTTCAAATGATATAATGGTGCAAAAATGTAAACATTGCTTTCGTTCATAAATTTCATTATTTACGTAAGCTGAATTAAAAAAAAATCATCAGGAGTTAAAAAAAAAAAAAAAAAAAACTCCTGATGTTTCGTTTTTTGAATGGTCCAAAGATTTTGACGATAATATTAACTTTTATTCAAGTTTCATTGTATTAGATATGGGGGGGAGGTAAATTTGACAAGGCAGATTGGACATCCCTATTGTTCAGGTAAAAGAAAAAAAAAGTTCCAATAATATTTGTTTTTGATATCTGGACCGTATTATATATATTAGCAAAAGATATACCCTCCAAGTGTATATAAGTTTTAATGTGAGGAAATATATTAACGAAATTAAATAAGAATACATATAAAAAGATTTCATCTATTCTAATATTTTAATTGGTTTCTACATTCATAGGATTGATTTTAATACGTTGGAGAATAAAACAATAATATTACAGATCAATAACACCAAGTAATTATTTATTAAACTCGGTTTTGTTAAAAGCAGTATGAAAATTAACTACACCATAGATTATGTAAACCTTTATTTCTTAGTGATATATAAGTCACATTGCAGGATTTTAAACGCACTAATAACATGGGCTGTTTTGAGGCAAATCTAAATCAGATTTTCATAGAGACCTCGTTAATAAATAAGATTTATTCTATTCAATGTATTAACGATTTTGACTATAAATTAAATACTCATTGATAAACTTACGCACTTTCTGAGACTATTGTGACGTAAGCAGTGACGTAGTTTGGGTTACAGACAGACTTCGAATCTCCATTATAATAATATTGCCAATCCCTCCACACGAGTAAGATGCGATACCAGGTCAATTTATTAAACGGAGTTTAACAGATTTAAATTCAGAGTTTTCTTTCTCCTAGGACTGATTATCTAATGAAGGTTAAAGAGCCCAGTCTGCCTACTATTTACCCATGGCTGGATGGAGGGTAGTTGGATGCATATATTTCCCAAGGGTATTAGCGAAATGCTAACAGTCTCGTCCAAGATTTGAACTCTGGTCGACGGGTCAATTTCCTACGACTCTAACCATTACACCACACGCTTCCAACCGTTGGACCGTATTATATGGAAATCTGATCTCTTTGATATGACCAAGCGAAAATTCTTCCAAGCTGTAGCCGTACTACTGTATGGCTGCACCACTTGGACTAACGAAACGCGCGGAGAAAAAGCTAGATGTGAACTGTACAAGAATGCTGCGTGCTGTCTTGAACAAATCCTGGAAGCAGCAACCCACAAAACAGCAACTGTACGGCCACTTGCCACCTATTACACAAACCGTCTGGGTAAGACAAACAAGACATGTTGGATATTGCTGGAGAAGCAAGGACGAGTTAATAACTGACGTTCTTCTGTGGGCACCAACACATCAGCACACCAGTGCGAGTTAGTCAGCAAAAACCTACATCGAACAGCTCTGTGCTGATTCTGGATGCTGGGAAGAGGATCATCCTGGAGCGATGGCTGATAAGGATGAGTGGTGTTGTATTATCATAGATAGTCCATGAATTATGTAAGTAGTGTAGTATACATTTTGAATCAGAGTTCGTTCAAAATCGGAGGGGTTGAGTGGAAAATTACCGTAACCGTTATGGTTATGATTGACTTGTGGTGACCTTTATTTAACCCCTTCTGGAAACGCGCCAATAGGACGCGT
Source organism: Doryteuthis pealeii (assembly GCA_023376005.1). NCBI lineage: Eukaryota > Metazoa > Mollusca > Cephalopoda > Myopsida > Loliginidae > Doryteuthis > Doryteuthis pealeii. The sequence goes on along the minus strand of CM042145.1, from coordinate 48,923,681 downwards.
GAGACAGAATTTTAGTTTTAATCAGTAGCCACCAGTTACTTGCTAAGAGAAGACGTTCCATCGAGATGTCGCTTCTCAATCCGTGCGTTTTTGGCTGGGGTTGTTTTTAATAAAAGCTAAATAGAAAAACAACAAAATCTTTGTTGATTAATTAAAATAAGAAATGCACAGAAGCAGAATCATCCCGGACAATCCAACCAGGAGAAGATGACAGCCGACAAGTTAGAAAAGAGAAAACAAGTAAGAACAAACCTATCATCCCCTTATCCTCTTCTCATACTCTGTCTCTCTTGCGCCGTTTATATACTCGAGGTTAAGGGGGTATATAACAAATGAAGAATAATGGAAATTCGTCGGAACCACATGATGATGACGATGATTCGACGACCATATTCTTCAGGGCTTATTCTCGGGTTGATCTCTTCGGGTTGCTTTTACTTCTTTCTTTTTTTCGGGCTGGTCATTTCTTGTTTAAATGAATCAACAAAACTTTGTTGTTTTTTCTATATACTTTTATTAACAACAACCCCAGCCCAGGATTCCTCGCGGATCGAGAGCATCATCTCGAGATCCAACGACAGCGTCCGCTCTCAGCAAGTGACTAGTTGTATCTGACTAAAACTTTTCAGGCCTGTAATAGCGCACATCCAGAGGTATCATAAATCAATCATAACCCTAACAGTTATGAAATTTCCACTTAACTCCCTCCGATTTGAAATATAACGAACTATTATTCAAAAATATTCTTACTACAGTACGTACACAATTCATAAACTGCCTATGAATTATGTAACAGATGTAAGGACTTAGAACCCCAGGAAAGTAATTTAATGACTGAATAAGGATGATTTGAACTTCCAGGAATAAAGGTAGGGAAAGGATGCTACGAGTTGTTTTGAAAAGAAATCCTGAAAGCAACACCCTACAAAATAACAGCTATATGGCCACTTACCTCTCATCTCACAAGTCATCCAAGTAAAGGAGCAAGACATATGGGTACTGCTGGAGATGTAAGGACGAACATCAGTGTCGTGAATGGGGGAATATCTGCAGCAGGGGCAACTGCAGATCACCCAAACAATCTTGACTAAACCTGTACAGAGACACAAACACAGATATCCACGATACTCACGGGTGCTAAAAAGATTTTAGTCAAAATGCTGGAAACTTTTGCATCTTATGAATTCATTTGAATTTTCTTTCTAAAATCCAAATAAATTCATAATGATGCAAAAGTTATCTATACATATATAGATGTATGTATGTGTGTATGTATGTCTGGGTGAAACTATGAAAATATACATATATATATACATGCACATGAGATATCATCGGTTCTTGTTTTTTGTGCAAAAATTATGAAGATCTGTTTTATATTCAAAGATATTTAAAAATTAAAATATACACAGAAATACCATTAAACCTGTCCAGCATTTGTAAATCTCAAAAGTAAACAAATCAATACACAAGGGTTTTCCCACCCTCTATCCAGGCGTCTCTGGGTAGCCACTTTTAGTAAATACATATACACATTAAATATCACCAGTTCTTGCTTTTTGTGCACAAATTACGAAGATTTGATTCATATTTATGACGATATCTAAAAATCAAAATATACATAATAATGGATCTGCGAGACTAACTTGCTACATTGCACCACTTTTTGTTGGTCCTCCTCTCTACCCAGGCGATGCTAGGTAGTCGCTTCTAGTTTCAAAATAAAGCAACGTAATATAAAAGCCAACTAAAAAGACGTGTTTTGTGGACGATCTTTTATTATCGCAATGAACATTTACTTCCATAATGAATATTTTTTGTTTGGTTTTGAGCAACTACCTCTTTTGTGTCATCGTGTCTTTATTCTTTTTTTTTGTATGTTTGTTAGCGGTGGTTTTTTTAAGTCTCACCGTAGTTCGTATTTTCAATTTAATTCTTCCATACACATGTCAATTGTGTGAAATTTCTGTGTCTGTGAATGTGGTCGAATACTTCCATTGGGCGCCGTTCGGGTGAGCATGACACGGTTGCGTCCCGTGTAATGAATAGCGCTCTGTCGCCTGAATACCACTGTATCGTAGGTTGACATGCTGATTTTTCGTCTCATCAGTTTTTTCAGACATATGCAACAAGGAAACGCTCGAGCACAAAGGTTTACCAAGTCAACCTTTAAAAAGAAAAAGCGAAAAATTATTGTAAACATTTTTGCGGAATAGAATTTTAAAAAAAATCAGGTATAATAACGAAAAGTTTTTAAAAAGTTAGATATTTAAAAATAAATTAAAAAAAATGTTATAATTTACAAATTTGAATTTTTTATCAAAAGTTAATGAAAGACTTTAAAAAAAACTTTGTTGTAAACGGAAATTAGAATACAAAATGATATGACGCAAAATGTAGTTCTTGTTATATCATGGGAATGAACACGATCTGTAGACACCCCCCCAAAAAAAAACCCAACAAAAAAAAAACCAACAAAAAAACAAACAATAAACAAAAAACAGAAAATTAAAAAAGAATCCCCCCCCCCCCGCAAAAAAAAAAACAACATTCGATGTCATATTCAAAAACGTAAATAACTTTGAAAAAATTATTTTTCTTATGTTTTATTATTATTTTTGCAAGAAAGAAAATTAATCAACGTTAAATCAACTCAATTCTTATATCCGTTACGCCATGTGTCCATCTGTTTTATGTTTGTTCTTTTTTGTTTCTTTTTAGTTACCAAAAGAAACATTATATCATTTTGGGGGTAACCTAAGGATGTTAACTTTAAATGTTAAATTTATCATAGATAAACATTTTCATTCAGAATAATTCTCCATAAATAATTCAATTTTCATCTCCATCACACTTACTTTTTTTTGTCCATACTAGCAAGAATATATGCCCCCCCCCCCCGGGCTTAAGTATTTAAGGCTTAATGTAATGAAATATATTAAATCAGAAAGACTAATGGAACAAGATAAGAACGCATATAAAAAGATTACACTTATTTTAATTAAATCTTAATTGGTTTCTATATAAAAATCATTCATAGGATTGATTTTAATACATTGGAGAATAAAACAAAAATATTACAGATCAATAACATCAAGTAATTATTTATTAAACCTGGTTTTGTTAAAACCAGTATGCAAATTAACCACGCTATATATTATGTAAACCTTTATTTCTTAGGTACATATAGGACACATTGGATGATTTTTAATACACTAATAACATGGGCTATTTTGAGTCAAATCTAACTCAGATTTTCATAGAGACCTCGTTAATAAATAATATTTATTCTATGTATTAACGATTTTGACTAAGAGTCAAATACTCATTGATAAACTTATGCAATTTATGAGGGTATTATAACGTAATAAGTGACATAGTTTCGGTTACAGACAGACACCGAATTTCCATGATAACAAGATGTTATAATTTATAAATTTTAAGTTTTTTGAAGTTAATGAAAGACTAACCAAACTTGAATAAGAATACAAAATGATATGATACAAAATGTAGTACTTGTTATATCGTTTGTTTGTTTGTTTGTTTTACGGCATATCAACCTCGGTGGGTCATTTAATGCCGGGGAAAACAGATTTTCTATTTAACCTGTAGATGGAACCCTAACAGGTACTATCACTCCGGGCCAGAATGGACCTAGGAGCAATGGTGATTAAGGGGTGCTCCACATTCCTCAGCTCTCCAGAACTAGAAGGTTACCATCAGTTAGAGTTTAACGTCATACCCAGGACATGAAGACCCTCAGCCACTGCCTTCTAGCACCCATATGATAAAAAGGGTCGGGGCTTGCTATAAGGGCAATAGGTCGGCACAATCATATTGGTTCTAGGGCTTGACGTGTCACTTTTGTGTCGTGGAAAAGGGAGCCTATTACTCACACACAAAGAGAAGTAGGAGATATGTAATAATAGCGAATAAGAGGCAAAGTCAGATACTTGGTAACAGTATATTCATTCGATCAGAAATTCATATACATACTAACTCCCCATCTTGTCTGTCTGATATCTAATTTATAAGATAGACGCAACCATTCTTTTACGATCTATAGGGGAGGTAGGTAATCCTATACAACAGTATCCCACCATGATTGAGGGGTATACGAGTAAATAAGTAAGCACGACTGTACAACTAAAATACTTAGCAAAATACAAAAAAACAAAACAAAAAACAAACAAAAAACTGTAGAAAAAAGAAATCACGCAGAAAAAAAAACTCATTGATATCATAAAACTTTCCAGGACACGGGATGTTTAATAGCTCCATATATTATTGCACCTAAATATATGCACCCAGGGACAGAAGAGATTATAGCGCCACATTACTTATTTGCAAGCTTCCATAAGCCAAAGAAGCGTCTACGGTTTTGATCTAATGTGAACCCAATCCTCTACGCAGGCAACACTGGATAGCCGCTTCTAGTACATATATGAAGGGTAGTTGGTGTGTATGTATGTATGTATGTATGTCCGGATGAAACTAAGAAAATAAAACAATTAACGACAAAGTAAATATATATACCGGGTATGACGTTCATAGATAGATAGGAACAGCTCGATACACGAGTAAATAGATAGTAACAGCTAGCTAGATAGGGAAATCTAGATATGAACAGCTTAGGTAACTAGATAGATATGCGTAGATATGAACAGCTAGCTAGTTAGTCAGCAAGATAGATAGATAGGAACAGCTAGATACATTGGTAACTAGATAGAAACAGCGAGCTAGATATGAAAGAGTAGATATGAACAGCTAGGTAGGGTTGACATGCCATAAAATCCAACCAACCAACCAACCAACCAATCAATCCCCACCACCACAAAAATTACAAGAAAAATAAATAAGAAATAAAAATCTAAAATAAATAAACAAAATAAATGAAAATAAGATGAACCAAAAGAGATGCAATAAAAAAGTGACTTTGATCAATTCACATCAGTAAAAGTAATGATGATGTAATTATTGTAATTTGTTAATTAAAAAGTTTAATGAGGGTAACTTGTACTTTTAAATTGATATTATCATAAAGTCAGTGAGTCAGATATTTTGGCACAATTTCAGTGCTTGTCATTGGCGTTATTTTCTCTAGATACGTTCTTGGGCAAAATGCACTTAAATACCACCAAGAAATTCGCAAGTTTATCAATATGCCAGTTTAGCTCTGTCTTTGCCAAGAGCATCACCGCTAAATAAAACACAAAAAGGTTCATCCAGGATTTGAAATCTGTTTATCGAGTCCATTTCTAGTGACGATTATTACACCAGGCCCGCCGTGGAGGAATGAAACCCCTCCAGCATGTGGGTCCTGAGTTTGACACTAAACCGTATGTAATATCTACCTGTTTAGAATTATTATGAAGGTACATTTTGTACCGTACTTCATTGGAATCCAAAATTGTTAAACTGATTGGTGTTATAAAGTGGGTTTGTGCCGCAGTCATAGTGTTGTATAGCTATACTTTCTATCGGCGTATAATGTATAGTATACTAGACTATATCTGCATAACTGTGGTTGTATACAGGTATACTTGTCCTGGAATACTTAGCATCTTCTTAGCTTCTGAGTAGATCTGGATAGCTGTTATCTTATCTCTAGATTCTGCTAACTTCTCTGTACTTGATACTAGGACGTCGTGTGTTGTTTGGTTTTAGTTAACTAACACAAGACTTTACTTTAATTAGACCTCTTTTCTATGATATAAAACCCAGATCAACAAACACGCGTGTGAGAATTTGGCTTCCACGGACAGAGCACCATTGTCTTCAACACCCAGCCAAAATCTGACTTTCCTAATACTTTTCTCACGTTCTTGTTGGCAAAGAGGAGGTCAACACAGGGTTAAAAAGTGTGAATCATTTTCCTGTGTTTTTCAACGATCGTTAGTTTGAATTTAAGCTACACTTATTGAACATAATCAATAAACTACATATTGATTATGTAACAATAGAAACATACATATACATAGATATAGACAGACAGACAGACAGACAGACACACACACACACATACACACACATATATATATATATATATATCCCACTTTACTCATACTTGGCACTAATTCCCCAATATATATATACAGGGTGTTCGGGATAAATTTGACAGTTTCATAAGGAAAAAGAAAAAGTGCTTGGTAACTACAAAATTTAATGGATTGCAAAGAAATTCAACAGGCACGGAAATTACACTACTGTTAACAAGTTTCCCCGAAAATAACCGCCATTAGCGTCGATCACAGCCTCAATCCTGCTCCGGAACCTGGAGCAAGCTGATGTTACAGTTTCCCTGGGAAGGGTCTCAAAAACTACCTTAATCCTGTCGATTAACTGAGCTTTTGTAGTACTGACTAACGGCCGAGATCTATTAGCTAACTCTGATTTCCTTTCACACGCCTTTACTTAGTAGAAGTCGAGGGTGGGGTCAAGTAAAGGTCATTACCTGCCAATAATAACTATAACGGCTAACGATAACTTTTTATTTAATCCCCACCGATTTTGAATTTTCAACGAACTTCGATTAAAAAATCTAACTACACTTCATACATAATTTGTAGGCTACCTACGATATTATATAACATTTTTCCGACACGATTTGGAAGGATTCAAACGTGTGTCCTTTTGATTCCTCAACAAGTAAGCACATGTGTGCGTGTTTAGTTCCCAGATCAAAAGACAAAAGATAAATTAATAAGTGGTCTTCCCCCCCCCGCCACTGTTTACTTTACAGTTCTTCATGTTCGTTGGAAGATTCTTGTGTCCTTTTGGGACTGGAACTTTCTTTCATCTTGGTATGTTGTTAATCAAATGTTGTTATCTTGTTTGTTTGTTTGTTTTGTTTTACGGCATATCAACCTCGGTGAGTCATTTAATGCCGACAAAGTTTTGAAATAAATTCACTCTTGATGGATAATCAATTATTTTATGAACACATTTTTCTATTTAACCAATAGATGGGACCCTAACAGGTACTACCACTCCGGGTCAGAGTGGACCTGGGAGCAATGGTGATTAAGGGGTGATCCACATTCACCAGACCTTCAGAATTAGAACCTTACCATCAGATAGAGTTTAACGCCATTCCATGGACATGAAGAGCCTCAGCCACCGCCTTTTGCACATATGATAAAAAGGGTTAGAGCTTGCCATAAGGGCAATAGGGTTGGGACAATCCTATAGGTTCTAGGGCTTGACGTGACCAGCTGATTGATCGGAGGAGACCTCTCCAACCACAAGTCTAGCCTAAGTAACAACCAAAGTGGAGTGTTGCATATCATGGACTGCTCATCCACCAGAATTCCGTCTTTAAGCATCAAGGGTCGCCGACAGGTGGCCCCATTGGGGGAGTGTCTTGTCCCTCTGCAGATGTGCAGTCTGTGTATTCTAAAGCCCCACCGACAGGGGTGTTGTCATCTTGTAACTTGTGTTTTCCTTGCCGAATATATCGAACATAATGAACAGATGAAAAGAAGGAAAGAAAGAAAAGTAAAGGTGTGTGTGTGTGTGTGTGTGTGTGTGTGTGTGTGTGTGTGTGTGTGAGAGAGAGAGAGAGAGAGAGAGAGAGAGAGAGAGAGAGAGAGAGAGTTAAATCAAGATTATTATTCTTTTTACATATTGAACTAATTGCAATAGCTTTAAAGTAAACCTATCAAGCGTTGTCATAATTAAATGATCATACTGTAGTATATCAACAAGTCCTGCTAGTATTATTTAATCTGACCTATACTACGTGACTTTGCTCGAAATATTAATTATTGATTCATTCATTCTAGCTTTCCGAGAAAAATATTTTATTGATTCTGAAATTCTCAGTTTATCAAGTTGAAGTTTCTGAATCAATTAAACATAAAAATCAATTTGAAAGTGTAAATAAAAGACTGAAAGCGTATTTAATCTCTTAATTAAGTAAGACAATTAGAATGGTTCTTTCATTTCTTTCGGTGAAGAAAGCCGGTGCTTAGTGAAACCAGTGTCATTTTAAAGTCTGTTGTAATCGGTTTTCTAAAAGTGATAAGAGTCTATTGTGTAAAACTGAAAATTATAATCTAAAAACGGTCTATGCTTCGAAACCAAAACCATGCCAGTATAAAGCCTAAAATGTTATCATACCCCCCTCTCTCTCTCTCTCTCTATATATATATATATATATATATATATATATATATATATACAATAAATAAAGGAAAAAAACTTTAAATTTGCTTCATTACAATAATTTATTTCAACCGTATTACTGCGGCATCTTCAGGTAATGCTAAGGTTCTTGCCATTACCTGAAGATGCCGCAGTAATGCGGTTGAAATAAATTATTGTACTGAAGCAAATTTAAAGTTTTTTCCTTCATTTATTGAATATCTTGCTCTGTCCGTCCACTCACTGGCACATTGAGCTCTCATTACTATTTACCTCCTTCAGCTTGGTTAAACCACACATGGAAAGATCCTAACTACAGGAATATATATATATATATATATATATATATATATATATATATATGAAGGTAAAAATGGATATTGAATCCGACAATATGTAAGAAAGTTTTATAGAAAAACAACAAGATGTTAAAAAATTTTGCTGACAGATATTTTTGCTGACAGATAATGTCGAAACAGATATCTGTCAGCAAAAATTTTTAACATCTTGTTGTTTTTCTATAAAACTTTCTTACATATTGTCGGATTCAATATCCATTTTTACCTTCATACTGTCCATAGAAAAAACAAATTTGGAATTACTTTAATCATATCACCGGAGGCTCATATTTTCGGATGTAATAAGGATCCCGACTCTGCGAGTTTAACATCATTGCAGATTCATGTTGCTGGACTTGTTACATTTTTAAACTTTCATTTGTAACCGGAACATTTTCCTGAACGTTTTTGATATTCATATACATTTTTACTACAAACACTTTTGAGCTTTTTATGATAAAAATGCTTAAACATTTTAAAAATAAAATTTATTTTATTTTTAACAACACATATGTATTTTTAAAATTAAAAAAAAAATTCCGGTACTGATCGTGAGCGTTCTGTGCCTCGTAATTACTGATATATTCATTTCGTTTTTCCGCTTACAATGTTGCTTTGATAAAGACATATTCATAATGTCGAAACAGATATCTGCCAGCAAAAATGTTTAACATCTTGTTGTTTTTTCTATAAAATTTTCTTACATATATATATATATATATATATATATATATATATATATATATAGAGAGAGAGAGAGAGAGAGAGATAGAGATAGAGATAGAGAGTTAGATATAAACATAGATAGATATGGATATAGATATAGATATAGATATGCCCCCGATCCCTTTGGAGGCGATTTCGCTGACGACTGCCAACTAAGCTTAAAGTCAAGGTTCTCCTATAAAGCGGATGGAGCACTCTCTGACAGCCTTTACATATATACAAATGTGTGTATTTATCAGTTAAAATCCTCCACTTTGTAGGTGACGATGAGCGTGTGGTTAAGAAGCCTGACTGATGATCGAGTTTCCATCCCGGCTGGAGGTAGCCTGCAATGTCTAGCCGCACCGTGGAAACACGGTGTCTGTGGACGACTATATATATATAGTTTGTGGTATATATATATATATATATATATATATATATATATGAATTTACTTGTTTTTTTGTTTTTTTCAAAAAATGTTTAATTCATACTGTCGGATTCATTTCCATTTTACTTATATATATATATATATATATATATATATTAGAGATATGTGGAACACTGGAACAAAACTCAGACAAGCGTATGTAGGAGATATATTTCGCTAAGCCTTAAGCTCAGCATCATCAGTCGTTTAATTAAACGACTGATGATGCTGAGCTTAAGGCTTAGCGAAATATATCTCCTACATACGCTTGTCTGAGTTTTGTTCCAGTGTTCCACATATCTCTAATATATATATATATTATATATATATATATATATATATATATATATATATATCACAAACTATCAACTATCGTTCTTTTATAACATTTTAATGCAGAATTTGACCTTCCTTTGCTGGTCTCGTTTCAGTGATATTAAGTTTACATCCTTAACACCATTAAAAAAAAGAAGAGAAAAATGAACAGACAGACAGACAGACAGATAGACAGACAGCATAACAAGAATTTATGAAAATTAAATATTTTGATTTTAAGAGGTGTCTATACATATACGATACAATTTTGCATAAATTCTAAACGGTGACATTGTAATATGAAGTTGTAAAAAAAAGAAGAAACAACAAAAAAAAAAAACAAAACAAAAAACAAAAACCAACACCAAATATTTTGTTATTTGTTACTCACCCGGAAGCTTTCATTTGTAAAGCCATATATTATCGGATTGGCAAAACTGTTCGACATTGCCAACCAGTGGACACCCAAGTAGATACTTGTGACTTTCGGGCCTAAAATCGTTTGCGATGTCGGATGAAAGTCAAGTATCAAAAAGAAAACGTGAAGTGGCAGCCAACACAAGACGAAAATTGTCACAACAATCACTAATGTCTTTATGACCTGAAATGATAAAGAAAAAAAAAAAATGGTCAAAACAAACAGACAAAAATTGTTAGTTGTAGTAAAAAGGAAAACAAAAGGGGTCACCATAAGGGGTCACCATAAGTGTTTTGATCGTAAATATTTACTCAACACCACCAGGATGTGACACAAGAAACGGAGTTTATAGGTTTGAATTCAGAGATTTCCTTCTCCCAGACTGGTGGCCCAACCAAGGTTAAAGATCCCAGTCTGCCCTACTATTTACCCATAACTGGAGGAAGAATACTTGAATTTATACTTTTCCTAAGGGTATTAGCGTTATGTGAAATGCAAACAGCCTCGTCCAGGATTTGAACTCGTCTCACCGTGTCCATTTCTTACAATTAGCGCCTCCAAGGTCGCAATTATAGGACATCCAGTGAGGATCGAACTCACTTTTCAGTCGTAAGAGATCTGCGAGAGTAACTTTCTAACCTTTAAACCACGATTTGGACACCTTTTTTTTTTATCCAACCCGTTCACCACAGTTAGGATATGTTACAAGGTCGCAAGTATAGGACATCCAGTGAGGATCAAACTCTCTTTTCTGTGATAATAGATCTGCGAGAGTAACTCGCTAACCTTTAAACCACGATGGGACACCTTTTTTACCCAACCCGTTCGCCATGGATAGGATTTGACACAAGGTCAAATGTATGGGGCATCCAGCGAAGATCGAACTCGCTATTCAGTAGTAATAGATCAGCGAGAATAGCTTGCTAACCATTACACCACGATGGGACACCTTATAACAGTTAGGAGTAAATAACAATCTACACACAGCGTGTCTGTAAAGGAAAACAGATAATAACTAATGATTCTCTATGGCTACTTAGCGTTTTGCCAACTTTATCGAGCCATTTTCGAGGCGTGCCAAGCTCAGAACTGAAACAGTAATTTGTAGTTGAATAGCTATAAGCGGGATTCTTTGCTACTAAAGCCTCTTCTTTCTTAATATATATCCAAAGCATGGAGGTGCTCGTAAAATATTGTGGGTTTGCAATAAAATGACTGCCAAAAGTGTGCCTCTCCTGGTGGCAAGTATTTAAGTTTAAATGTAATAAAATATTACTAGCAGGACCTGTGGATATACCACGGTATTACAATCTAATTATTACAACGTTTGATATGTTTACTTAAGAGCTATTGATAAATAGTTAGATATGTAAAAATATAATAATCTTGATTTAACTCTTTCTCACTCTTTTTTCTTTCTTTCTTTCTTTTTATCTTTTCATTATGTTTGATTGAAACAGATTAGCGTTATTTCTTCCCCGCGCCCTCTCTATATCTTTCTTTCTTTCTTTCTTTCTTTCTTTCTTATTATATTTTGTCTGTCGAGCATGTACTTGTATTCTCTTTCTTTCTTTATAATAAAAACGGAATGTTCCATTATTTATCTGAGGTGACGACACTCATTTGGGCAGTCTCATTTTTAACCCGAGGGCATGCAAGGGGATAACGGTCACATTCGGTAGGAAACACCAGTATTAATATATAGACATTAAATCAGAAAGTCTAAAGAAACTAAATAAGAACAAATATAAAATAATACACTTATTTTAATGTTATTTTAATTGATTTCTATATAAAATTATATATAGGATTGCTTTTAATACGTTTGAGAATAACACGATACTATTAGAAATCAGTAACAGCAAACAATTATTAATTAAACCCAGTTTTGTTAAAATCATTATGCAAATTATTCATACTATATACTATGTAAATCTATATTTCTTAGAGATATATAATACATATTTCAGAATTTTAAATGCATTAATGGTATGAGCAGTTTTGCGGCAAATCTAACTCAGCTAGATTTTGATGGAGACATCGTTAATAAATGAAATGCTAATTAAGATTAAATTATGATTATTTCAAAATCGATGATAATATAACTTAGATAACTAAGGAAATTGTGACGTCAGTGGTGATGAAGTTTAGGTTACATACAGAAAATTACATAATCTCCATTATAATAAGATTGTAGGTTCCCGAGTTTTCTGTTAAAATGTTTGTTTCCAATAGTACTGACTTAATTCTACGTATTGGTCACACAAGACTAACACATTCCTTTTTACTTAAACAAGAAAACCAACCAGAATACATAGCATGACAAACACCCTATACCGTAATAAGATGTAAAGTTCTTATATTAAAGTTGGAAGGCTTAGAGTAACCCCAACGTGGGTACATGTGTGTACATAAATACTCCGACAAAGATATAAGATAATAACAGACTTTATTCCGTGAGCACACGGAGAAATACATTCAAGGCAGGAATACACATACAAAACAGATACATAAACGCATTATAAAGGAATTAGGACGTAGGACTTACGTCTTAAGGAATGTCACTTACTGATAGTTGGTTGGGGAACAAAGCCCCCTTACTTAAGGGTAAGAGGCACACGCGTTTAAACCAGAGAAAGAGAATTCAGAAGTCCCGGGATTCTGCCTAAATACTCTAGCCACCTATCGGCAAACACCCGCAGCAAGGGAAGATAAACCTATTGACTCATGTCCACCAGGAATTAACATTTTACTGACCCAACACCGTTAAACACATTCTCATTGAAAGTAGTGATTTTGTTGTTATTAAACAACAATCTCACAACACAAACAAAAGTCTCACAACACAAACAACATGAGAGACATATTACAAATGACAATATAGGTGACATTTTGTCTTTCCTGAAATAAATAAAAATTATACCAAAATATAACAAACTTGAAATTTACCCTAAAAGATTTATCCCACAAAGCGTTTCCCAATCCATTTGGAAACAAAAAACTTCACACAAATTACTGTCAAAATCGAGAAAAATGCCTGGAAAATCCCAACAAATCTAATCATCACTCACAATTTACCACTTGGCATAAAATAACCATGAACGAGTTGACGTGCCGTTAAAATCAATCAAGAAATCAATCATCTAAAGTTATGAAGTTAGTATTTTCTGAAAATATATCTATTTTTTTTTGTACCGAGTATGGTATTTTGGTATTCTAGTATTTTGTTGTGTGGTTAAAATGTGCCTACAATTAATTTACATAGTTACATTTAGCCGTTACTAAAATCCACATATGAATATCTAATATACATCACATGTAACAACAAAATAACAATACATATATCACAAACATGTTGATTGTATGTAATGTTCCATGAACAAAGAAAGTGTAACGAAAGAGTGGGCACCCAGTGAGAACATAATTCACTATAGTAATTGTTAGGGAGATTTAACTCCCCTAACAATATGGGATATATATATATATATATATATATTCACTGACAACTCATCCTACTGTATTGCCGGTCGGTGAGAATAAATAAAACAAATATTGTTATATGTTAAACATATTTCACTGTTTTTGTTATCTTTTGTTATTCCTACATCTTGGGATATAACAGCTAGATTATCTCACTAAGTAAGTATTGTACATGGTAATGCATAATTGATATTTACGAAGTTTAACTTAGCCCGGTACAACAGTGATGGGGCACACAGTGAGGACAGAATTCAGACTCTCCTAAAGAGGATATAGGGACCGATAACAATGCCCATTATTTTGGAATGCCAAGGAAATAAATACTTGGCACATCGACGACCTAATAGATTATGGGTCACATCCGACTATCCAATCCCGAGTACGCCGTCTAGTTCTGCTTGTGTAGGTACTTACGTAATCCGTTCGCCACGAGTAGGATGTGGCACAAGGTTGCAGGTATGGGACATCCACCAAGGGTCGATTTACTATTCAGTTGCAATGGATTTGCGAGGCTACCTTGCTAACCATTAGATTACGACGAGACACCCTAGGTATTTACGAAACCCGTTCACCACGGGTAGGATGTAACCCAAGGTTACATGTATGGGGCATCTCACGAGGATTGAATTCGCTATTCAGTTGGAATGGATTTGCGAAACTAGGTTGCTAACTATTAAACCACAATGGGACACTCTAGGTATTTACCCAACCCGTTCGCCACAGGTAGGATATAACACAAGTTTGCATGTATGGAGCATCTTGCGAGGATCGAACTCGCTATGCACTTGTAATAGATTTGCGAGACTATCTTGCAAACCATTACACCACGATAGGACTCCCAATAGTTCTGCGAACAAGAAGTTGAAATACTAAAGTCATAGTTTAGGCTCACCGCTCCACCCTACCGCCCCGCTGTACTACTCCACCACCCCGCCGCTACGCTCTACTACCTTGCCTAACCGCTTCGCCCTGTTTCCCGACCATTTTAATAGTCTGTCTGGAATAATTCCGTTGCATTGATTTTCTGCCATCATATTCTAACATACATTTCGTTATTCGCCCTACAGGAATTTTAGATTTATATAAATCTAAAATCAATCCTTTTACCTTTCTTGATTTTCGATATTTGCTAAGTTTAGTGATGAAGACTAAAACGCTGCTAGGGATATTGTTTGCTCTCTCCCTCCCTCTCACTCTCTCTTTCTCTTTCTCTCTCTCTCTCTCTTTCTCTCTCTCTCTCTCTCATTAGACCCTGTCGTCCATTGTTCTTGGTAGTTCCTCATCCAGTGTCCGTACAGAGTTGGCTGGTGTATCTGTGCTCTACGGGAAAACATCGCCGTCCCTGCTTCTCCAGCAGTTTCCAGCATGTCTTGTTCGTCTTACCTAAGTCGTCTGCTCATTGTTTTCTCATCCTCCTCTCTCTGAATGTTTCTCCATACAATAGTACTTACCTGTCATGTGATTCGGATTTAGTTCTTGGTGCTCCAGTGTGGAGTGTTGATATAAACGCTAATCACTGCGTAGGAATTCCACATCCGAAGTCGTTCTGTCGCTTTCCACTTGAGCATGGTTGTTCGTCACTAGGTGGATGGGAGCTTTGTGTACAGCTGCATTGGGAGGCACACGGGCCCCAGAGCCGATGTTCTCCTGGCCCGGTGGTGCAGGTACCCGCTGACACAGCTGACAGCTTAGACATGTGAATCACTCTGATAATTGGTAGTTTGGTCTGGGCCAAAATTAATCTTTCCCGGTTCGTATCGGGGCATTTGGGGCCCATGGCATGGGTGATTTTAGAAGTGAGAATGGGCTATATAATATAACATGGAGTTTTATTCAAAATTCTATATAAGCAGCAACATTCACGTCCAGCCTCTCAAGAATCCCATCAACTGATCTTAACAGAAATCTTGTGGAATGGCAAACCTGGTTAGCTCAGTCGGTAGAGCGTTCGGCTAGAAACCACAAGGTTCCTAGTTCGATACCGGTCCTCGCCAACTCAGCGTTATGAGTAGCACAGGGATCTGTGCGGTAAAGTAAGGAGCTGATGGTAGGTGTGGCGCTCCACCTCAGATGCTAAAAACAATCTCCTTGGTCTAGCGCTATTGAAAAGGGGATAGACTCCCTCGCTGACTGGCTGATACCGACATTAGGCCGCCCCGACGACTTTACTTTTTACTTATTCGTCCTACAAGTTTTTTCCAAAGTTGTTGGTCTCATTGAGTAGATTCATTCGTTTAACCCCCCCCCAAAAAAATAAAAAAGTCACAGGACGTTAAATCAGGGATTTTGGCCGGTCACTCATGTGGACCACGTCTACTCATCCATCTGCCAGAAAATGGGGAATTCAGACATTCAAAAAAAACCCCAAAAAAAAACAATTAAATGTGGAGGAGCACCACCTCCACCAACATAATAATTTATAATAAACTATTTCATTTTTTAAATGCTTGTCACGATGTCATTGTTTCTATTAAATTTAACTAATCAGGTCATTTTATAGTTATTTACTAAGCTTAGCTTAGATATGGCACAAGGCCAGAAGTATAGGGCGCCAATGAGAATCGAACTCACTAACAATGGTTTACGAAGCGAGCTTGCTAACCATTACACCACATGAGGTAAGTCATTTTAGAATTTAATAAAGATATACACCTCATTCAACTGTGACATATGGAAATCTAATAGATTGCAATGGAATTATCAGAATAATAATTGATTAGAATAATTTATTATATTTTGTTATTGTCAAAAAGAACTACAATGGTTAAATTACAAAAATACTAATAGTGCCACGTACTCGCTTGGTTACCTCATTTCAGGAATGGAGTTACCCCCTTTAAAGATACCGGATACTTTTTACAATATCACAATTTTTTTAAGGGGGCCCGTCCTTTTCGACATACATGTCCAGTACCTAAATTTGACCCCCTGACCAGCCTGTTTTATTTTGGGAGGGAACACGGTAACTAGAAACACTAATTAGATATAGGAGGCGTGTGGTGTAATGGTTAGAGTCGTGGGAAATGGACACGTCATCCCGAGTTCAAATCCTAGACTTTGCGGTTTACATTTCACATAGCGCTAATACCCTTGGTAAAAGCATGCATCCAACTACTCTCCCTTCAGATATGGGTAAATAGTAGGGCAGATATGACTCTTTAACTATGGCTAGGTAATCAGTCTCGGAGAAGGAAAACTCTGAATTGAAACCTGTTAAACTTCGCTTAAGACATTGACCTTGTGTCAGATACTGCTAGTGTGAAGGGGTTGGGTAAGTATATAGAATGCTAATTAAAATTATTCACTCTTTTCTAAACAAAAGAATCTTTATCATAATGACACATGTTATAAAAAGTGTCCGATGGCTTCATGGGTCATTTAGTTTCAAAAATAAATATTGTTTAAAAATTTCATAATTAAGATTTTGCCATTGTGATCTTTATAAAGGAAATCATTTTATTGTGATTTCCTAAACTTGTGATTTTTGTTTCATGTTATCACAAGCGAAATAATTACATAATCATTTTCGACATGAAATCATTTCATTAACAAAATCATTTTGTAAATGAAATTATTTGATTTAACTAATTTGGAATAAGAAAGAAAAAAAAACGTTTTTTATTTCATGGAATTTTTCACGCTAACATTTTGCATTTACAATTGATTTCTCTAATTAACTGATTTTATTACATAAAAATATCAACTTTTTCTGTTTTTCTGTTTTTATTTGTGGTCGGTATTGATTATTTTGTTTATTGTGACAAGAAAACTTTTTTTTCTAAAAATCAATTTCCCTTTACATTCTGAATCTCAAAACAAATATTGTTAAATTATTCAATTATAAATAAACTTAAAATAGCGTTAATTTTTTCTGATTGATATAATTACCTTACTGGAGAGTAGAAAGTGCATTCACAGTAAAGTGAAGTCTTTATCATTTCGGGGCAATAGGTATAATTTTCATTAATTTCATGCGGAATTAATAAATTGCTATAAATAATTTTCTTTAACTTTATGTGTATTAATAAATTGGTATAAATATATTTTTATTAACTTCATGAGTATTAATAAATTGGTATGAATAATTTTCTTTAACTATGTGTATTAATAGATTGGTATAAATAATTGTCATTAACTTTATGTGTATTAATAAAAACTGTTAGTTGACCCTCAGCTAATGCCAGCAGGTGATCACATTTGGGGTGGAGGGAGTCTTACCCCTCTGTTGAGGTGCAGTCAGCGTATTCTACAGCCCCAGCAAAAGGGTGTCTATCTATTACAGCTGGTCTGAGAACAATACAACCTCGCATTGGAAAAGTAGAAAAAAGATCAAAATAAAATAAAAACAGGTTGTTGTTGCTGCTGTAAATGTATCTCTGTCTATAATTTTCAAATTATCATTGCATGCAGCAGAGCAGATTTTTTGTCAGGTGACAATAAATAATAATAACTTCAAACATATTCTATGGTTTTGACTTGATTGTAACAGCTTGTAAAACATACACAATTGCAGCTCTTTTCTTCTTCTTTGGTTGGATATGAAATATCGAATGAATAAAACTAATCCTTTCCCCATCACCTCTAAATGCGACTTTGGGTTTCAGGCATTTTATACCGAACAATAAACTTAGCAAACAACGAAAGCGAAAAACATCGTCGATTGACAAAAAAAAAAAAAAAAAAAACAAAAAAACAAAAAACAAACAAACAAACAAAAAAAAAAATGATGCGCTCTCCGGGCACAAGTATTTAAGTTTTAATACAATTAAATATATATTGAATTATAAAGACTAATGAAATCAAATACGACCACAAAAAATAGTACACTTATTTTTACTTTATTCTAATTGATTTCTTTATAAAGTTATACATAGGATTGCCTTTAATACGTTTGAGAATAAAGCAATAATATTAGAAATCAATAACACCAAGTAATTATTTATTAAACACGGTTTTGTTAAAACCGGTATGCAAATTATTCACACCTTATACTATGTAAACATTTATTTCTTACAGATTTATATAACACACATCGCTTGATTTTAAACATTAATATGGGCTGTTTTGAGTCAAATCTAACTCAGCTAGACCTTAATAGAGACATTGTTAATAAATAAGATGCTAATTAAGATAAGATAATGATTATTTGATTAAATAACCATTGATAATATAACGTAAATAACTAAGGGAATTGTGACGTAGTTTCAATTACAGACAGACAGACAGACACACAATGTCAATTGTAATTTGTGGTGTAATAGTTAACAAGCCAGTCTCGCAGATCCATTACTAATGAATAGCGAGGTCGTCAGAGAGTTCGACCACAGTCTCGCTATTATATTCACTTTCGGACTAATACTCTTAGAAAAGGTATGAACCCCCAGCTATTGGTTAGAAAGTAGCACTACTGTTCTTCTAAGGAGATGCTTTGGCATTAAATAACCCACGCGTTTTGATATACCATTAAACAAAATAAACATGCATATTTTTGCATATATTAAAATATTATATATTAATTTAACATAACATACAATATAAATTTGTATAATATATTAAATTCATTGAATTTTTTTCATTTAACATAAATATTATGCAATATAGGCATATATACAACATACAATATATATATATATATATATATATATATATATATTATATATATATATATATAATAATTTTACAGCATGTCAACCTTGTTAGGTTATTTTATGCCGAAGATGTTTTGTACTATTCATTCTTGATGGGTATTGATAATTCTTTTTTTTTGAACACAAACATATTTTTGTTTACTCATTTCTTCTATTTAATCCATTGATGGGACCTTAACAAGTACTACCACTCCGGGTCAGAGTGGGCACGGGAGTAATGACGATAAATGGGTACTCCACACTTCTCAGACCTCCAGTATTGGAACTTCACCATTAAATGCAGTTTAACATCTTACTTGGAACATCATTTTTTGGGGGGATCGAAACACATTAAATCTGAAAAGACATTCGTTTAAGCTTTTCTTTGTTTCTGTTTTCATAAATTGTCATCCCAAAAGTAAAAGCTGTTTATATGAAAAATGTAATAGGAAACTGATTTCTTTTAGGGAACAGGCCAGGAAAACATATCCCGATCCGTTATTGGAAAGTGTTTTCTTACAGCGGAAATAACGCACGTCTGATGGAACGGCGTCATTGGTGTGTGTCGGTTGTCTTCAACATAGAATTGCTGACAAATGTCTTTGAGAAATGCCATGTTTGCTGTTTGGCACAGATTAAGGCAGACATATAAATCGATATATTCCAAACCGAAAACAACAAGAGTGAAGAAGAAGAAGAAGAAGAAGAAGAAGAAGAAGAAGAAGAAGAAGAAATGAAATAAAATAAAATTCCCTGGAAACTAAAAATACCGAAACCCAATTTGGAAAAGGGTTTTTGATAATTACTTATTTTCAGAAGGGGGCGGACGGGGAAGGGAGTAGTAAAATAACTTTAGAAAAAAAAAGAACGACTTTAAGAATTAGATGAACTAGCATGAATATGCACCCTCCTCTAGGCATAAGTATTTAAGTTTTAATGTAAATATATTAACTTAGAAAAACTAACGAAATTAAATAAGAACGCATATAAAAAGATTAAACTTATTTGAATTATATTTTAATTGGTTTCTACATAAAATCATTCATAGGATTGATTTTGATACGTTGAAGAATAAAACAATAATATTAGAGTTTTATAACACGAAGTAATTATTTATCAAATGTTTTGTTAAAATTAGTACGAAAATTAACCAAACCATATATTATGTAAACCTTTATTTCTTAGTGATATATAATACACATTGCAGGATTTTAAACGTACTAATAACATGGGCTGTTTTGGGCAAATCTAACCCAGAATTTCATAGATACATCATTAATAAATAAGATTTATTCTATGTATAAATGATTTTAACTATAAATTAAATAAATTATTATTGTTGGCAAAATCCACGAGATAACAGATTTTCTTCTCCTTGATAATCAATACTAGGTTTGGTCTCATGGCCGGGATTAGGTGATCTGTCTGTATCTGAAAATCACAGAGAATTTTATGCGTCACATTCTCAGGACAGATTCCGGCTTGTGCATATACCATTTAGTTGTATGGTGAAAATTGAATTTCTTGCACAATTCCCAGTGGATCACCCTTCCTGCCCAGTCGTGCCTAGACTTGCACTCTCTTTGTGCTAGTTTGCTGCATTCGCTTATAATATCATTAACAGTTTCGTCTTAGTCTCGACACATCCTGTACTTGCTATTCTGCCGCGTCTTATCTATTTTTGCCTTTATATAGTTTGTCCTTGTGGCATTGTCTTGTGCTGCGATTATAAGAGATTCGGTTTCTTCTTGAGGTTTCCCCTTCGTAGCCGTGTCCATATCTTCTGATGTGA
This sequence comes from Doryteuthis pealeii, assembly GCA_023376005.1. Classification (NCBI taxonomy): domain Eukaryota; kingdom Metazoa; phylum Mollusca; class Cephalopoda; order Myopsida; family Loliginidae; genus Doryteuthis; species Doryteuthis pealeii. The sequence continues at coordinate 48,902,433 of CM042145.1, read as the reverse complement.
TATCTCTACAATTTGTCACTTGAAGTACTCATATAGTTGTTTTTCTTTCCATTTCTGTATTTTAGTTTTTGTGCATTTCTGCTTATCAATTTGTTGCAATTGCTTTTCCTGGTTGCTGTAATTAGTCTTTCCTTACGTTTATTAGTGTATTCGTCAAGTGCTCGAATTTCGTACTACATAATCTTGAATGTTGGCGTACCCCTTCCCCCTTCTTTTATTGGAACTTATAGTTTGTCTATGTCGTCCTTCGGGTGGAATACCTTGTGCATTGTCATAAGTTTCCTTGTCCTTTGGTTCATTTGACGGTGCTCTTCTCTTGTCCATTTTAAGAATGGTCCCGAGTATCTTACAAGAAGGGCAGCCCAGTTTCTGCTGCAGTGGCATTAATAATTTATCCTAGAGTGCTCAGTATATCGTAATAAGGTCCTGAAAATCTCGTTAAGATCGAAACTGTGGTAGACCCATATTTTTTTTATACAAATATATATATATATATATATATATGTATATATATATATATATATTAAATTTGATATTATATATAATTGATAATATGATTATATCATCATATATATATATAATATATATATATATATATATATATATATATATATATATATATATATATATATATAATTTGAGGTTAAGTAAACAAACAAATGTGTTTATATCTATATGGCTTTAAGGCGAAAATTTTTGGAGGATATGAGGATGTGCTTAATTGAAGTCATACCTAATTTTGAAAAAAATTAGTTAATAATCAAAGAATTTAGGCGGGCATATATGTTCAAATGTAAGGCTAAAAAAAATCGAGAAAATGTCAACAAGCAGACTTGAAGAGGCAAAGGTAACCAAAATCAATTTATTTTTGATATGTTAATGTTATCTTATGTATATTCATTTACAATATGCTCCGTATGACTCAAAATAGGCACATATACTGATATTTATATGTATATACGCAAAATATTTATATGAAAGTTTGAGTTGTCAATTCTGTATTTGTACTAAATTGATATTTAACTATTAAGCACATTCAAAATTCTATTTAAAAAAAGGATATTTCATTTTTTTTTTCTTTTCGTAATGTTTTCAAGTCAGTGCACTTTTCGATTTAAAATACAATATACTATACTTAGTATAGTATATCATTTTTATCAAATTATTATAGCATAAGTATAGTATACTATAATAATTTGACATTCGATCGGCTACGCTTTCATCTAATAATGTTATTTTTAAAAGATTATTTATCGTTTTACTTTAATTTGATTACTTTATTTGATTTGATTTTTTGCTTTGAAATATTAATTTGAAGTTTAGCAAATCGCGTCATTTATATTTTATTTAAGAAATATAGTTAATCATTGAATTAAAATTTCTTACTATATCATTATGTGATGTCATTTCCTCTACACTGACGAAAAAAAATTCCCTGACCTCCCACCAGGCTGGATTAAAATTATATATTTTTTACGTGGTGATTTTTATGGGCCATCCTGCGAGGATAGAACTCGCTATTCAGTAGTAATAGATCTGCAAACGATTATTAAACCATGTTTTTTTCTCCTCTACCCAGGCTTTGCCGGGTTGCCGCTTCTAGTATATATATATATATATATATATATATATATATATATATATATATATATATATATATATATATATATATATATATATATATATATATATATATATATATTGTAATTCTCAGTGTGTATTCCACATTATTTATATAATTCTAATATTTTCTGAAGCAGCACCCCACCCCACGAATTAATGTTACTTTGGTGGCATGGATGTTTAATCTTTTTAAAAATTTAATGATTCTTGAAAACTTTGAATTATTATGCATCGGTTAAGAAATCAATAGATCCTTTCATTTTCAGATCACTGCTATAACTCAACCGACAAAAAGAACAAAATTGTCCTATTTCTTTTTTTAATTTCAATAAATTGCAAGGTTTTGTTTTTGTTCCCTTTTATTTTTGTATTCTTTGAAGAAGGATCTTTCTGATATAAATTCATGCATTTCAATAGTATTTACTGCCATCTTTGAATACAAGCAGGTGTTTATGGACGCCGCCATTTTAAATTCCACCTGCATCACCCGTTTACTTTTTATTTTATTTTTTGCTTTTTTTTGTATTTGAAACAGGAAACGCTACAAACAACGAACTATTTGTTTGTGCCTTTTGAATCGATAAAATGTAATCATTTCGTGGAAGTTTCTCTTTAGATCGATTTTGCTTTGACGAACTCTTTTCAGAAGAAAACAAAAATACTCATCATTTTGTCCGAATGTGTCTTAGACAACAACCTAATGACGATGTTTCTGCAACAAAATGAATTTTATAAAACAAAATGGATATTAAACAAAATAAAATTGTATGCGAAATATAGTTTTAGTAAAAACAAAATTAAATATGGGGATATATTGCTAAGGAACCATGAAAATAAAATTTAAAAAATATTCGAGCTTGCCAGAAGTAGAAAAAAATGATACGTGTACAGAAATTTTATTTTTTGAAAAAAAAAAAATGAATTCTATTAAATGAAAAACAAAAATCCTTATTTTTAGTTTTAGATGACGTATTGTCAGCAATTTTATTAAAAAAAAAACCAACAAAACATGAAGAGGTAAAGCAATAATAATCGTGATTGATAATTTAAAAAGAATGTCATTGTCCCATGAGTTGGAAGATTCAACCCTGTTCGTCAGCCATATTTAGAATAGTTTTTTTTCCTAAAATTGAAAGCTAAAATCGAAAAAGTAAGAACTTTACTAACATTTGTGAAATAAAAAAAACATGTTACTAAAATGATAATTCTGATATATATATATATATATATATATATATATATATATATATATATATATATATAATAAGAATGAAAGTTTTAGTAACTTGTCATATATATATGTATGTATATGTATACATATATATATAATTGTATATGCATACACACACACACACATATATATATATATATGATGAGACGTAAACGTCGAAACACGGTATCTGTGGATAACTATATATATATATATATATATTATATATATATATATATATATATATATATAACACACACATTATATATATATATATATATATATATATATATATATATGGGAGCAGTCTCCCATGTCTATAACCTTGCTGATGAGACCTAATAGGTCGAAATGTACATTCAGGGATTGACATTTTCTCGATTTGTTTAGCCTTACATTTGAACATATATGCCCGTCTAAATTCATTAATTATTAACTAATTAATTTTCAAAATTAGGTATGACTTCAATTAAGCACATATCTCCAAAAATTGTCGGCTAAAAAGCCATATCAAATAAACACATTGTTTGTTTACTTACTCTCATATATATATATATATATATATATATATATATATAATTTTAATAGTAATGACAATACAGTTTGCTGTATCCATAATTAAAGAGTGCTCAATATCATTGATTGAGCAATTATATCTAAGTTCGGGTAACGTGGACATGAAATCAACGTTGCTTGGTAACTGACAGTTTCTCGCCGAGGCGATTTTCTAACCAACTTGGTCAAAAGTTTAAAATAAGAAACTATCTAATGTTCTAGAAACAACCAAAATTAAGACTTATGACTTTTGTGGATATATAGAGAGAGTCGCGTCTCGATCGAAAAAGAGAGTTTAGTTGAGTCTAACAATCTTCTTCAGAAAGACGCGTCTTTCTGTCTGTCCAGCCTATCAGCGTTTTTGCCGACATTGTATCGGGAGAAAAGGCATTTGGGATAAATAAAAGTGTATATACATTAGAATATATCGCCCTGTTCTTCTGAAAATAACAGAGCAAAATCGAACCCAGACAGAGACAGAAAGCAGATGCCCGACCCGAAGAAGCAAGAATCTCAATACTCTCTACAGAGAGGCAAGAGACCTTCCCCAATGGGACCACCATGGGCGGCAACCAGTGATGCATAAGGACGGGATCCTGGTAGCTGAGCAGTCCAGGACATACAACACTCCATTTTGGCTCTTACGGATATATATATATATATATATATATATTATATATATATATATATATAACGCTCTCCTATAAAATGGGATGAAGCACTCTATGACGGCCTTTACATACATACAGATGGGTGTATTAAAACAGTTAAAATCCCCTTCATATTCTGTAGGTGATGATAGCCAACTGTTACTGAAACGATCGGATTCCTAACCTAGCTGTAGGTAGCTCACAAAATGTCTAGCCACACTGAAGAGACTTGATAAGTCGAAACACATGTCTGTGGATATATATATATATATATATATATATATATATATGTGTGTGTGTGTGTGTGTGTGTGTGTGTCGTCGAGGTGGTATAAAGTCAGCCAACCAGCGAGGGAGTATATCCCCTTTTCATTAGCGCTAGACTAAGGATATTGTTTTTGCGCCTGAGGTGGAGCGCCACACCTACCATCAGCTCCTTACTTTGCCGCACATATCTCTGTACTATGCATACGCTGAGTTGCGAGGGCCGATATATCCTGTGTGCAATGAGTATAATAGCTTTTTATTGATATTAATCCTTAGGCAGAAATGAAGTCTGGTTTGCCAAAATAATCATTCTCTTCGTCGTCAAGGAAGACCGGAAATATAGGCACCGAAACATTTTTCTTGATAAAACAGAGACGGATCTTATTGGAAAAATCAAAGCTTCTATCACCCCGTCACAAATTATTTCGGCAGTTATTCTGAGATGGCAGAGACATCTTGTGGTATCATGATGCAGTATTGGACTGAATGGAAGCGCGTGGTGTAATGATTAAAGTCATGGGAAATGGACTTGTCGCCCCGAGTTCAAATCCTGGATGTGGTAATTGCATTTCACTTAGCGCTAATACCATGTTGAACTCCGCTTAAGAAATTGACCTTGTGTCCCATCCTGCTCGTGCTGAGGGTTTGGTAAATATATATATTAGAAGCGGGGCTTCCCAGGTTACGTGTCTGTTTGTTACGTGACAATGTGAGCCCTGAGGTTTACCCTTTTACCAACTTCACGTGAAACGAATTCGATGTCTGTCCCTTGCGTCCCCGTTTTGGTTCTCAGACCTCCTGAAACAAATGAAGATCAGTAAGTGCTTTTCCACCTTTATCTTGTCACACTTCTTGTGTTCTATGGAACAACCTTTGTGTCATTTTTGAGGTTTGGGACTGAACCATTGTTATCTTCGTGTGTGTGTTTTTTTTTTATTAAACGTTATTTACCTACATAAATTGACTTGTCTTTTCCTACTGAATATTCTATGTTGGGTCACCTTTCTATGGACGACTTAATTAATGCATTATAGGAATGCGGGTATTAGCTTCAAACTAATACTCCTCCAATTCGTTTAGCACAATGTGAAACGCAAACAGTTTCGTCCTGGATTTGAACTCTGCATGTCGAGTCCATTTATTACGTGTCCTGAATGCAACGTTAAATTGCATATAATGGCGAAGTTCCAATTTTGGAGCTTTTGGGAATGTGGAGTACCCTTTATAGACATTACTCCCAGGTCCACTTTGACCCTGAGTGGTAGTACCTGTTAAGGTCCCATCTATGGGTTAAATAGGAAAAAATGAGTTTGAAAAAACGTGTTTAAAAATGAGTTAAAAAAAGATTTTTGTATACTCATCAAGATGAATAAAACAAAAATAAAATAACCCAACAAGGGCTGACATGGCGTAAAATCCAACCAACCAACCATTTATTAGAACGATAACCGTTATCATCCTACCAACTGTTGACCATTGTAAAAGATAAATAATGGACAATTCCATTTTTATTGTAAAGAAAGAAAGGGAAGAAAAAGAACGTGCTACACAGAAAAATATAATAAGAAGAAAGAATAGGTAAAATATATAGAGAGGGGTGAGCGCGCGGAGGCGAGAACGCTAATCTGTTTCAATCGAACATAATGAAAAGATGAAAAGAATGAATATAAGAAAAAAACAAAATGAGAGAGAGAGAGAGAGAGAGAGAGAGAGAGAGAGAGAGAGAGAGAGAGAGAGAGAGAGAGAGAGAGGTTAATATACTTTTTACATATTGAAGTATTTCAATAGCTCTTAAGTAAATATATCAAATGTTGTAATAATTAAATTATCATTCTGTGGTATATCCACAGGTCCTGCAAGTGAATTATAATTGAGCGAAGTGAAATACGAACAGCCACGTCCTGGATTTGAACTCTGGACGCCGAGTCTATTTATTAGAACGATAACCGTTATCACTACGCGCGCCTCCTACCGGTGACCTTTTATAAAAGCATCCACAAATCTGTTATTTTCTTTCTAAGTTTAATGATCGAGTAAATAACTAAATTACAAGTTAATTCAAAAGCCAAAACGGCAATTTACTAATAATTAGATAACAGTAGTAATCATAAAGCGTATCTGAATCACGTTATGTACTGAATGAACCGGTCCGTCATGCATAGATTTGTTCTCAGGGACATTTGTCAAAAACATCTGCTTCCGATTGCAATTCTATAGAAAACTATTATGAGTAATCATTTATTTGCTGGCCAATAGTTTTCCGCTTAATTTAACAGATTTTATTATTATTATTATTATTATTATTATTATTATTATTATTATTCTCTACTAAATACAGTTCAGTCACAAATGATTTGAAAAACGCAAAAACTACTTTGTCGACTTAAGGTCAACGTAGAGGAGCATTTTTAACAAACATAAAACGCATAATCCTCATCCTCATCAGGTTGTACTGGCAGCACAGATATCTATAAAAATCTCTCGCCAACTATCCTTATCAGTCATTGTCCCCGGGATGTCTTCTGTGGAGCATCCAGAATCCGCACAAAGAATGTATCTTCAGAATAGGTAGTTGATTCTCATATATGAATGTTTTCTTAAAAATGACAGCCAAGGATTTGGCGTTTAGTATTTTATTCAGTTTTTGTTTTTGACGAACGAGATGTCGCAACAGTTATCACCATCATCATGTCGCGCCAGTAGCACGGGTATCCATGACAATCTCTCACCACCCGTCCCTATCATTCATCGCTCTCGGTAGGTCGTCTATGCAGCTTCCAGTATCTGCACAGAGCTTGTCTATGTAGGTCTTTGCTGGACGGCCTACTCTGGCGTGCCCAGGTGCAAGGTTTTCACAGGAGAACGACAATTATGAATCCGTCGTTGTTTCTCCAGCTGTTTCCAACACGTTCGTCTCACGCAGATGGTTTATGTGATAGGGGGCAAGTGGCCACACAGCTGCCTTCTTTGTCTGGTGTTGTTTCCACGATTTGTTTAAGACCGCACGCAGCATTCTTGTGCAACTTCTATCGAGCCTATTCTCTTGGCGCTTGGTTAGAGTGCAAGTAGTGCAGCCCTACTGTAGTACTGATACTACGGCTTGGAATAATTTCTGCTTTAACTTATCGGTGAGATAAGATTTACATATGTCTATAGCAGTCAATGCCTTTCCTATGCGTGCATTAACACCGCTTTCTGTGGATGAGATATTACTACCAATGTACGTGAGCTGGTCTACCAATTTTAGAGATTTACCACCGAGTATACTAAATACTGCCTTTTCTTCTCTTTTCGGTATTTTGTAAATCTGTCTATCTATCACGTGGTGTAATGGTTATCGTAGTAGGGAATGGACACGGTGACTCATGTTTAAATCCTGGACGAGGGTGATTGTATTTCACATTGCACTGATACATTGGGAAAGTTATACATACAACTATTTCTCCCTCCAGACTGGTCTCTTTAACCATTGTTAGTCAACCGGTCGAGGAGAAGGAAAACTCTGAATTGAAACCTGTTAAAGTCTGCTTAAGAAACTGACCTTGTGTCACATCCTACTCGTGTGGAGGGGTGGGTATCAATCTATCTATCTATCTATCTATCTATCTATCAGGGGGATAATGTAACGGATTGCGGATTAGGCTAGTACTGAGTTCTATTGTCACTGGACTCAAGCCACAATTAATCTAAGATTAGTAAATCACTAACACACACACACACACACACACACACACACACACACACACACACACACACACATATATATATATATATATATATATATATATTTATATTATAATATTATAAAGGATTTATTTCAAAGGATGAATTCCGGAAAGCGCTGTAAACAGCCGGGACGGTCAATACTCCCAGAATCGATGGTCTTCCGTTACAAAGTGGACTTGAGGCTGTCGTACATATTTGTACCCTGGCTGGTAACGATTTACAACAACTCGATGAGGCAGGGTAACTATTTCCCAACACTTCCCTATGGGTGTATTGAAGTTGCTTTGCAATAACATACATATTGGGAATGGGATTAGTAATTTTCGCCCTTTAATCATATTGAATACTGATTTAGATATTTTGGCAATGACTTTAGCCAACCATTTACAAACGGTCTTGCCTAGTTTTATTGCTTCTGAACTTTGTACTCTAAACAACAGAACTATCCAAGAAAATATTCAGTTTGTTCGCACGTATGAAAATTTGCCCCCAAATTACCCTAATATATTGATTGAATGACACTCGTATATATATATATATATATATATATATATATATATATATATAATATCCTTCCAAATGGTATTAGCGCTATGTGAAATGTAAACAGCCTCGTCCAGGATTTGAACTCGTGTTTCCGTGTCTATTTCATTCAACGATAACCATTACACAACAGGCGCTAATGTACATTCACGACACCTGGCTTTGATTTTAGTGTCTGATGTTAGTATTTCCTTTGAAAAAATTTGACAATGCAATCACGAAATAATAATAAGCATGCACAATTTCTTTTTTTTTTTTGAGGATCAATTTGATATCGGACATTGAATGAATGACTATTTGACTATGAATGCTCGTTGCAAATTGAACGCCTCCCCCCCCACCTCTTAAAACTTAGAACTTATTTTTGGGATGATCTAAATCTTCACAGTTTGAAATATAATAATTCCAAGAATATTCCGAAATACCTCCATCCCGATTTTCCACTTTGGTTGGCTTCAATGATTAAATCAGATTTCTTTTTGGGTGAGTGAGTTTTGCGGTTTATGGCGGGAAATTACAGACATTCAATGGAGATTAGAAAATTGGAAGAAAAGAAAAATGGAAAAGAAAAAGAAAAAAAAAACAAAAACAAAAAGAAAGAAAAGTTTACCAAGTCATAAATACATAAAAAACATATTCTTACTTCTGTTGTATAATATAAGTAGAATATAAAATCTTTTTCCAGATGTAACAACTATTATCAGACAGAAGTACAGGGTGAGGGAGAAATACCCCCCCACACACATTTTGTACTTATCTTCGAACGGAGCCATTTGGACACATGGTGAAACATATAAGGGTTGAGTTAATACAGTTCTAAGTGACAATCATCTCTCGGTTGCAGGTTCAATCCTGGCAAAGGGCATTAATAACATAGAATACATAACACAGCTTAACATTTTACCCGGTCATATTTAACGGAATGAGAACAGTCTACCCCCGTGGATTGAATAAAGGGTTCGGTTCGAAGTTCCGTGAAGGCTCCCGATTGCGATATGAATGTTCCCGAGTTCGACAAGAAGGTTCCCGAGTTCTAAGAGAAGGTTCCCAAGTTCGAAAAAAACCCCACCTTTCCAGAGGGCACATCGGCCGAAACGTTGTGTATATAACAATGAAGATGAGGACAATAGATAGTTTTATTGGAAAATACTGAGAGTTTATTGTTAACGCTTACGCTTTCTTTGTTTCTTATTATATTTTTTTCTGTTTAGCGTGTCCTTTTCCTTCCCTTTCTTTATTATAAAAACGGAATGGTCCCTTATTTAGCTGAAGTGATGACTTTCATAAGAAATAAGTAAAGGACAGATAAGCAATACCAGAAAATCAGGATTTACATTTTTGCATTTCATCTTGTACGGTTTAGACAGTCTCATTTTTAACTAGTGGGTATTGCAAGATGATAACGGCCGTACAATTAAGAAACACGAGAATTGATATATAGATAATAATAATAATAATAATAATAATAATAATAATAATAATAATAATAATAAAGAAAGAGGAATTATGTAGTAAAACGTACGGGAAAAGATAATTTAGTTGTTATTAAAAACTTGTTTCTAATATTCCAAGGGTTTTGTGATGAATAAATAAAAACTGGAAGAAATGAACGAAAAAAACAAAAAAAACAAAAACAAAACATACATAGAATTAAAAATAATAATAATAATAATAATAATAATAATAATAATAATACTTTGCTAAGAATAAAAAAAGAACTGGATGTCCTTATAAAAACTATTAGAATCTACAGCGAAGATATAGGAATGGAAGTTTAGATTGAAAAATGTGCCATGGTTATAATGAAAAAAAAGTGCAAAGAGAAACAACGGAATGAATGTGGCTACGAAATCAGGAAAGTATCAGAACATTTGAAGAAAAAGAAAATTACAAATATTTTGGTAATATTGGAAGTGGACACAATAAAAAAAAGACGAAAGAGAAATTAAGAAAAGAATAGCTCAGAAGAGAAGAAAAACTTCTCAAAATCGGCGCGAAAACTCGCAAAAGAATAAAATAATAGAAACGAGAGAAAAAAGCTGGAAGTTACAGAGGCAAGAACATTCTAAAATGGTTGGTTGGTTGGGTTTTTACGGCATGTCAACCCTTGTTGAGTTATTTTATGCCGAAGCCATTTTGTTTTATTTATTCTTGTTGGGTATTCAAAATCTTTAAAACTCAATTCTTTTTAAACACATTTTCTGAAATACATTTTTATTCAACTCATTGATGGGACTCTAACAGATTATATGACTCCGGCTCAGAGTCGAACTGGGAGTAATTGAAATGAAGGGGTACTCCATACTCCTCAGAGCTCCAAAATTGAAACTTCAGCATTAGAAGCAGTTTATCATTATAACCAGGACACTCATCCACCGTATTCTAGCACATATATGATAAAAAAGGATTGGGAGTTTGCCATAAGGGCATGGGGTTGGAACAATCTTATATATATATGATAAAAAAAGGTTGGGGGTTTGTGATATGGGCAATTGGATTGAAACAATCATATAGGTGCTAAGGCTTGATATTGCCAGCCGATTGATCAGAGGAGGCCGTATCCGTTTAAGTAAGTGAAAAAATGGAGTGATGCAAGTCATGAACTGCTCAGCCACCAGGATTCCGTCCTTAAGCATAACGGGTCGCCCCTCAGGGCTAACAGATGGCCACATTGCAGAGGTGCAGTCGGTGAATTCTACAGTCCCAGCCGACAGGGCGGAATTTAAAATGCATGATAGAGATGCCAAAAAAGGAGCGGGGGGAGGGAATACAATAAAACAGTCGTATGGTTGGTGAAGATAAAAAAAAGGATCTTCTAAAAATAAAAGAATGGTAGAAGCATTAAAATAAATGGAAGTTGCCTTAAAAGAAAACAGATATGTGGCTGACAGATTATGTTATAAATAAACTGGGAGGAATTAACATCTAAGATTTCTATTTAACGTGGCAAAGAAGGAATAATGAAAGCAAGTGATGAAATGACGAAAGAGGAAGGCAGGACCTATTATATATATATATATATATATATATATATATATATATATATATATATATATATATATATTTGTATATGTATAAGTATTAACTTACCGGTGGGTATAAGAACGATCGTTGGAAGCGCACAATATCCAGAGGTTAAGGTGAGAAAAAACAAATACAAAGTGCTCAATACAATGTAGAGCATAAATTTATTTAAAAGATGGAAAAGGATAATCTACTCGAGTTCATCGATTGATTCTTCAGGGTTACTTTAAATTAACCGAGTTTACGATTAATCTTAGGTGTTATAAACATGCCTGTTGGAATGGGACTTAACTTTTTTTTTTTAAATTATTATTATTGACCTTTATGGGGTCAGTTTGTCTGAAGTTTGGCTAAGTTTTATTTATTTATTTATTTCTTCTAGTAGTTTTTCTTTGTTACTGCTTTATCATAATTTTACTGTATTATGCCCTTATTGATCAATTATATCTTATTGGTATTCTAATGCATTGCGTAATCTATGCATACATTTTCCTAGGAATTCATCCTTTTTATTAATCAAGTCATTTTTATTTGGAAATCTAATTATTTCTATCTTTTCCTGTAGTTGTTACAGCGCACTACTACCCACGTAGGTCTAGATAGGATGAGTTTAACCTCAACTACAAACTAGCAGCCCACTAAGATTAAATTTCAGGAAGTATTAAAGAAATATCAATCTAGCTATATAAAGTAACCAAAAATATATAAATGATGAAGGTGTTAGAGTAACACCGAAACCGCGGTCGGGAAATAACTTCTTCTATATCTATTTATGCTCTATATTTACAATATATTGAGCCCTTATTAACTACTTACGCTATGTTCACATAGTAGTACCCACCAATGAATATATATATATATATATATATATATATATATATATATATATATATATATATATATAAACCGAGATTAAATACTATGGATTTAATATCTCGTAACTACAGTTTCATGTGTACTTGCAATCATCAGACGGTCAAAATGTTAAGATAAAAAAATGGTGGCTTGTTTAGCATTTATATAACGTAAAGTGTGTTCACGCAATGGAATGTTATAACGCTAAACTTATATTTAAAAAAAATAAACATGCTTATGTCTTAATGCACGTGGTGTTCAGATGAATTTATTTTGTAGATAAATAGTGGGCGAAAAATATGGGATTAATTAGGGTCGGGTGGTAAATGACATAATAAAAATTTGTTTAATTGTTTACATTTGGAAACGAGTTCGCTTCTCTTGTTCAATAAATTTGCATTCGTATTTTGTAGAATACACAATTTTTCTTCGATGCTAAATCCACAGTTGCACTGGCCACCTTTATAAGCCTGGGCCTTTTTGATAATTTCCCATTTTATCATAGGTGTTTTTGCATTCATATGCTAATACATTTCACATTCATTCTCCATTACATACATACATACATACATACATATATATACATATATATATATATACTAGCTAAAGTACCCGGTCCATGACCGGACTAAAATGAAATTTGGATCACCAGGGAGTGAGAGAGAAAGTGGAAGACAGTAGATAGAGAGGGGGTAAGAGGAAAATAATTCTTGAAACTAAAATCATTGAGAATTTGTATATTTCAGGATTTGTATTTTCTGTTTTATAGTTTAAAATTATTTCATATTATTATACAACAAATTGAAAGTATTCGTTTGTATATTTGTTTGTTATTGTTTTAAATTTTTTGTACATGACAACAATTCACATTTAGTTCTTAATTGCATGTTGAGTTTAAAAAGAAGCTGAGAATCGAAAATTTAAATTCTTCGTATTGCAATATCTATTTTTGCTAAAACCTAAGATAGTATTATAGGGACCACCAATTGATCAGTTTAGGCCATCTTGAATAAAACGGAAATATTTTGTTATTATTTATAATTAATTGATTTTTCATAGAATTTAAAAAACTCTTATCGTAACTTGTTTTTAGCTACGTTAATTTTCAGTTGATTTAACAGTGCAAAAATGAAAACGTTGTTTTTCAATCATAATTTTCATTATTTCCGTAAGCTGAAAAAAAGTTAAAAATCATCAGGAGTTTATTTAATGTTTTTTCTTTCAAATGGAAAAAAATTTTTCAAGAAAATATTAATTTTTCTGCAAGTTTCATAGTGTTAAATATGGGGGGGGGGGTAAATTTCACAGGGTAAAATTGGTGGTACCTAGTATTTTAAAAACATTGTTTAAAAACGTTTTGTGGACCTGATTATCTGGACTCCCCCCCCCCCATCTATTTTTTTTCCTTCAGTTGATTATTATCGATTACACACCAATCTATCAGATTGAAAAAAAAATTCTTAAAAGTTCTTTATTATTTGAGTATTCACGGGTGCTCATTTCCTCGTATAAGTTTATAGTAAATTGATCCCCCATATCGGAACCGCTTGAACGGAACCCAAATTATTTATTTATTTTCCCATTAAACTAACCCTAACCCCTACCCCCCCCTAGTTAAAATTAAGTTTTATTACAAAATTTGTATTAATTACAAAACATCAATTTTCATAAAAGTTCAAATGTCACCTATGAAATCTCTATTTAAACATGTCAATTTTTCAGAACTGAAAAGTTGCACTATAAACTCAGCGATGTTTATTGACTTCACAATAAAGAGTAAAATCATAAAACTTAAAATTTAATTTGTAAGGCAAATTCTGAGGAATATTTTAAATTGTATTTTGAATAATAATTTAAATGTTGGTTGTTAGTTGTTTTGTTTTATCAACTTTTCGGGTAATTTACTAACGAATCATGTCATTTTGATAAACAAAGCGCTTACAATTTTTCGTACTTACATATAAAATTTTTTGAAATGTTCCAATAACTGGATATTGTCGGATAAACTTGAAATAAATTTCGTCTTACAAATAATTGACTACTTATCTCCAGTCGGGCCTTCGACTAAAGATAAAACACCGGATTTTGTCCGTATTAGTAACCTTTGTTTGTTTTTTTTTATCGTGGTTTGAGAAAATAATTAGTTAACGAACCAAAAGAAAAACAGTTTCTAAGGAAATTCGTCAATCTTATTGTTATTTTTAACCCTTTAAAACTCTAACAATAAAAATTAATAAATAAATTAAAGAATTAAAAGTCATTTTATTCGAATGAAAATCTTAGTTTAATTTATACAAATATGTAACCGTACTTACGACGTAAACTGATTTTCATGATACTGTTATTTACGATTAAAAATTTTTTTAATAATGTAACCGTAAAGCGTACATTTTGATTTTCTACAATTTTTATGCATTACAAAAATTAAAATTAAAATGAGTGTACTGTACAATTTAAGAATATGGACAAACTCGCTGTAAAAAATAATTTAATCTATAAAAACACATACAAATTACATATTCAGAAAGACTAAGAGATTCCTAGCTGTCTTATTCGTATTATCGCCTATACGTAGTATTTTTTTTTTTAACTCGCTGTAAAAAAAAAATTAATCTATAAAAACACATACAAATTACATATTCAGAAAGACTATTTCATCTTATTACTAAAGATATAAATATTTTAAAGATTAAAATCCTAAATAGGTAAGAGATTCCGATCTGACTGTTATAGACTGCACTGCTTGTATCGCAATAATCATAGGCAGCGTGGCTATCCGAAGCCATTTTTTAATTTTTTAACTCGCTGTAAAAAATGATTCAATTAATAAAAACTCACACAAATTACATATTTTGAAAGAGTATTTTCTTATCTTTCTAACGATATAAAAATTATTAAAGACTGGACCATAAATAGGCCATAAATTCGGAGCTGAACGGCTTAGACTGCAAAATTAATTCATTAAAATCAAAACTTCGCTGCTGTTATCGCTTTAACAATAAGCAGGCAGAGACAATATTTTATTATCAGGAGGGGCTGATATACGGACAGTTCCGCAAATTGGGTGATTTTGGATTAATTAATCGATTAAATCCCTTAATCAGTAAAAATCAATAACCAAATTTGGAATTTTTCTTAGTTAGAACGATATCAATGTGTATGCAAGATTTTGAATCTGAGTGACCTCCCGTTTTTTTGTTATACGTCGACACGTACATACCAAAATCTCTGTTTATATATTAGATATATATATATATATATATATATATATATATATATATGTGTGTGTGTGTGTGTGTGTGTGTGTGTTTGGGCAGCATTTTTTCATTTATACATGTAGAATTAAACAAAAAGCATGTCTTCGGTTTAACAATTTTATTAACAATCTTTTCAACCTTTCTGGACAACTTTTTTTTACATTTGGATCGAATCCGTGGATTAAAAACAAAATAAACAAAAACTTCAAATACTAGAAACTTTATGCATCAAACAATACAAACCATCCTTAAATAAGATTAATTTTGAATGAAGTACTCACATTTTGAAATGCCTATAACACTTTTCCTACCAATTCTCCTCCTTCCAGCTTCCACAACCCTTAAGGAGTTCCACTCCTAGTTACTCTCACTACTACTAACTTAAAAAAAAAGCTGGAACACAAGCACATCATTCCTGATGATAGCACTTCGAAGTGCCGAAAGTACTTGGGATAAAAACCTTCGGTGGACTAATTCACAGATTCCATCCAAATGTAAAAAGTTGTCAAGAAAGCTCGAAAAGATCGTTAATAAAATTATTAAACAGGAGACGTGCCTTTTGTTTAATTCTACACCCCCCCCACATATATATATATATATATATATATATATATATATATATATATATATATATATATATAATATATAATATTGATAATACCATATTAGGTCTCATCAGCAGTATATACACTGCTGATAAGACTTAATAAGGTTGAAACAGCTGTACGGTGTTCCACACGTAGCACGCGTTACTCACCGAGTTTGCTTGTCCTGATTATTTTCACTAATTATTGAATTTTATACGATATACGCATTGTAATTACCTTCAAAAATATAATACCCCCCCCATATATATATATATATATATATATATATATATATATATATATATATTATAAAAAATACTGGATTTTTTTAAGCATGAATGTAAGTGTTCAAATCGACTAATATTTAAAAAATACTGTTGACATACAAATGTTGTCTGAATTAATAGTGTAGATAATATTGAACTATAAGGATATTTATACTAATTGTTGTTGCCGATTAGGACAGTAAAATCGTTTGATGTAATTTGTTTTCTTAAGTTAATGTATTTTTATTGGAAGATGGTTTGTATATTGAAAATTATTTACTAAGGAGAATTATTAGAATAAAGAGGAAACACAATTTCTTCGGTTTGCATGATTCGTAGTCTAACCAATAAACTCGAGTGTTTTGACTAATATTGATAAAAAAAAAAACAGCTGTCGTATTTAAAACATGACACAGTAAACAGAATGATCCGACATTTTAATTGATTTCCTCAAAAAATCCTTTTCAAAATATAATCGCAGATTATTGGAAAACTTGCACATGTAAATTTACATTCACTTAATAAAGTAATGATCATTTTTATATCACCTTTTTTAATATTATTTTCAAGTCTTGTGTCGACAAAATATGCAGCCATTTTGAAATCCAAATTTGCACAATTATTTAAGAAAGAAAAATTTAACCTAATGCATTAGATTTTCCGTTTCTTTTTCTTTCTCCTTTTCTTTTTCTTTTTCATTTTTCTTTTTCCTTTCCCCTTCCTTGTCTTTCTTTTTTATGAAGGAGAAATAAAACAATTTTAAATGGAATAATAATGACGCGTGAAATTTTGATAGAACACAGTCAATGAGCACTAAATCTATTGACTAAATAATAATAATAATAATAATAATAATAATAATAATAATAATAATAATAATAGCAGCACAAAGAGAGTATAAGACTCGGAATGACTGGGTGAGAAAGGCGATTCACTGGGAATTGTGCAAGAAATTCAATTTTTACCATTCAACTTAATGGTATATGCACAAACCGGAATCTGTCCTGGAGAATGAGACACCCAAGATTCTCTGGGACTTTGAGGTACAGACGGATCACCTGATCCCAGCTAGGAGACCAGACCTGGTGTTGATCAACAAGAAGAAGAGACCTTGTCATCTTTTGGATTTTGCCGTCCCAGCCGATCATCGAATGAAAGTGAAATTGAAAGCGAAAAGATAAACACATATTTGGACGTTGCTAGAGAACTAAGAAAACTGTGGAACATGAAGGTGAAGATCGTTCCAATTGTAATTGGTGCCCTAGAAACGGTCCCCAGGGGTCTGGAAAAGAGTCTGGATGAATAGGAAATCAGAAGAAGAATCGAAACCATCCGGACTACAGCGTTGTTGAGATCAGCTGGAATACTCAGAAGAGTCATGGAGACCGGAAGAGACTTGCTGTCACTCAGCCTCCAGTGAACCACTGGCTAAAGCGGGTGTGAAAAACTCTAATGAAGTGAAAATAATAATAATAATAATAATGCTTAGAGAAAAAGCTAGATAGGAATTACACACAGATGCTGGACATCTACACATGGACACACTACTGTAGGCTGATCAGTAAAAACCTAATCATCTCTGTGCGGATTCTGGAGGCTGTGCGAAGGACCTTCCAGGGGTGATGACCGATAAGGACGGTGGGAACTGCATAGGTTCTTATCCTTTCCTTTGGATCACAGCGGCAGTGTAGAGAGGGGTATCTGCTGCTTGGGAAACAGCACATCCTCCATAACAACCAACCCAGGCTACGTAGTAAACAAACAAACAAACAAAAACTACGTCATCGTCTTTTCGCAGACGGAAGGATGCCAACAACAACAACAACAACAACAACAATGATTCGTATATCGAAGAAAAAAACTGAATATTTTCATAATCAGTAAATCAAAATTTTATTAAAATTATTTTCTTTAAATTAACAGGTGCACATTTAATAATCTGACATTGTCACTTTTAAATTTGGTAACGTTAATATGAAAATACATAATAAAAATGTACATAAAAGTAGTTGGTTGGGTGGTTGGTTGGTTGGTTCGTTGGATTTTACTGCATGTAATCCTTGTTGGGTTATTCTATGCCGAAGATGTTTTGTTTTATTCATTCTTGATGAATATTCAACATTTTCTAAACTCAATCTTTTAAAGAGATTTTTAAACTCTTTTTTTTTCTTCTATTTACCACAGACAGATGATCCTAACAAGTACTATCACTCCGGGTCAGAGTGGATCTGGGAGTAATCGTAAAAAAGGAGGACTCAACATTCCCTAGAGCCCAGAATTTGAACACTACCATCAGATAGATTTTAACGTCATACCCAGGACATGAAGACCATCAGCCACCGTCTTCTTTCACATAGATGATAAAAAGGGTTGGGGTGGGGGTTGCCATCAGAAACAATAGAATCAGGACTATCATATATATATTTACCAACCCCTCCGCACGAGTAGGATGTGACACAAGGTCAATTTCTTAAGCGGAGTTTAACATATTTTGAATTCAGAGTTTTCCTTCTCCTAGACCGGTTGCCTAACCAAGGTTAAAGAACCCAGTCTACCCTACTATTTATCCATAACTGGAGGGAGAGTAGTATTCATACCTTTCCCAAGGGTATTAGCCCTAAGTGAAATGCAATTACCACGTCTAGGATTTGAACTCAGGACTATCATATAGGTGTTAGGGCTTGAATTGACAAAAGCAGATTGATGGGAGGGTGCCTCTCCGGTTGTCCGTCTTGTCTTAGTAAAGGACAAAGTGGGTGTTGCATCTTAAGATTGATTTCTTATTTGTTCATTTCACTATACGAAAAAAAAAAAATGAACAAGTGAGAACAAAATGAAACAAATAATAAACGTTATTTTCCAAGTAAAAATTGGTGGGTCATTTGTTCATGACTGCTCTAAGACATTCTAACATTTGTCATCTCAGATTTAATGATTGTTAGATTAAAAGACAATACAAAAAAATTGTTTCCACGTCCATATTCTCGTCACGAATGCCATTAATATTTATTTATTACATTGTTACGCTCTCTAAACAGTGAAATAATTATTTTAATGTTTTAAATGTTCAACGACTAAATTACAAGCTATTTACATAAAGCAGAAATGATTTTATTTGTCTTTATACGATTTAAATTTATCGACTATTCAGAAGAAATGACATTTATTGATGGCTTTTTCAAAATTTCAAAATGGCGGAAATGTTTGACATGTTGTAAAATCCAAAAAAAAAAAATACAACAGTTGTAATTATCAGTTACTAGCACGACCTGTGTATATACCACAGTATAATAATTTAATTATTACGTTTGATATGTTTACTTAAGAGCTATTACTAAATAGTTCAATATGTAAGAACTATGATAATATTGACTTAACTCTCACACTCTTTTTTTGCTTCTTTCCTTCTTTTCATTATATTCGATTGAAACAGATTAGCGTTATCGCTTCCGTGCGCCCGTCCCCTCTCTCTATCTTTCCCCTATTCTTTTCTTTCTTTCTTTCTTTCTTCTTATATTTTTTTTGTGTAGCATGTCCTTTTTCTTCTATTTCTTTCTTTATAATAAAAACAGAATGGTCCATTATTTAGCTCATAGGAAATAAAAAAAATCGGTGGATAAGCAACACCGGATTATCAGGATTTACATTTTTGCATTATTATTTTTTCAGAACTTAAATTTTTGCATTGGGCGGTCTCTTTTTTTTAAAATGTTTAAAAAGTTTTAGTGAGCGGGCCAGTTTGCTGAAACTTTTCTTATTCCCCAATGATACCTGCATCAAAAAGATAAGGTCTAAAAAAGTTTGGCTTTGGGTTATCTATATCGTACTTTTAATCGGGACTTTATTAAACATATTTTTAAAAAAAGAAATCCGAGTGTTAGTGACAGTAGTCCTGTTATCAGCAACATGGCCAACAGAATGGACGGACTGCATTCAGTCTTCAGACGGAGGGATTAACTTAAATTCGCAAGTTAAAACTCTTAACTGTCTGAATCCCAACGGACTTTTTAAAAAGCACACATTGAATATACGCTGTTTCCCTGAAAATAAGACCTACCCACAAAATAAGACCTAGCGTGATTTTTCAGGATGATTTTAGAATAAGCCCTCTCTGTAACAGTTTTGACCACTAACTACTGGTAACTACATTAAGCCCGCAACATTCTAGTAGGGTTTGTTTACATCCGCCCAGCCTCACTTTGAACAGGCCCTAGGTACTAAAAGGGTTGCTGTAATTCACGTGAATAAATACATCTACATAAAACATATATCTGTGTGAGTACACTTATTTCACTCTCCTTAAAATAAGCCCTAATTGAGAGCGGCAGACAGAAGAAAGAAATAAGCATTCTTCCCAATCCCACAAACACTCGCCTTCGTCAATGATCAAATGTAGATTGTTATTTTGTAATTTCTGTTTATCTAGAAATTTTGTAATTTTCTATATTGTAATGTTGTTTTTCGATATATGAAGAATAAGACATCCTCCAAAAATAAGCCCTAGTGTAATATTTCGGAGTGAAGATTAATATGAGTTTCATTCTTATTTTCGGTGAAATACGGTAGATCGAACCCAGACTGAAAAATTCCTTTGTTTCGCCACACAATACGTCGTGATTCTTAGGAAAACCACCTGATTAAAGCCATGATAAAACACATTTACTTTAAATCCCTCTGAGGCAAAAAAAGACATTCGTTAATTCTGTATTACATATTAAGGTAAAAATGTCTCATCTTTTCTGCGATTTTGTATTTTTCGGACTGTTATCCTCATATTTATTGTTATATGCACAACACTTCGCCTTCTTCAGATGCATCTTGTCGAATTCAGGAACCTTCTTGTTGAACTCGGCGCCTTGAACATTATGTTTATAGGTTGTAAAAAATCATTTCAGATTGTCTTGTTGGACGCTTGGTACAACTTATATAAAGTTTGAGTTAATACAGTCCTAAAGTAACAATCATCTGGATGTTGCAGGTTCAATCCTAACTACTGGCGAAAAATAACATAGAATACATAACATTTGTACCGGGTCATAGTAAGTGGCACTGACTCTAAACAAATTCCCACGCGATAAAACCATGTTTTCTTTCTTCTTTTTTTTGTCGCTCGCTGTTTTGTTGTGTGAATTTTTTCTAACACTCTTTGCTGATAGGACTGTGATATGCAAACAACCTCGGCCTGGATTTGAACTAGGGTCTCTGAATTCATTTCCTATGACGATAACACCACGCCCCCCACTCCATTACTTATTATAGAGTATATTTCTTTCGTATTTTAGACGAATGTCTTGGTGTTTTTTTTCATTCATTTATTATTGTAACATTTTACTAATCACGATTCATTTCATTTTAATTCGGATAATAATTAATACGTGATTCACGCATTTACCTAAAATTGTTTAAACAATATTCAAGAAATGTGCAGTTTATTGATTTTGATCTGAAATATATAATTCATCGATTTTTATGTTCTGGAAAATCTTCAACGTTTTGATATATATAATGGGTGAAATATCACGTTTAAATGTTATCTATGTAGACCAGACATTTATGACATAAAAAATTGGTCGATAATGTTTTTAGTATGAAAAGATGTGGCTCATAAATATTTTTTATCACTTCAGTTCTGTGTAAATAGGTTCTATATATATATATATATATACATACATTTGAAATGATTTAAAAGCTTCGTATTGGACTGGATCTTTCAGCACAATTGTATCTAGGTGAACACTGTGGCGATTTGGGAATTATATAAGAGTACCAAAGAATTTTATTGCGGTTGTTATTTTTCTTTTTTTTTATATCTGTAGATATGATTATGATAAAAGCAAACTCAGCCTTTTAATAGACACATTAAAACTTGTTTTATACAAGAAAAAAATGTTTTTATACTGTTGCTATCAATTTTAAAGTTCAGAGAAATAATACAAAGTATCAAGCATTAAATGTATATCCAGTATTGAATACATCGTCTTAGCATTTTTCTAGGTCGCTTTTTAACACATTTAAACAGATAGTATTATAAATACTAGCAGGACCTGTGGATATACCACAGAATGATAATTCAATTATACAACGTTTTATATGTTTACTTAAGAGCTATTGCAAAATAGTTCCATATGTAAAAAGTATAATGATCTTGATTTAACTCTTTCCCACTCTTTTTTAAAAGGGAGGTTGTAAAATATTTACATTGGTTTGCAAACAAAAATCTGGGGAGGGTGTTTAAAATATCTACATTAATTTGCCGACGAAAAGTGACAAAAATACGACTCGGAAAAACGTTGGGCTGGAAATTCACCTGGCGCTGGTTTGCTAAAACATAACGTAAATTAAAGCAGGAGACCGAGATGACATAAGATCAAAATTACCAAAATATATTCTGTAATTCACAATTTCAATATTACAAATAAAACAAACATGTAAGTTCTTTTTTTTCAATTCATTTTAATTTTATTTTGGCCATTTAATCAACACAATACCATTTGGAATGTTTCATTTTTATAATTGGGTGAAATAAAATGGGACAAATAAGAAATCTGCGATTAAGCGATACCAAATTATCTGGATTTACATTTTTGCATTGTATCTTGAACAATTTGGACGGCGTCATTTTTAACCAGAGGGTGTTGCAGGGTGATAATGGACGGAAGATTTAGGAAAACAAGTATTAATATATGATTCAAGTCAGGAAAAGATATGTCTTCTCTACTAGTACCATGGAAACTAATACTACCCGTTCCATGGTCGGATAGTCGGTGACTAAACTGGCACCCTTATCAGGCACACTTCGGCTTTTTCTAATGAGGTTGGTGTGTGGACACCCAGTATCCCTAAAAACAAGAGCTGTCAAAGGGCGGATGAGCCCCTGGGGAGCCAACGGTCATCCACTCCAATAGTAGTAGGATCGTGGTACTTACTACTCACATAAATCCATAAATGGGGTAGATGGAACTCTTTAGCCTTGGACAGCAATCCATCTAGACAAGAAAAAGTCTGTTATAAAACCTCCGCTGCCTAGCATTTATACTTCATTCCAAAGAAAGTATGGCGCAGGCGATTTTGTGCCGCTTGCACTGGACACTGCTGCAGAAGTAAGGACGAACTTATAAGCGGCGTTCTCCTGTGAACATCTACATATGGACACACCAGTGTATGCCGACCAGCAAAAACCCACATCAATCAGGTCTGCGTGGATTCTGGATGCCTCGTAGAGGACCTGCCTGAGGCAATGACCAATAGGGACGATTGTCTTGGGATATCCGTGCTGTCAGCACAAAATGCTGACGATAGTCCAAGATCCTTGTAAAACACAACTCTTTTAAACTCGTAAAACACGTCTCTCATGAAAAATAACAAATACAGTCATTTGTTAAAATTTCGTGGTATTTGTTTTGGTAAATCTATACATATATAAAGGGTAGTTGGTGTGTATATATGTATGTATGTATAGATGTATGTTCGGATGAAACTAAGAAAATAAAACAATTAACTACAAAGTAATATATATAAACATTAAATATCACCTATTCTTGCTTTTTGTACAAAAAATATGAATATTTGATTTATATTTGAAGATATTTAAAAATTAAAATATACATAGAAATAGCATTGAAATTTCTTATTAAAAATGTCCAGTATTTGTAAATCTCAAAAATACACAAATTAATACACCAGGGTACCCACTCTACCCCTGCTGGGTGGCCGCTTCTAGTTATTTCTATTTCTCTGTCTTGTAATAATTTTTATATTTAGTGTCTGCAAAATTATCCTTAGTACTTATGTGACCTTATTCATTGGTTGAACGGAATTAAAAAAAAATACGGAAATATTTTGAAAGATTGTCCGGGTAGTTTTTGGGTCAGATTCTATCTTGAGTAAAATCAAAACAGATGGTGGCTATCATAAGGCCACCCGATATGATTAGAATGTCTGTTGAGGAAATCGGAAGTAGAAAATCTCCAATGGTTTGGAAAACTCCCCGGGGCGATTCCACTTGAGTCAACAGTAATTGTTAGAAATAGTTTTTTGATGAGACCTGATTCATCGTTAGAAAATCTCAAGTGGTTTGCGGAATCCCCTGTGGTGATCCCGCTTGGGTCGGTTGGCCAGAATTATCTGTGTTTCTTTATGTGACCACTAGACCACCGTTAACGTGGAATATCAGTTTCCATAGCAGATTTCTGGTCGTTTGAGATCTGAACACAACGTGGGAATTCGGCCAGATCTTCGGCAAGTGTAGAAACACTGCAACCCATTGTTGATGGAGAAAATCCGATCTTGACGGCCATTTTCGGAAATTCAGTGAGCCCTTTGGCTCAGTAGTGGCTGACGGGTTATACCGATATGATTGTCCCAACCCTATTGCTCTGATGACAAGCCCCCAACCCTTTTTATCATACATGTGCTAGAAGGCGGTGGCTGAGGGTTAATGTCCTGGGTATGACGTTAAACTCAATCTGATGAGGAAGTTTCAATTCTAGAGTTCTGGGGAATGTGGAGTACCCCTTCATCACCATTACTCCCAGGTCCACTCTGACCTGGAATGGTATTACCTGTCAGGGTCTCATCTAAAGGTTAAATAGAAGAAAAAAAAAGATTTTAAAACATGTATAAACAAATTGAGTTAAAAAAAATTCAATACCCATTAAGCAAGAATAGAACAAAACGTCTTTGGCATAAAATAACCCAACAAGGGTTGGCATGCCGTAACATCCAACAAACCAAACCAAATAACTAAGATCCTCGTCTGTCATGAAATATAACAAATAGTCGTTTGTTAAAATTTCGTGGTATTTGTTCCTGGTAAAATGTTATTTCTCTGTCCCATAATAATTGTTATATTTAGTGTACAGGATTTATATGCAAATTTAACAACTATCATGGAACGGTTTTTGTTCTTCTTCTATAATTGGATCCATTAATCTAAGAAAAAATGTCACAAATCGATAAAAATGAAGTCCTAAAAATGTAGGTTAATATATGTTTGAGTTAAAAAGTTTTTTTCTTCTCTCTAACGGTTCCGAAATATCAATAGAAAATAGAGAATTCGAAATATTTCGATCAATAAAGACTTTGAAAAAAAAAAAAAAAAAAGCCAAAACAAAACAAAAAAAAAAAACAACAACGAAATAACAAAAACAAAAACAAAATAACAAAAGAAAATCCCCTCTTCAAAAGTTTCGTTCATAAGGAAAAATAAAATAAAATTGATACAATAAGACCCGGATGATGAGTGATA
Organism: Doryteuthis pealeii; assembly: GCA_023376005.1. Classification (NCBI taxonomy): domain Eukaryota; kingdom Metazoa; phylum Mollusca; class Cephalopoda; order Myopsida; family Loliginidae; genus Doryteuthis; species Doryteuthis pealeii. Next base: position 48,876,624 of record CM042145.1, on the reverse strand, counting down.
ACCAAATTTGCTATTGTTGCTTACATACTTATTTATTTATTCATTTGTTTTTTTCTTACTTTTAATCTTTCTCGTCTTCTCTGATTGTTGTAATGTTTCATTATACGAGGGAGAAATGCACCTAAAAATCTTCTTCAAAGTTCAGATGAAAAATAAAGAAACATGAAAGTAATTAGAATATCAGCAAAGCATAATTGAGACGGAAATAGTTTTGTCCGGTTCTAAGATAAGATAGAGGGCGCTGCGAGCAAGATGAAATGAACCTCTTTTTTTAAAAAAATCTCTTATCATTAATTTGATACGACTTAATTCATTTTGTTTTTGTACAATATCTTTATTAAACTACATCTAATGGTGAAGTTCCAATTCTGGAGTTCTGGGGATGTGAAGTACTCCTCCATCGCCATTAGTTCCAAGTCCACTCTGATACGGAATGGTAGTACCTGTTAGGATCCCATCTATGGGTTAAATAGGAAAAATTGTTGAAACTGTAGAAACTGCCAAAGACTTATTTAAAAAATTGGAACTGTGATTGAATTCATGGGTAATCGTCTGAAGATGATTTATTTTAAGGTAATTAAAATAATAAATAAAAAAAAAATACCTAAAACAGAGCCCGAGGTTACAGTGCCCTAGGCATTGTTTTTACACACAATAAAGATGAGGACAACAGTACGAAATATCATAATTATTCATATTAGCGCTCATCTTATAAATACACATAGAAATATGTAAAAAAAAATGAGTTTAGATAAAAAAAATTGAATACCCATCAAGTATGTCTAAAACAAAACATTTCGGCATAGAATAGCCTAACAAAGGTTGACATGCCGTAAAATGCAACCAACCAACCAACCAACCATATTTTTATCGGATCTATTGTTTGTTATGAGAGCAAATTGTTATAAAGAAACTGTAGCGAGAGGGAAGACTTACCTCTGTCTCGCTTGCAGAATGAATGGAAACGAAAAATATAGCTGCCTTGGTACTACAATTTAAATACGCGCAATCTCTAAGCAAAGAGACATGGCAATAGGAAATATGCATGTATACAAACTTCTCTCAGATCGCCGTACATAAAACGAGACACACTTGATAAGGGGGCGAGATGCTTCGAAGCGGTGGATGCACCGTGTACGGAGAACTGCCAGAAGATTGTTGCGGGACGAGAAAGTTTGTCGTCGGACCTTGCAGTTGGGATAAATAAATTAGACGAATCAATTTCACAACCTATAGAAACGATTCTAGTCGAGACTCAAAAATGCAGCGTAAAACTCCAAGAGTTGTTACTTCTCTTATACAACAGAAATAAATATTTCTCCTGATTCATAAATCCAATCACTCAATATAACCACTCACCAACAAAACAAATCAAAACACTAATCAAGATAATCCAACAACATACATATAGTTGAATAAATGTAACATCAACCGGATGTTGAACCGACATCAGCTACAAGCACAATGAATAAAACATGTCTTTGCGCATATAGGCTCCGCGCATCTTCCGTCGAAAACTAAATTAACAGACAATTAAAAAAGTCCTTTTTTTCAACCAATCATAAACCTTATCCTCAAAGCTTTTCAAAGGTGATTACGACCCCAAACACGGCTATAAAACGGCCAATCAAAAGTCACGAAAAGCAATTGACTCTGGGTCTGGTACACAGAGGAACTTCACACAAAATCAAAGACCGCTAACAGCTTACCAACCCACAACGCATCACCGCGCCACACACAATAAAGTCACCCGGCAAAGAAAAGATTTACACCCACTCACCCCCTGACACCATAGAGAGTGAAAAAAGAAAGATATATCTTTTTCTAAATCTACCAACTATTGTTTATTTAAAACTAGAAGTGATTACCCGCTGTTGCCTGGGTAGAAGGGGGAGGGGTAATAAAAAATCTAGTCACGCAGATCCATTGATTGTTTTGGTCTAACATAATTGATTTATGTCTTAATGACGAATGCAACCAATGACTTTCCCATCTTTTACTATTCCAATCCAAATTTTAAATACCTTTTCAGTTATAAATCTATCTTCATTATTTTTGCACAAAAAGCAAGCTCTGTTGATTGTGAAGGTGTATATATATAAAGTGACCTCGCTTTAAGTGGTTTATTGTAGCACGCCTTATATACAGAAATAATCCAACAAGCGATGAGCCTGTTTAATACTTTGATGGGTAATCATTTAAGCCACAGCAGGTACTGTAAGCAACCTGATACAAAATAACTTAATTCGGAATTAATTGACCCGAAAAGGGTTGATATGTCGTAAAATCAGCAACCAACCAAACTGCAGACTAACTTGGGAATACTGGGTAAGGTAAGAAGATTGTATCTAAGTTTTTCAACTGGTAAATGTCTACCTGCCTAAAAAAAAAAAACTTAAAAAAACAAGCATTTAATTTCCTGGGTTTACCGAGACTCAAAACATCAATCACTTGAGTCAGTGAGAAATAGTATACGATCTAACACAATAAGAAAGTCGGACCATATTACCTTTAGGCACCCCTTTTTGATCTCGATTAAGAAAGGACATGTTTTTCATTTACACCGTCAATATCCGGTTGTTTGTTAGGGGTTATGGTTAGGGGTTAGAGTTAGGGTTATGGTTAGGGGTTAGGGTTAGGGGTTAGTTTTATAATTTTAAAAAAATCTAAAAATCGTCTGTTAAATCAACCGGATATTGACAGTGTAAATGAAAAACATGTCCTTTCTTAATCGAGATCAAAAAGGGGTGCCTAAAGGTCATATGGTCCATAAAGTCCTTACACGCAACATTGTTTCATCCTAATTATCAGATCGCGCTGACAGCACTGATTCCTTTTACTCTCTCTCTTACAACCGTCCCTATCGGTCTTAGGATAATGAAACAATTTCAATTTTATTAGAAAATTATTTTTTTTTAAATTAATAAAATTTAATAAAAATTCAATAAAAATTTAATAAAAATTCAATAAAAATTAATAAAAGTTCAATAAAAATTTAAAAATCTAATAAAAACAGACTTCTAATATAGTGTTGTTTTGATATACTGTTGTTTTGTCCTTGGTTCCATATTTAATTTTTCAATAATTCGGGTGGCCTCCACCCTTTGTCAAGAATTTTTTGACAACTTAATACAACCTAATAGGAAAACAAAATAAAATAAATGTCATTTTCCTGTTCAGTTGTATTGAACATGACAAAGGTGGAAGCCACCCGAAATATTAGAAAATAAAGCAAACCAAGGGAAAAACAATGGTTATATATTAGAATTCTCTTTTTGTTCAGTTTTTTTTTTTTTTTTTCACTTTTTATATATTTCCTTTCAATATCACCGAAAATGTTTACAAGAACAATATCTTGATACACAACTAAATTCATTTATTAAGAAGCATACATGGACTCAACATCAACCGTCAACATCATATATATATATATATATATATATATATATATATATATATATATACGCGTGCAACGACTCCATTTAGTCGTAGACTTGTATTCAGCCGAGTGGGAAGTGCTACACCTAAAGTCATCCTCATTTTTTTTTTTTGGCAGTGCTATTTAATTTCTAAGACTAAACATTTTCCTTTATTAGATTATTGAATAAGAAAAGAGAGAAATGATTTTATCAAAGAAATCTTCAGATTTTTCTTCCTACTTCATAATTATTGATTGATTTATTTATTATCGAAATTCGGAGACGCACATCCATAACTACCTTATCAATTCTTATTTTGATAGCTTTTTTATTTTTCGCAACGACATTAGTCTAGTCTGTTTGACTCGAAGCATTTTTAACATTAAGTTTCAAGAGAGAGAGAGAGAGAGAGAGAGAGAGAGAGAGAGAGAGAGAGAGAGAGAGAGAGAGAGAGAGAGAGAGAGATTCTTTATATATATAATATATAGAGGAAGAGTGAGAGAAAGAGAGATAGAGAGTGTTTAATCCGAAGCACTTCTAAAACTAAGTGTCAGAAGAGAGAGAGAGAGAGAGGAGAGAGAGAGAGAGAGAGAGAGAGAGAGAGAGAGAGACAGACAGACAGACAGACAGACAGACAGACAGAGAGAGAGACAGAGAGAGATTTTTCATTCACCTATATACATCGTTTTGAGGTTACCCTTGCGCACTACATATATCTGTCACAGCGCCTAGTCATTCTTCATATATATCTATCTATATATATCTATATCTATCTATCTATCTATCTATATATCTATATCTATCTATCTATCTATATCTATATATATATATATATATATATATATATTATATATATATATAAAAAAGGTAAAAATATCCAATCAATTGATAAGTTGGGAATGATTCTATATATCCTCGTATATCCACAATGTATGCAGCTCTGTCGACTGCGGCTTTTGCATGCACGCCCAACAGGGACACCTATTGGCTGTGGGTGGCGACTCATGATGCTTAAAGATGGAACCCTGGTGGCTGAGCAGTTCATGAAACTCTCAACTTTGGTCCTTACGGGCGGTCGAAGTTGTCTCCTCCGATCAATCGGTTGGACGTCAAGTCCTAGCACCTATATGATTGTCCCAACCCTAT
>CM042145.1:48814559-48862059 GCA_023376005.1 Doryteuthis pealeii | reverse complement strand
ATTGAATGTATAGATTATACCAATAAATAAATATATCTCTTACAACTGTAAATCTAACAGCCAATTTAAAAATTCCAATATATAGTTATTCACAGACTGTCCTGTTTCGCGGCTCATCAGTATGACAAGACAAGACTAGCTGCTTTTGGCTGGGATCGAAACCCGACCCATTTGTTTCAGTCAGAGTTCTTACCACCGCTCCAACTGCACATCCACAGTTTAGAAATTCTCTATTATACATATTAGACAAGATGACATGCTCTCCTCCCCTCTCTCTTCTCTCTATATATAATATATATATATATATATATATATTATACTTCTCTTTTCCTGTCCTTTTCTTTTGTCATTCTATGCAGTATGCTCCACATTAAAAAACAAACAAACTAGAGCTATATCTGTTAATAATAGAGATTCGCTTCCGGTTTTTGTCTGTAACAAAAATTACGTCACTGCTTACGTCACAATACCCAAAATCGTCATAACATAGAATAAATACACTCAAAATTTGAACATGCAACATTAGACAGTCCTCATTGTTTTTTAAAACAAGTTTTAATAAATACATGACTGATATTATATATCTATATATAGTTTGTTTTATTTTAATACATATTTAAAGTTTACATTTCAAATTGTTTTATTTTTTAATCCTTTAATGAATTTGATGATTTTACTTACTTAGGGTACAAACTCGCTGACATTGAATTTTTTACTCCCACCCCTCAGGCAATATGTTTCAAAAATCTATTTTTACATCGCCCGGGGGTGTTTTTATTTTGTACTAGTTAATATTAATGATAACTATTATAATTAAGATTAATAATCAATTATAATCAGTGTATTTTTAACAGTTAACGATACCTGTTTATGTATAATACAATTATTCAAACAGACATTTTTGTTCATATATATATATATATATATATATATATATATATATATATATATATATATATATATAAACAATGCACGCGAATCAAATGTTTTTATGGATTTCTGTCAGTCATTTTTGTAAGTTGTAGTCGGTGTTTTAGCTCTTAGATGGGCCTTTTTGAAGCATTACCAGATTATTTTTACCTTTATTTTTTGACCTCGATCGTAGAATAAGTTTTTCTTTCGAGTTATTTTCAAAAGAAATTATGCGATTGAGCAATGAAAAACGAAAAAGGAAATTAAACTTTATCATAATTTAAAATCGATTATATATTAATATCAATTATAAGATTTGAATTAAGTTCGGTTTGAAAGTTCAGTTAATTAGGAAAGGGAAATTGATGTGTTTTCGGTTATAATCACTGAATTCAATTAGTGATATCTTCCTCACATATCATTGACATCAAAGACAGTAAATGAAAATACTTTTTAGTACAAAATTGTATTTTAGTTAGTGTAGCGAAGACATGGAGTCAGCAGTACTTGGTAACTGACAGTTTCTCGTCTATGAGATTTTCAAACTTAGTGAATTATTTGTGCTCATGTTTTTCCTTATATGGGATTGTGTGGTCATGGGAAGCGTTATCGCTTCCGCGCACTCACACCTTCTCTCTGTCTTTCCCCTACTCTCTTTCTTTCTTTATTATTATATTCTTTCTTATATTTTTTCTATATAGCATGTCCTTTTTTCCCTTTCTTTCTTTCTAATAAAATCGAAATATCCATTATTTAGCTGAGGTGACGACACATATAAGAAATAAGAATTCGGTGGATTAGCAACACCACATAATCAGGATTTACATTTTTGAGCTTCATCTTGGACGATTTGAACGGTCTCATTTTCAACCAGTGGGTGTTGCAAGATGATAACGGTTGTACTTTTAAGGAAACAGAGTATTAATATATAGATAGTGTTATGGGGGAATAACCTGATATTGAATACAAGCTGTGTCAGATGATTGATAGGCTATCAGATCATCTGGAAATATGTTACAACAACAAAGAGAAAATAATCTGTCATTGAATGTAACTCGGATCACTTAATACGAATAAAGTTGCTGATCATAAAATAAGAGGTTGAAATGCAAAAAAAGAGTTTTGTTACTAATACACTTCTTTCCTGCCAATATGAATCTATTTGTGGTCACATCTGTTTCTATTATGAGATCATTGATCTTGATAAGATTCAGTGAAACAACGACAGCAAGTTTCATTTTTATGCGAAGATTTTCAATCCAGAGCTGTTCTCCTAGACTAGTTACTCATCAAGGCTAGAGATCAGATTTTCAATCAACATCCTCTAGCTTTTCTAGAGGCTAGAGATCAGAGTCTAGCCTAGACTATTGCTTCACTCTGTTTCATGTGACTAAGGCCTACATTGAGACCCTAACGAACCAACTGTTACGTACACAGTCTGTTACGTACTTTCTTAATCTAATCGTCTAGTGTCTTCTAATTCTCTTCTACAATCTGGGGAGTTCTTATCAGAAGCCCAGTAATAACAACAAGACTTCGATTTACCTATTCCGGATCCCCAAGATCCAGACAACTGCGCGCTGAGAGTCACATCTGCTAGTGCAACTGACTCTCTCTGCAACTGACTAAGTTGTACACCTTAAACTGGAAGGGGCGATTCCCACGATCATCCAGAACGCTCAAGCATTGTCACTCACTCTGCCATCCTGATCGCCATAAGGTACCTTAAAAGTAATAGGGGGTTATCCATTTTGAGGCTCTACGTATTCTGGTACTTTCTAGATTACTTCGAATTCTATTCCCCCCATGATGATAACAAGTTTTACTCATTTACAATAGACTGGACCAACGTCTTGGGGTATCGATATATGTTACGTATCGTCACAGTACCCAATAGATATATTTGTTACGTACTTTCTTACTGGTCTAATTCTAAGATTATCAGACCATTTCTTATCAGAATGTCATTGTTAGTAGTAATAACAACAAGACTTTTACCTTTGATGTTATTTTATTCCGGATTCCAGACAACTGCGCGCTGAGAGTCACATCTTGCTACTAACTCTTGACTAACTCTAACTCTCTCTGCAACTGACTAAGTTGCTTACACCTTAAACCTATCACTTCCGATTCCCACGATCATCAAGGTGAGAGTGAGGTCAAGCATTGTCACTCACTCTCAAGGCCATCAGTTGTACTGATCGCCATAAGGATTTCTATACTACCTTAAAAAGTAATAGGGATTCAATTAATATGTAACACAACTTGTCAATCAACAATGTCTTCCTTCTGCGTGACCACACACAAACATCAGGCCAAGGGAAAAAATCGTCTCATTCGAGTGGACTTTACCGCTTCTTCCATACTCACCAGATTTAGCGTCTTCAGACTATGATCTCTTCGGTCCCATGAAATAGGGTTTGAGAGGTAAACATTATTCCAGTGTCGAGGAAGTGAAATTTTACGGGGACAGGGATACATGCTCTAATTCGAAGGTGGAACATGGAGAGAAATGGTGACTATGTGAAGTAGGGGTGTGATACACACAGGACCAGCTTCATTTTGATGTATGATACATGTTCCTATGTTGGTAATTATACGTGTCCTAAACAAAATTGCATTACTTTTTGACTCAACTCCATACACCCGAAAGGCATTGGGGTTTCCTTTTTCCACGAGCATTTTTTAAAATCCAGAGCTGTTCTCCTGGACTAATTACTCGCCAAGGCTAGAGAGCTCAGTCTACTTCTGATTTTTAATCCACAGCTGTTCTCCTAGACTGGTGACTCGCCAAAGCTTGAGAGGTTAATCTTGCTCTACTGTTTCACTCATTGTTGGTGAAAGGAGAGAAAAGATGGATTCATGTATTTCCGAAAGGCATTTATGGTAAGTGAACGCAACGTTGGCGGAATTTGAATTTCGTTTTTTCTTCAGTCACTTGTTATATCAGGTCGTCGGCTGTTATGTTTCCAGCGTTATCATAAATAACTTTGACTTTAGACGAACCTGAAACTAACAAGTCTAAAGTCGGTTGATCACCCAAAGTCCCAGTACGAATCTAATTCTCTTATATCAGATTCTTATTCTACTAAAATTGCAGAAATACAGTGTAGCGATTATCTTCCCTTGTGGGATGAGGTTGAGTGGAAAAGGGTTATCTTCCCTTGCCGCCAGGATTTGACACTAGAGGACATACGACCTAGCTATTTAAATTCAGCCCTGAAAGCTATCTTTCTCTGTCTCTGTCTTTTCTTCTAGCATCCTCAAAGATACACTAGACAAACGTGTCTGTCCATCAAGGCTTGGGGGAGGTCTTGCCCCCACCCCAACTATAGAGTAAGTGACTCTTCTATTCTATATTTAGTAGCCTCAAAATTAACTCTACAAGAACTCTTTCTTCCTTCCTCAGGACATTCGTCCTAACTGTTTTGTATCTGTATTTCTTATGATGTTAAATATGCTCAGACAATAAAGTCTGTATTTTGTTATATACCCCTTTGTTGGATTTTTGTTGCATATATATTCACCTACGTTCGGAGGTTTCTCTGAAGCCTCCTAACGTATTATAAGAAGCAGTTTTGGCTACTGAAGCCAAAACTACATTTAATTCTTATAACCGCAATCATCAGCTGAAGAAATCAGTTGTACGACGTCAATGTAGATAACAAATAGCAGAGCAAGCAGTAGAATGTTAGTGGTTTCACCGGTTGCGAGGGTTTCATTTATACCGCCTAAGAATTATAACAACGCTAGAAACATAAGAGCCGGCGAAGTGATTTAACAACTGGCCGAAGAAAAACGATGTTCAAATTCCCGGCGCGTAGTGGCAAACGTGCTGGATTGCGACATCGTAGTAAGCGAGTTCGAACTCCGGTCCCGCTATTATGTTTATTAAGAAAACTCAACGCTTGTATTTGGAAAATAACATTTTATTTTTATTTTACGTGTATTATCTTCGAAAGTAGAACGTTGTGTAAAAACGAGGAGATCGAAGGAAACTCCGTTTGTTCTACAGTAGCACACACACACACACACACACACACACACACACACAGAGAGAGAGAGAGAGAGAGAGAGAGAGAGAGAGAGAGAGAGAGAGAGAGAGAGAGAGAGTCTACGCTACTGACCTAGGTTAACTTGTGCTCAGCCTTTCGGTCTAGTGTCGCGAAAGCTCCTTTGTCCAAGTTTGACACAAGGCCATCTTGTCTACAACTAAGTTCTATCTGCTTGATACTAAGTGTTGTTTTCGATCAAGTCAGGTTGTAGTAGACTCTTTCAGAATAGAACTCCTATTCTTTAGTTGGACTCTTAATATTCATACTGTTAAAGTACGGTTGGGTAGAAATTCAAAAATAACGATAATTCTGAATTTACAGGGCTTTGACCTTTCACTGACCTCATGACCTTGCTCTGTTTGGTCAGTTCTGTTCGTGGAAGTAGGAGGTGAACTTGCAATTTGGAGAACTCCCAATTTCCAAGTTCATATATATATATATATATATATATAAGATTTTTTGGATGTTTGTTTATTTTTTAGAAGCATTGTCGATAATATTTATATATTTTTTTTTTTTTTGCTTGAAGGCAACTACAATGCGAATATCGCATAAATTCGATAATTATAGAAGATAATAATAATGACAAGTGAATCCCGCAAAGAATCACTCGGTGTGATTCTTTGCGGGATTCACTTGTCATTATTATTATCGAATTTATGCGATATTCGCATTGTAGTTGCCTTCAAGCAAAAAAAAAAAAAATATATATAAATATTATCGACAATGCTTCTAAAAAATAAACAAACATCCAAAAAATCTTATTTCCTTCGCCGAGGAGCATAAGGCCCCGGATGTGTCTGTTATTATCCACTCAGCGACTCACTTGCCTCATATGGCAGTAGTCCCCTCAGTATCAATGACAAGGTTAATTTCGCATGAGTTTCTCGGTGCTGTATCATGGCTGAAACAGTATAGTGTTTAACTATCCTGCTAGAGGTCACGGTTTCGATTCCTGTCGGAGGGGAGTCGTTAGTATATATCGCTGATGAGACTTAATAAAGTTGAAACAGTCTGTACGGTATTCTACACACCGAGTGATTCTTTGCGGGATTCACTTGTCATTATTATTATCTTCTATAATTATCGAATTTATGCGATATTCGCATTGTAGTTGCCTTCAAGCAAAAAAAAAAAAAAAAAAAAAAAAATATATATATATATATATATATGGATGGGATTTTGCTGACAATCGCCAACTAAGCTTAAAATGCAACGCTCTCCTATAAAACGGATTGAGCACTCTCTGGTGAACTTTACATATATACGGATGTATGTATTTATCAGTTAAAATCCTCCTCCAAGTCTGTATGTGCTGATGGCCGAGAGGTTAAGAAGCCTGACTGATGATAAATCGATCGGGTTCCATCCCGACTGGGGATAGCCAACTAATGTCTAGCCGCACTGGAGAGACGTGATACGTCGAAACACGGTGTCTGACTATATATATATATATATATATATATATATATATAATTGGTAAAGAAAAAGGCTTAAAGATCGGCCATCCGTAGATCGGTTACCAGGTAAGTTGGTATTAGGATGATTCTAAGTTGGACCCTTCTTCCTACAGCGGAATGTTAGAGTTGTTCAGGTTCAAGTTGATATATATATATATATATATATATATATATATATATATATATATATATGTGTGTGTGTGTGTGTGTGTGTGTGTGTGTAACAGGTGACAATAATTATAATTGTACGCCCTTACTAATTAATGATTACATTCTAGTCACACACTTTCTAAATTATTTATTATGTACGAGAAGGATTCAAAACGACACCTGACTTTGATTTTAGTGTCTGATGTTAGTATTTTCCTTCAATTTGATATCGGACATTTATTTTTTGAGGATCAATTTGATATCGGACATTGAATGATGACTATTTGACTATGAATGCTCGTTGCAAATTGAACGCCTCCCCCCCCACCTCTTAAAACTTAGAACTTATTTTTTGGGATGATCCGAATCTTCACAGTTTGAAATATAATAATTCCAAGAATATTCCGAAATACCTCCCATCCCGATTTCCACTTTGGTTGGCTTCAATGATTAAATCAGATTTCTTTTTGGGTGAGTGAGTTTTGCGGTTTATGGCGGGAAATTACAGACATTGAATGGAGATTAGAAAATTGGAAGAAAAGAAAAATGGAAAGAAAAAAGAAAAACAAAAAAAAAAACAAAAAGAAAGAAAAGTTTACCAAGTCATAAATACATAAAAAAACATATTCTTACTTCTGTTGTATAATATAAGTAGAATATAAAATCTTTTTCCAGATGTAACAACTATTATCAGACAGAAGTACAGGGGAGGGAGAAATACAAGGGAGGTTCAAAAATTATCCACACTCTTATTTTATGGAAGCCGAGCTCATTGCGGATGATTTGATAGGCAGAACTATAACCAATCTGCGGAGAACAAACTACCTAATCGATCTTTTTATAGGAGCTGTTAATCAAGGTACATCCAGTTGGCTGAGCAACCCAAATTGTAGTTCAAAGGTTAATGTAAAAAATCTTAACAATTTGGCATGAGTGTATAAGAATTAAAAATGGCCAAAACTGGTTCTCATAATACATTAGAAGGCTTCGGAGAAACTTCCAAACGTAGGTCAATATATACGTAATAAATCCAAACAAAGAGGTACATATAACAACAATACAGACTTTATTGTCTGAGCACATGTAACATGATATATAGACAGATACAGTTAGGACGAATTTTTTTAGGAAGTATGACGAGGTTCTTATAGAAAAGAAGAGTCACTTAATGAGTATGATCCATGTGGTAGGGTCTACAAAGGGCAACGTACACACGTGGGTGCAAGCCTATAGTTGTGGGGCCAAGCTCACTCAACCTTAATGGATAGAGACACAACTTGTCTAGTGCATCATTGTAGATGCCGGATTAAACAGAGGCAGATAGCCTCCCGGGCTGATTTTAAATTGCCAGGCAGTAGTGCCACCTAGTGGCAAATCCTGGCGACAAGGGAAGATAACCCTTTTCCACTTAAATCAATCCCAGCAAGGGTAAACAATCGCTACAAGTGCATCATCATCATCATCATCATTATGCGGATAGCACAGATTTCCATGACTCTCTCACCATTCCTCCCTACTGGACACCCTAAGTCATCTAAACGGCATCCAGTGTCAGCACAGAGTTGATATATATAAATTTTTACTAGCTGGCCAACACTGGTTTGTCCATATGTAGGAGTCCACAGGAGAACGTCACATATGAGTTCGTCCTTACTTCTCCAGCAGTACCCAACATGCTCTGTTCGTCTTACTTGGATAGTTTGTGACATGGAAGATAAGTATCCGAACAGCTACTGTTTTTTAGGGGGGGGCTGCTCCCAGGATTTGTTCAAGATAGCATGTAACATTCTTGTATAGTTCCCACCAAGCTTTTCCAAAACGTTTCGTACGATTCCAAGTATTGCAGCCCCACAGTAGTACTGACAAGGGTATTAGTTCGAAAGTGAACGCAATAGCGTAACTGGAGTTTGAACTTGATTACAACAATGTCTCAGTCTAGAACTACGCCACGGGAACTTCCCACGAGGACTCCCAAGAGGACCCTCCGCGAGGACTCCTATGACCTACCCGTCATTGTCAGAAAGCGTTGCTGAAGAGAGAACCACCTAAGTGCTAACCATTTCCAACTAAAGACGTAACTCTATAATTCAACGGACAACATTATTTGATCCTAATTGATGCTTATAGAAACTGCCGGAAGTATTCATTAAGAATCCACCACTTCCGGTAAAGCTGTGATAAAACCACAGCAAGAATCTTACGTTTTGTAAGATTCCAAGTGTTGCAGCCCTACAATAGTACTGACATGGCTATAGCTTGGAAGTATTCCTGTTTTATTTTTATCAGAGAGATAAAATTTCCTTATGGTCTATAAACTATCAATAGCGGTCCATGCTTTCTCTATGTTGACTTTGCTCTGAGTCCATTGCCGTCACTTAAAATATGAAAGTAAATATGAGTATTTTGGATTATTTGGACTATTGCCCTCATCTTTATTGTTATCTGTACAAAGTTTCAGTCGATGTGCCCTCCGACCTTCTTCAAGTATTTCTTAACGGATTCGGAAGCCTTCTCAAATTCGGGAACCTTCTTTTCGAACTCGGGAACCTTCTTGTAATTGGGAGCCGTCACGGAACAACTGGACACATAGCATAGTGGATATAGGCGTTGGTAAAGACAGTTCTAAGTGACAGTTATCTCCAGGCTGCAGGTTCAATCCTGGTCAAGGGTGACAGTAACATAGAATAATAATTAACACAGCTTAACACTTGTACCCAGTGGAATGAGTAAAGAGTTGGGTTCAAAGTTTCATGAAGACTCCCGATGACGACAAGAAGGTTCCCGAGTTTGCAAAGAAGATTCCCGAGTTCGAGAAGGTTCCCGAGTCAGACAAGAAATAATCCAAATAATCCAAATTAATAAGCTTCATCTAAAAAAAGAAAAAAATTCAGAGAAATGGTAAATATGAGTAAATAATGAAAGTTAATCTGAGTCCAATCGCCATCACTTAAAATATGAAAGTAAATTCATTTTCATAATTTCAAATATCCATGATGTTATTCCTTCGGCATTATTTGGCCAAATATAAATCGTTATTTGATTGGCTGAATAGAAAACGTGACGTCATAGCTGATTAATCCCAAACACACCCGGACGAAGTTCTCTTTTTGTAATCAATTCCAAGCTGCTAGGTTTGGTTTTTGTTTTTTGTTTAATGTATATATCAACTTTCGTGGGTTATTTAATGCCAACCCCATTCTTGTTTCGAATAATTCGTATCTTCTTTAGGTTGAAGAAGAGAGGAATCACCTGAAACACGTGGAAATGAAGTGAAATAAGAAGTTTTTTGAAATTCAAACCATTATGCTGATCTTTTTTTTTCTCATAGAATATTAATTAACATATAAATATATATATATATATATATATATATATATATATATATATATATATATATATATATATATATATATATATATATATATATAAATACTACTGAAGGAAAAATAAAATTATTAGTATCATTACTGCTCTGTATTTTTAATATTTGAGCACCTTATTTTATAATATTATATATAAATATATAATATATATATATATATTATATATATATATATAGATATTGAGCAGCACCTATTGATAATACCGCCCCCCCCCAAAAAAAAAAAAAAAAAAAAAAACTTGATCCACCACTAACTCACCAAGTGAACTAGTGATAACCAGATATCATTAAATGATATATATATATATAATATATTATATATATATATATATATATATAAGATAATTTCTGTTTCAACTGAAACTTAATTACTTTTTACCGTTTGCTTGTTTTATTGATGATTAATTTCATCTTTGACTTCTTCCTCCTTTGCTACATTCCATTAGGAACTCGGTAAGCATAATTCACAACAACATTCACCCGAACTCCAGCATAAGTTGAAAGAGTTAATAATAATTCCATAATTTAAAAGACTTAGAATGCACATAATCAACACAAACAAAAAAACAAAACAAACTTATGAGTCTTGTATTTATTATCTGATTAATGTGATATAAAGTTCTCTTTTCGTCCAGACAATTAAAAAAAAATTCCACGAAAACGAACAGAGCAACGATAATCTGTATATCAATAATGATTAAAAAAAATATCCATTCATCAGATTGTTCGGATAAAATTTCTGACCATCTTTCACCTTGATTAAATTTATGACGCAAATAAGCGCAAATAAAACACACACACACACACACACACACACACACACACACACACACACACACTTTCCCATGTGCAACTTATTATTAAAGAACACGGAATTTGTAATTAATTAGTACCATATTCACCCATCATCATCTAGTCATACTGATAGCACGAATTCCAGTGACTCTCTCTGTCTCTCTCTCGTCTCTCTCTCTCTCTGTCTCTCTCTCCGTCTCTCTCTCTCTCTCTCTCTCTCTCTCTCTCTCTCTCCATCCGTTGTCACACAATGGTTAAGTGAAAATATGGCCAGAGAACAAAAAAAAAAAAAAAGTAATAGTTTTGTAACTCCTACTGGTGCCAGAGTTCGGTGTTCAAACCTGGTAAAATCTAGGAATTCAAATGCTGTTTTTCAAAGTAGGGAGACCTCACTTGTTTGAAAGATCGGCGTTATATAATCTTTCAACCCTAATTTTCTTCCACCATTTGACCTCGTACATAGGCTAAAATCATTCGCTGTTTATAGATTAGACGTATGAACAAGCAATAAAATGCTCAAGTACTTATATATATATATATATATTATATATATATATATATATATATATATATATATATTATATATATATCTTGGAATGAAAAAATAACAACAGAAACTCAGCCACCTTAAAAGGGAAACATTTTAACATCCCACTCACACATGAGGAGGAAACGTGGTCAAATAAAGTGAGATTACTATTCATAACGTATATTCATTTGGATGTCATTTACAAGTCTGAAGATAAGCATGTAATGCTTTGAAACCGACAGTAATGAATCAGCCATTAAATGTATAGATTATAAAAGTTAGACAAATACCTGGACCTTGCCAGAGAATTGAAAAAGCTGTGGAATATGAGGGTCAATGTGATAGCAATTGTAGTTGGTGCACTTAGAACGGTCACAAAAAGCTTGGGAAAAAGACAGGAGGAACTGGGAATCAGAGGAAGAATTGAGACCATCAAGATTACTGCAGTGCTGCAGTCGGCTTAAATACTCAGAAGAGTCCTGGAGACCTGAGGAGACTTGTTGTCACTCAGACTCCAGTGAAAGATAATCAGCTAACGCTAGTGTGAAAAACTCAATAATAACGATAATAATAATAATAATAATAATAATAATAATAATACGTATATATATATTTGTACGCGCGTGCGAGTGTGTGTGTGTGTGTGTGTGTGTGTGTGTGTGTGTAGAGGCCAGACAGTGAATTCCATATCTAAGTTTCATGACTGCTTAAAAGCAAATTTAATTTTATGCATTTCTTGTTTGGAAGGTTGGCGCAACACAATCTTTCGACCCTAATTTTCTTCCTTCGTTTGACCTCGTACTAACCCAAAGTCAGTCGCTGTTTATAAATTAGACGTATAAAAAGGCAATAAAATGCTCAAGTATTTTTTTTATTAGTCACAAGTATTTTTAGAGTGTTCCTCTAAACATATATTTTCTTAAAACATTGTAACTTCGAAAATATTTAAAAATCAAGAAAAATAGGGCATCTTGCCATTTGTGGCATAGTAGGACTCCTCTCAAATTAGTAGACCACTTCACATACCTCGGTATCTACAGAAAGCTTTAGCAAGCGATGTCAACATACACCTTGGAAAAACAGACACACGCACACACACACACACACACACACACACATATATATATATATAGAGAGAGACAAATTATCGATCCTGTAGAAATCTGATCTCACTGATAAGATAAAGTGAGAATACTTCCAAGTTGTAGCCGTGTCAATGCTACTGTATGGCTGCACCACTTGGACTCTAACGAAACGCTTAGAGAAAATGCTTGATAGAAAGTATACAAGGATGCTACGTACTGTCTTGAAAACATCCTGGAAGCAGTACTCTACAAGAAAGTAGCTGCACGGTCACATGTTAGACACTGTTGGAGAAGCAAGGACGAACTCATAAGTGATGTTCACCTGTGGATACCTACACATGGACACACCAGGGTCGCCGACCAGCAAAAACCTACATCAATCAGCTCTATACGGATTCTAGATGCCGTGCGGTAGGAGAGAGAGAGAGAGAGAGAGAGAGAGAGAGAGAGAGAGAGAGAGAGAGAGAGAGAGAGAGTATAGGAATCCGTGCGACCTGATGATGATGATGATATGATGATGATGACCCCGGTGGTGTTTGGCAGATTTTATTTCCCAGTTTTATTTCTGATGATTGTAGAATCCACAAGCAAATATAAGACAACGTGGGTGAAAGTTACGACAAACAGTTCAATATTTACCATGAGCGTGCTTAAAAGCTACCATATCGGGTGGCAATTAAGTTAGATCCTGAAATTTTCGATTACCAAGTTTTAATCACTGCGATTGTTTTTGACGATTTTTTTACAAGCTTTTTTGTGACGAATATTTTTGTCAGATAACAATTTTATAATTTAGAAATAAATTTGGGAATAATCGAAATTAATTGCGAAAGTTCCCCATAAAATAGAAATATTTGTTAGTACGGAAAGTGAAGACCTACGTAATCAAATTGTCTTTGAATTAAGTAGCAGCAGAAGAATTATCATTGAACTTTTAAAGGACAATTTTAAATATTAAGCAATATTTTAATCACGTAAAAAAAATGCCGAAAACAATTAAAACTTGGAGCAGCAGCACTGATACAACCATATCTTGGTAGAATTGTCGTTTTAACTTGTCAGTAAGTCCGGATTTCCATATGACTGATAATCTGTTTTACCATTTACCAGACCATTACTTCACTATTCAGTGAAAGGTAAAATATATTCTCTTGAGGAGATAATATATTATACCTTTCATTTAGTTGATTGTTGTTGGTGTTTTATTCTGTCTATCAGTCCAACACACAGTTCCTCCAGTAAAAGGTCGTTAGGATAATGATTCAAAATAGCTGTGGGCTCCTACACATATAAATATGTCTTGGTGTGTTTGTGTGTGTGTGTGTGTGTGTGTGTGTGTGCAGTCTATGACCCTTCCTCTTCATTAGAGTGGGGTTCCCCATTCAAATCAGATTGTGGCTTATCAGCCTAGGAAATGTATTTTTTTTTCATTTGTGGCCACCTGTTGTGATGTTGTCTGTCTGAGACCACCAGGACTATCATATATCAAGAAATGGGATTGTTCATTTTAATTTGTTCGTAGGGTCAAGAGAGAGAGAGAGAGAGAGAGAGAGAGAGAGAGAGAGAGAGAGAGAGAGAGAGAGAGAGAGAGAGAGATAGTAGGATCTATAGATAGTGTGATAACCAAATTGATTGATTTGATTTTCATTTTACTTGCATTCATATGTATTTTTATTCTATATATATATTATTATATTATATAATATGTGTGTGTGTGTGTGTGTGTGTGTGTGTGTGTGGTGTGTAAGAAAGTTTTATAGAAAAAACAACAAGATGTTAAAAATGTTTTTTCTATAAACTTTCTAACGTATTGTCGGATTCAATATCCATTTTTACTTTCATATATATATATATATATATATATATATATATATATATATATATTCATACACCTCTCGCTCTAAAATCAGTTAAAATGTCCAGAACCCAAATCCATGCCCCCCACCCCTCTCACTATTGAGGCATTTGTTGTTTGTTTGAAAGTAAGAGTCAGTAAAAGTTAAAATGACACAAAGTCATGCTATGGCCAACTTCTGTCGAAAGCTATGTGTTATATTTCTTTTTTCTTAAATGCCGGTGTACTTGGTTTGGCGTAAAATATTTGCATCTATTTCATAAGCTCTCAATTTTCTAATAGAAAATTGTACCTGTGGACTTAAACTAAGTTAAAACTTAGGAAAAAGCAAAAGAAATTTTTTTTTCACAGTTTGGTGGACCCGTAGATCTCGACAGATCATCCACCTGCGCTCCCCAAATACTTTCAGTCATCTTGCCTCGGCTTGTTACTGATTCCAGTATTCGGGGAAGGAGAGCATGTTGAGCGTATCGCACAAGCGCACAACATGTCAACATGTGCAGATATTTCTACATGCGTGGCGAGGATGTGAGTGACTGAGTAGCCCCTGGGTAGGACTGCCCACCCAGATATCTGGGAAGGAGCAAATATCAAGCTGGCCGGTAGCCTGCGGCTGGTGGCTGTTCACATTAACAAAATGAAAGCAAGAAAACATCACAACAAACATAGGCTAACAATAGCCACCTGAAATTTTCGGACATCTCCCGGGGCCCTGGACAATGAACTGGAGCCGTGGCAAAGAACTCTTGATATGGGGCAGACATCTTGAGCCTTGCAGAAGTCCGCTTCAGCGAGGAAGACCAATTGACAGAGGTGGGGTCCGGGTACACACTCTTTTGTATAAGCAGCCTCATGGTAGCTGTATGGAATTGAGGTAAGGCAGCTCGAGCACCCCATCATAAAGTGGCCTCTGCGTAAGCGGCACATGACGGACGGCATGGAAACATCTCTTACATTTGGGACTGACCACATGTTTGACCTATGTGGCAGGGCCTGCCTGTCGAGGGTTGGGCTTCTCGATCACATACGGTCGCATGCGAGTGGAAACCTAGAAAGGGGTTCATGTGTGACAGGAAAGAAACAAACTTGAATCAGGGGACACTCGACGTGCTCACATCCGAACTACTTGTAGAAATGGCCTTATTCTGTGAAGAAGTGGCAATCAGTATATATATATATATATATATATATATATTATATATATATATATATATAGAGAGAGAGAGAGAGAGAGAGATTGAATAGATAGATAGATAAAATAATATTTTAGTTATATTTATTTACATGGGAACAAGTCTGCTACATTGGTTTCTTGCTACGTAAGCTTATTTTTTAAGCGAAGCAATCATCGGGCAGCGAAAAATTATATATATATATATGTACACACACACACACACACACACACACCACACACACACATATATATATATATATATATAATGAGGTCGTGCTGACAGTACGGATTTCCAAGACTTTCTCAAGCCAACTGTCCCTATCAGTCATCGCTACTGGTAGGTCTTCTGTCCGGCATCCAGTATCTGCAAAACCTAATCGATGTAGTTTTTTGCTGGTCGGCCTACACTGGTGTGTCCATGTGTAGGTGTTCACAGTCGAACGTCAATTATGATCCCGTCCTTGCTTCTCCAGCAGCATCCAGCATGTCTTGTTCGTCATACTCATATGGTTTGTTTGATCGGAGGTAAGTGGCGTTCAGCTGCTTTTTTGTGGGGTACAATTTCCAAGATGGGTACTCAATGTTTTTAAATACATTTTTAAAACTCACTTTCTTCTATCTAACCATAGATGAGACCCTAACAGGTATTTCCACTCTGGGTGAGAGTGGACCTGGGAGTAATGGTGGTGAAGGGGTACACATTCCCCAGAGCTTCAGAATTAGAACTTCACCATCAGATAGAGTTTAACGTTATACCTGGGTCACTAAGACCCTCAGCCATCACCTTCTAGCACATATATGATAAAAAGGGTTGGAGCTTACCATAAGGGCAATATGGTTGGACAATCATATAGGTGCGAGGGCTTGATGTGACCAGCCGATATCTGACCACTCGTCTAGCCTAAGTAAGGGCCAAAATGGAGTGTTGCGAGTCATGGACTGCACAGCCACCAGGGTCCCATCTTTAAGCATCACGATTCACTACCCACGGCCAGCGGGTAGCCTCATTGGAAGGGGCTCTTACTCCTCTGTAGAGTTACAGTCGGTGTATTTTAAAGCCTCGGGCGACAGGGCTGGTTTAATGGTATAACATATCAAAGTGAAACGTATTCTGAAAAGGTTTATATTGCATTTTGAATTAGGAATTCGTTTTATTGGTTTTTTTTTTTTTGGTTTTTTTTCTCAATGTTCTGAAAATGGACAAAGAGTACTAATGTAGAATAGCGCCCAAGAGATAATATTATTAGAATCGCATTTTACGTATAAATAGCATTAGATTACGCCGGACAGCAAGGGAGTCTATCCCTTTTTCACTAGTGCTAGACCAATGACATTCTTTTTGCAGAGGTGGAGCGCCTCGCCAACCGTAAAATCTTATGATATTATCTCTTGCGCGTTTTTCTGCATTAGTACCGGACAAACAAAAGGAATTGAAAATAATTTGTGAAAAATGAGTTATGAAATAATTGTACAATTTGCAGATTCGAAAAAAAACAAACTGAGATTGAACCACTCCCCCATTAAATTTCTTAGCCTTTATTTCTATTGACATTCCTAATTGCAAGGCCTTTAAAAAACAATGGCAAAAAGTTTAATATAATTAGATATGAACAAAAAGAAATATTTTTCTTCCATTACTGAAAAGGCTTTATATAATCCTTATTCCAAGTGTTGATTAGATTGCAACGAGGAAATGCAAATATATGCATTAACAGCTGGTCTGGGTGGCAAGTATGCTAACAAAAGTGGCAAGAAGAAGAAGAAGAAGAAAAACGCCTTCCCCCCTTCATGTCGCCTGTAAATTCTAGTCGTAATTTCGAAGAGGCAAAAACTGGCTTCAATTGGTTGATAGAGCAAGGCAACAGCTGTTGTTTTAGCGAACTCTGACGGCCATCTTAATGGGGATGACAACGTCTGGAATCATTGCTTAGATGCGGGTACCATAAGAGAATGGTTGGTGGGTTGGTTGGTTGGATTTTACGGCATGTCAACCCTTGTTGGTTTATTTTATGCCAAAGACGTTTTTGTTTTATTTATTCTTGTTAGGCATCCAATTTTTTTACTCTCCTGAGCATGACGTTAAACTGCATCCAGTCGTGAGGTTCCAATTCTGTAGCTCTGGGGAGTGTGGAGCACCCCTTCATCGCTATTACTCTCAGCCCCCCCCACCTCTGACCTGGAGTGGTAGTACCTGTTAGGGTCCCATCTATGGGTTAAAGAGAATAAATGAGTTTAAAAATGTGTTCTAAAAAAATGAGTAACCACCAAGAATGAATAAAGCAAAATGTTTTCGGCATAAAATGACCCAGCAAGTTTTGACATGCCGCACCAACCAACCAACCAACCAACCATTCTCTCATTTGGTTGTCCGTTGCATTATGTTTAGTAATATGCATGTTCATTATTGTGTGTTCATATTTGGCAGCAGACAAAATTGGTTTATGAAGCTAATATCGAACTGAGTGTGATAACAAGATTGGGCGAGGATTAGCGTCTTTTAGACGACGCTATTGTGACTAAAAGATAAAAGAACAACATTCACTATTTTGCAGGAAGAAATAATTGTACAAATTTACGAAATCAAAACCAGAGAAAATGGTAAATGTAAATTCAATTCATATTTAAATCACACACATACACACACACACACACACACACACACACATGTATATATGTTGTTGTTGTTGCTGTTGTAAACTATTTGTAAAAGAAAGACGTTTTTTTTTCGAAATATCAGGAATATAAATGAAATTTACTACATAATATCCAACTCTGTTTTTCATTTATTTTTCTCGTTTCTTTCATTTTCATGCCTCAAATAACAACCCAAAATTTTTCACATAAATATATAATATAGACACACACACACATTATATATATATATATATATATATATATATATATATATATATATATATATATATATATATAATTTTCAAAGAAAGTAAAAACATAACAAACCGTCATTCCGTAATAAATTTATTTCGACCAAAAGCTCAAAAGGCTTTTAAAAATTTTTACAAAATTTTAAAACATCCTTAAGAGACTGGTCTCTTCGTACGGAGATTACAACATATTGGTCTGTATTTAATCTAATTTATTGATTATTATACATTGACCTCTTTAGGGATTCCTAAAAATCCTTGTATGAATATATGTTTGCATCTACAGGAACATACATTATGGTTATACAGTGAGATTTTGAGGATCCCAGGTGGAATCATTTCACAGTCATTTGGATACCATATATATATATATTTTAAACATCCGGAGGGAATTTTTTTTAATAGTAAATAGTATATACATGATATATATCGTTAATTCCCAAATGCTTTGAGGTATTTAAATTTAATGATTCAGTAATCGTGTCATGTATGAAACTTTCACATATCAGTGAGTTTGACTCGTAACCTGAACAACTGAAAGTCCACGTGATTGTTCAAAATCGGTGAGACTTGGTATGAGTTCTTGTTTCGTTTTAGTTCCTCAGATCACACTGATTAACAACGAATCACCGGAAACTGAGCATACAGTTCAGAATACTCGTAGATTAGTCGAATAGATAATGAATAATACATTCAGAATGTTATACTGCGTGACATTAGAAAAATGCCTTTTTTGATTTTAATCTGAATGGATTACAGGGTTAAAAGACGCCTGCATTGAAATGTTTTCAGAAGAATCGGACTGATGAAATTTCAGTCGGGTTTCGCTCCCGGCTAGAAGTAGTTGTTAAGTCTAACCACACTGAAGAGATGTGAAACATCGAAATACGCTGTCTGTGGATGACTATATATATATATATATATATGTGTGTGTGTGTGTGTGTGTGTGTGTGTGTGTGTGTGTGTGTGTAGCCCATATTTTTTACCCAAGCGTTTTCAACCATTTCACTGGTCGTCCTCAGACGACTATAACTTGCACCAAACAATCACTACAACCTATAATCCCTCCGAGGACTACCAGTGAAATGGTTGAAAACACTCGGGTAAAAATATGGGATTTTTCTCTACCATCTAGATTCCGTTGTACGGAAAACAACAAGAAGATTTAAACATCTACAAGAAATATTCCTTAACATTCCAGTTTCTTTGCACTAGAACACTTGAGAAATATTAATCCATCTCCTCACCTCAGTTATGATTAAAATTAGATGCTATGTTTGGCCACCAGTCTATAAGAAAAGCAAGTCTGAATTTTGTCAAATTAAATTTAGACAGCTCAACTTAGCTAATGTCTTACCCTTTTTCCATATCCAAACATTTATGCTGATGGCTTGGACCCTTATGCACACCATGTGTTTTCTTAAGACTGGTAAATAATATGTAATTGCTTCACAGATATTTTTCGTGCTCATTTCATGTTACGTCACAATGATGCCGCTCCGGATCGAATTTTCCATACATAACAGTATCGTTCCACAAATCTAACTCCGGTTTCGACCAGGAGGTTCGGTGGCTTCGGCCGCTGGACCTTAAAAGCTAACATCGTTCATCGCTGGGGGCCATCTCCCTGGCAACACCAGCCCCTTGATTTAAAGGGACAGGGCTGGGTTTATTGCCCAGTGCCTGAGGCCCCCTTGAAGGGGAGTGCCGACAAGATCAACGCATTTTGTGGCACCAGCCACCCATGATTAATAGGGCCTTGAGCCTAATCCGTACACGTGGAGTACGTGGTAATTATCCAACATGTTTCTGGAATCGATTTCTATGTAATATTACACACACACACACACACACACACACATATATATATATATATATATAGTTTAACAGGTTTGCATTCAGACTTTTCCTTCTCCTAGACTAGTTATCTAACCAAGGTTAAAGAACCCCGTCGGTCCCACTATTTACCCATAGCTGGAGGGGGGAATTATTGGATTCGTACCTTTTCCAAGGGTATTAGCGCTATAGGAAATGCAAATAGACTCGTCCAGGATTTGAAGGTAACCATTACACCATATGCCTTTAATGTATGGCGTGTTTAAAGTAACAAAGGTGAAGATACTAATCTCTCTCTCTCTCTATATATATATATATGAAGGGCAGTTGGTGTGTATGTATGTATTTATGTATGTATATCCGGATTAAACTTCGAAAATAAAACAATTTACGACAAAGTAAATATATATATACACATTAAATATCACCAGTTCTTGCTTTTTGTGCAAAAATTACAAAGATTTGATTTATATTCTAAGATATATAAAAATTGAAATATACATTGAAATCGCATTGAAATTCTACTTCAAAAATGTTCAGCATTTGTAGAAGTAAACAAATCAGTGTAGCAGGATTCTCCCTTTACCAGGCGACGCTGAGTAGCCACTTCTAGTTTGATAATTAGTGGAATGATGACAATATTTTATAAATGAGATAAAGTTTGTATTAGTTTAAGAGATTTTGCTTTTATAACATCGATATGTACAGAAGTCAATAATTTTCAATTCCATCCGCCATTTTTTAAAATGAAAATATAATCATCAGATAATTAGAATTGATGATTTTATCAGAATAAATGATAATATTTCTCAAGTTTTCTTGCTTAAGATTCTTCATCAAGTGTCTAAAATCATTTATCAAATAATTATGTTTCGTGTACATAACTGTCTATGTTTCTGTATGTATGCGTATGTGTCTGTATGACTATTAATCTATATACGTATAGAATGTTTTGGAGGCGCCGGGTGTAATGTTATCACCATAAAAATGTAACTGCGGAATTGATTATAATACTTAGGAAATTTTCTTGCATAAGATTCTTCATCAAGTGTCTAAAATCGTTCATCAAATAATTATACTCCATGTACAGCTCAGTCGGTAGAGCGTCCGACTTTGAACCACAAGGTTCCAGGTTCGATACCGGCCCTCGCCAACTCAGCGTAGCACAGAGATCTGGGTGGTAAAGTGAGGGGCTGATGATAGGTGTGGCCCCGTCTCAGACGCAAAAACAATCTCCTTGGTCTAACGCTAGTGAAAAGGGGATAGACTCCTCACTGTCTGACTGATGCCGACTTTTGGCCGCCCCGACAATGTTGACTTACACAACTGCATGTGTTTCTGTATGTGTGTGTGTGTGTGTGTGTGTGTGTGTGTGTGTGTGTGTGCGTGATTATTAATCTATATCTCTGTAGAATAATATTGGAGGCGCGTGGTTTAATGGTATCATCATAGCAAATGGACACGGCGATACGAGTTCAAATCCTGCAATCGGCTGTTTGCATTTCACACAGTAGCATAGTGGCTAACGTGCTGGACTATAACATCGTAGTAAGCGAGTTCGAACTCCAGTCACGCTATTATGCTCACTTTCGGACTGATACTCTTCGGAAAGGTATAAAGTCCCTCTTACCCCGAGATGTGGATTAAATAATTCAACTACTGTTCTTCTACGAGGATGGATTTTGCATTAAATAACCACCGATTTCTTATCGGGAAAATTATAGTTGAATTATCCCCTCCCCTGCCGCCAGGAGGCGAATCGCCAATATACGATATTGGCGCCGAAATTAAATCCCTTGACGAAAGTCACTTATCGACGGGCACTCAAACAGGCAAGTCGCGTTTTTCAAGCACTCCATTTACCTTCACCCTTAGCACTTATCGTGTTGACAGTCAACCAGTGAGTGGAATAATAATTCCAGTGCTCACCTTTACCTTATCAACCAGCGAGTGGTTTCATCCAACGCAACCTTTACCTATACCTCACTCTCAGCAAGATAAGTCTGGCCAGCAAATGCCACAAATTTGCAACCCCTTTTTGTACCTTTTGAATATATGTTTCTTTATTTTCAATTGTTGTTTCACGTATTCTTTCATCCGAATTTACTTGCTTATCACCGGGAGATTTTAAGAGTCCGAATATCTCTTATTCTTACTAAATGAAGAAGGCCAAAGAATACATCAACCTAAATGCACAGATAAAACAGTACAGAATACAATATCTTACCAACTTATGAAATAAAACATAAATCTCTCTCTATATATACTCGTGTTCTTTAAAAGTATGAACGTTATCATCTTGCAGCACCCTCTGGTTAAAAATAAGACTGTCAAAATCGTCCAAGATGAAATGCAAAAAAATGTAAATCCTGATTATCTGATATTGCTTATCCACTGAATTTTTATTTTTTATAAGTGTTGGTTGTTTTTTTTTTGTTTTTGTTTTACGGCATATCAACCTTTTTCTGGTCATTTAATGCCCAAAACTCATTTTGATATGTGGTTACTTACAGTACCTGCTGTCACTCATCCAAGTATTGAACAGGCTCAACGCCGCTTAACTTCGGTGATCTAGCGGGAACCGGTGCTGTCAACGTGACCTGGCCATAAGTTCTTATGAGTGTCGTTACCTCAACTGAATAATGGACCATTACGTTTTTTTATAAGGAAAGAAAGGAAAGAAAAAGGACAGGCTACGCAGAAAAATATAACAAGAAAAAAGAAAGAAAGAAAGAGAGTTGGGGAAAGATAGAGAAAGTGGTGAGCATGCGGAAGCGATAACACTAATCTGTTTCAATTCGAACATAATTAATAGATGAAAAGATCGAAAAAATAGAGAGAATTAAATAAAGATTATTATACTTTTTACATATTGAACATGCAATAGCTCTTAAGTAAACATATCAAACGTTGTAATAATTAAATTATAATACTGTGATATATCCACAGGTTCTGTAAGTCAAACCTAAATGCACAGATAAAAGAAGCAGAACTTAAATATTTGACCAATTCGTGAAATAAAACAGATATAAATAAATTAATATTATAAGTGCTTTCTAGTCTAGTGGGATTCTATCAGACTAAACAACATGAACATTTCTAAAAAGATGCAACGACTTAAATTGCCGGACAATAAATAGATCAGTCGATCGGGTATTATGGGTAATTGAGCGCGGGGGTGGGGTGGTGCATATGTTGTGACGATTGTGTTTGTATGAGTAATTGATGCGTTTGCTGAGTCACCTTTCTTTCTTTTCTTTACTCAATACTTTCTCGACGAAATAAGCCGTTTCATCGCCTCTGATATTTAAGATGAATTGTTTTTCTAATTCTCCATTGGTATTTCTTAACATTTTCTTTCAGTAACTGGCAATTAAATGCAATTCACACGAAATCTGTCAACTTTCAACATCTGCTGAAAATATTTACGTAAAAAATCACTGCTCTTCTTCTGATTTGCCGACTATATAAAAATGGTAATCTAAACATTAGCTACATAAATGAGAGTAACCCCCCTTGTTTATTTCACTTTGAGGAAGTCATGTTTTAGTTGGCCATTTTCATTTCACCGTAAATCTACATTGAAAATACGAATTTGTTCGAATTAATACAACTGCATGTTTCAACACGAAAAATATCATAAAAAGTATTCTTAATTTTGCTTGCGCATTATTTGAAATTAACGTAATTGTTATTAAGAACACATTTTATGATATTTTCGTGTTAAAACATAAATTTATTGATTACGTGAAACGAAAATGTCCGACCAAAACATATGGCTTCCTTAAAGTGAAATAAACAAGGGGAGGTTACATTCATTTATGTTCAGATTGCTATAAAAATTGTATCAAGATCCAAAGTTTTTTTTTTATAGTAATATCTTCAAAGAAAACGACTTTACCATCCATTTCCAATTATTAATCATTATTTTTACTCGCAACAAAAATAAAACACCCTTCGGGCAGTGTAAAAATTAATTTTTGAAAGATATTGCCTAGTAGAGGATTAAAAATTAAATGTCAGAGGGTTTGTGTCATAAGTAAACAAAAATCATCAAATGTATCACAGGAGTAAAAATAGAATTAAGAAATTGAAATGGAAACTTATTTCTGTCCCCCTCAAATAAAATGTTGCATGCATATATTAATTATTAATTAAATAATTATTTTGAATATTTTGCACATGGATTTTATACAAAAGTGTAGTTATTTATTTCTTTGGAAATTTTTAGTTAACTTCTTGTTACTAAAAAAAAGGGCGAGAGTAAAAAAAAAACAAAAAAAAAAAAAAAAACAATAGCAAAAGCAAAAAAAACCCACTTTTTTTTACAATTGCTTACTCAGAATTTGAGTATATATAACACTGAATTGTTTTTATTCTACGTATAACGATTTTTACTATAAATCAAATATTCATTAATAGATTTACGTAATAATGAGAATATTGTGACGTAAGCTGACGTAGTTTTGGTTACAGACAGAAATACACACAATCTCCATCATCAATAAATATTAACCATGTTTTGTTCTAGAATTATGACTTATGGTGTAAGGTTGGTTGGTTTTATGTGATTTTAAGGTTACTTCCGGTTCGTGTGACGGGTTTTTATGTTCTACCCAAAATATACTTGATTCTTTCTTCTTGTGGGCTTGCAGGCTTTAAGGGAATTAAGGAAAAGAAGCGAAAGGAACAAAGATAAGGATAATTTTAGGGTTAGACTTTTATTCGTAGATTCATACTATTTCTTGGAGAGGAGATTTCTCCTAAGCAAGTCAGTAGGTGTGCACTCGACGAGGTCTTGGTATAATAAAGAAAGAGATTCATTTTGGGGGCCAGGAATTTATTGCGCGTGCCTAGAGGACTCCTCCTGTCTGAGGCATCCTGGGAGATTGTTACTTTTCGTGTCTTTTTTATTTTTTATCTTTAATTCAATTTTGTTTTATTTTATTTGGTTTTATTAATTTTTATTTGGTTTTATCCTATTTTTATTAATCCCCACAGACTTAATTGTAGGACCTGTGGATATACTACAGTATGAAAATCTAATTATTACAACGTTTGATATGTTTACTTAAGATCTATTGCGAATAGTCTGTCTGTAAAAAGTATAATAATTTGATTTAACTCACTATTTTTTCTTTCTTTCCTTCTTTTCATATTTTCATTATGTTCGATTGAAACAGATTAGTGTTATCGCTTCCGTGCGTTCCACTTATCTCTTTATCTTTCCATTTCTTTCTTATTATATTTTACTGTTCCAAGAAAAACGCAATGATCCATTATTTAGCTGAGGTGACGACACTCATAAGAAATAAGGAATTCGGCGGATAAGCAACACCAGATAATCAGGATTTACCTTTCTGCATTTCACCTTTGGATGCATTTCACGATTTGAATGGTCACATTTTTAACTAGTGAGTGTTGCAAGACGATAACGGTCGTACAATTAAGGAATACGAGCATGAATATATAGACGATTATAAAGTCTATAAACTAAATTAAGCGTAATCATGACTTATACAAAACTATTATTTCAAACTATCATGAAATATGGGCATATAATTGAGTCTTTAAAATCCATTTTCTATTTTCGATCGTAATTCATAAAATCAAAATATTTTTCGTTGTCTAATCGCGAGTTTGTTAGTAAAGTTTAAATAGAAATTGATTTAAAAAAATTGAAGTGAAAGTTATGTTTGATTATTGGATTATAATTATTGGTTAACGTGAATTTAAATTGAATAATATTTAACAATACTTTAACTAATAATTTAACAATACTTTAGCTAATAAAATGATTTTTTTTACTACCGATGCAACGAGGATATTCAAACAAACAATATGTCTGAAATGGAGACAAGGCGCAACGGATATAAGGTTTGTTAGGTTTTTAACATACAGATGAAATTATATGGAGGATAGGAATGATAATGCAAGACCAGGTTATTATAAAAATTAACAAGGATTTAATAAAACACAGAGTAGAAAATGCTTCTAACTCTCAAGCGAACTTAACCAGGATTTCAGGGCGCTGGCGTTTTCAAAACATCCAAATGTAAACAAAACACTTTGACAAAACAAAGGGAAGCAACTCTATTTTTTGTTTTAAGTCTATTTTGTTAGGTATTTCTAACAAGGTTTGAGTTAATATAGTTCTAAGTGACAATAATCTGTAGGTTGCTGGTTCAATCCAGGCCAAGGGCGGTAATTACAAAGAGTACAAAGATATGATAACATCGAGTAATCGGGAGAAAATAAGGAATAAGTTTATATTCCTAGATTTGATCGTTTATGAAGCGTTAGCTCACGTAGATTAATAAACTTAAAGCAACTATCACAGTAAGAGAGGCTTTGCAAGGTAAAAAGAGGTGCTAAAACAAAAAGGAAATTCTCTTTCAATTGAAATATCATACAATCAAAACGGATACTATTAGTTATTATTTATTACCAAATTCTACATCACTGAAACGTTGTAACCAAGAAAAAATCACATAGATATATACAAGGGTTATGCATTTTTGGATAGCTACATATTTTTGGGTGTTCTATTCAAAGAAAGGGTATGAATGTTGCGGGTCACCGCGTACATTTCTTGCGATGATAACCATTACACAACAAACACCTCCTACCTTTACGTCTTATGCTATGAAAACAATGAATTGGTTTGGTATTTAGAACCCGTACAAAGAATAACGAGAAGACAAAGTTACAAAACATGATAAGAACACATGTTTATTTTTGTTAGCATAAATGTGTGTTGGGGAAATCATGGCAACCTTCTATCACGAAACTTTCAAGATTGAAGGAGTAAACCAAGGTCACGGTTTGACCTTTGAATGCACACACATAGACACGTGACCTGTTCAGAAACACGAAAAGATCAGTCAAACAAAAACGGGGGAACATGAATCCATTATACAAAGGTTGACAGAAAATAAGGAAATATTGAGTGTTCATGTTGAAAAATATACAGGGGGATTATAAAGTAAATCCCTTCACTATTTTAAAAATCTTTAATTTATTTCTGGATCATTATTTTTTTTACAAAAAATGATTATGAAAGAACACACATAACACGGAGTTTTATTTAAAATTCTATATGAGCACCAGCATTCACCTCCAGCCTCTCAAGCCGCTCAGGAATCACATCACCTGATCTTCCCAGAAACTCTTATAGAATGGCAGAAATAAATTCTCGTATTCGTCCTTCAATTTCTTCCAAAGTCGTTGGTTTCTTAGAATAGACTTGCTCCTTCAACCAACCCCAAAGGAAAATGTTGCAGGGTGTTCAATAAGGGCTTCTGGCCGGCCACTCATGTGGACCATGTCTACCCATCCATCTCCCAGTAAAATGTTGATTCAGCCATTCCCGAATAGCAGAATGTGGAGGTGCAACAACAACACCAACACAAATTTAATTACCATAATTGTAAAGATAAATGGACTTTCTACAATTATATGTATCAAGATATATTTTCTAATAATACTAATACTACTACTACTACTACTACTACTAATAATAATAATAGAAGAGGTTGCACATGAAAAGACTTGGACATGGTTAAGAAAGGAAAACCTCAAAAAGAAACTGAATCACTTATAATTGCTGCACAAAATAATGCCATAAGGACAAACTATATCAAAGCGAAAATTGATAAGACCCAACAAAATAGTAAATGTAGACTTTGCGGTAATAGAGATGAGACTGTAAACCATATACTCTGTGAATGTAGGAAACTAGCACAACGAGAATACAAAACTAGACACGACTGGGCTGGGAAGGTGATCCACTGGGAATTATGCAAAAAATTAAATTTTGACCACACAACAAAATGGTATATGCATAAACCAGAATCTGTTCTTGAGAACGAAACGCATAAAATTCTCTGGGACTTTGAGATAAAGACGGATCACCATATCCCAGCCAGGAAACCTAGTGTTGATAAACAAAAAAGAAAGAACTTGTCAACTGGTGGATTTTGCAGTGCCAGCAGATCACAGGGTGAAGCTAAATGAAAATGAAAAAATGGACAAATATCTGGACCTTGCCAGAGAACTGAAATATGAAAGTGAAAGTGATACCAATTGTAGTTGGTGCACTTGGAACAGTCCCAAAAGGATTGGAAAAGGTTCTGGAATGTTTGGAAATCAGAGGAAACCATTCAGAACACTGCACTGCTGCAATCTGCCAGAATACTCAGAAGAGTCCTGGAGACCTGAAGAGACTTGCTGTCACTCTGACTCCAATGAAAGACCATCAGCTAATGCTGATGTGAAAACTCAAAAGGAGTAATAATAATAATAATAATAATAATAATAATAATAATAATAATAATAATAATAATAATTCCACGACTGGGTTGTGAAGGTGATCCACTGGGAATTATGCAAAAAATTAAATTTTGACCATACAACAAAATGGTATATGCATAAACTAGAATCTGTTTTGAGAATGAAACGCATAGAATTCTCTGGGACTTTGAGATAAAGACGGATCACCATATCCCAGCCAGGAGACCAGACCTAGTGTTGATTAACCAAAAAAAAAAAAAAAAAAAGATAAGAGAACGTGTCATCTGGCGGAACTTTTCGGTTCCAGCAGATCACAGGATGAAGACCAAGGAAAATGAAAAGATGGATAAATGCCTGGACCTTGCCAGAGAATTGAAAAAGCTGTGGAATATGAGAGTGAAAGTGATACTACTTGTAGTTGGTGCACTTGGAACGGTCCCAATACACTTGGAAAAAAGACTGGAGGATCTGGAAATCAGAGGAAGCATTGAGACCATCTAGACTACTGCACTGCTGCAATCGGCGAGAATACTCAGAAGAGTCCTGGAGACCTGAGGAGACTTGTTGTCACTCAGACTCCAGTGAAATACCATCAGCTGACGCTGAAGTGAAAAACTCAAAAGAAATGATAATAATGAAATAAAATAATAATAATAATAATAATAATAATAATAATAATAATAATAATAATAATAATACTTCCACATCATAAAACAGACTTTGATCCGTTTGCTTCGACGGTCAACGTTCAGAAATCCATATATAGGTATATGGTCAGGTCAGGATAGGACAGGTCTTCTTTATTACAGCTACCATGTAAACTAATACTATCTGTTCCATAGTCGGATTGTCGGCGACTAAATTGACACCCTCATCAGGCATCATATATTAAGGAACATACATTAAAGAATTGAGAAAAATGTAAGTGCATATAAAAAAATTATAAATTGTTTAAAATGAGGACTTACTTTTCAATCCCACTGTAGTTGTTATTGAGCCTTGTTCTTAGAACAGACTCAATGACTCTTTCATTCAGATCGCTGTAATATGATTCGATATTTCTTCCCACGAGTCATTCTATTTATTTAGTTCTCTTAAAGGGTCTAATGTAGATATGCAGTAAAACATAAGACTATCACAACGTCATCACTAAAATAAGTATGTCGGCAGGGTGGCCTAAAGTCGGTATCAGCCAGATTGCGAGGGAGTCCATCCCCTTTTCCTAGCGCTAAACCAAAGAGATTATTTTAGCGTCTGAAATGGAGCGCCACATCTACCATCAGCTCCTCATTTTACCACACAGATCCCTGTGCTACTCATACGCTGAGTTGGCGAGGACCGGTATCGAACCAGGAACCTTGTGATTCCTAGTCGGACGCTCTACTGACTAAGCAATACTAAGATTTAATATAGCATAAATGTTCTTCTGCTAAATTAGATAGACAGACACATTTTGCTCTCCTACCAACATTTTAAAATAAAAGTTAATTTTCTTCTAAATCAAAGATCACCATGATTGATCATCATGTCGCGCTAATAGCACGGATATTCATGGCAATCTCTCGCCAACCGTCTCAACTAGTCATTGCCCTCGGGGGGGGGGGTCCTCTGTGCACCATCCAGTATTCACACAGAGATGGTTCATCTACACCTCTACAGAGGGGTAAGACTCCCACCCCGTGAGGCCACCTCTCAGCCGTGTGTGCCGACCTGTGATGCTTAAAGATGGAAGCCTAGTGGCTGGGCTGTACATGACATGCAACACTCCACTTTGACCCTTACTTAGGCTAGACAGGTGGTTGGAGAGGCCCCCGCGATCAATTGGCTAGTCAGGTCAAACCCTAGCACCTATATGATTGTCCCAACCCTTTTTATCATATATGTGCTACAAGGCGGTGACTGAGGGTCTTAGTGCCCTAGGTATGACGTTAAACTCTATTTGATGGTGAAGTTTCAGTTGTAGAGCTCTGGGGAATGTGAAGTACCTCTTCATCCCCATTACTCCCAGGTCCACTCTGACCCTGAATGGTAGTACCTAATAGGGTCCATCTATGGGTCAAATAGGAGAAAGTGAGTTTCAAAAAATCTTTTTTTAATAAAAATTGCTTTTTAAAAAATTGAGTACCCATGAATGATGAATAAGACGTCTTCGGCATAAAATAACCAAACAAGGGTTGACATGCCGTAAAATCCAACCAACCAACCAACCAAACAACAATTCATCCACAAAATATAAATTGAATTTCAAAAGTTGCTCAAATATAGTTTGGGTTTGACGATTATAAAATTTGAGGCTTAATCATAAATTTACAATCTATTTCCAGAAATATGTAATTTCCTGGTTAAATTGAAAGAAAAAATGGGATTGGTCAGATTTATATCTTTTCATCATTTCAATTAACCAATCAAAAGCGAGACACACACACACCTCTAATATCACGAATTTGATTTACCTCATCCCATATAAGGAAGAGCGGCATACTCATCAGTTAATAAACAAATACATAAATAATAATAATAATAATAATAATAATAATAATAATAATAATAATAATAAGAAGAAGAAGAAGAAGAAGAAGAAGAAGAAGAAGAAACTATATAAAGGCAAAAATAGATAAGACGCGGCTGAATATCAAGTGCAGAATGTGTGGAGACAGAGACAAAACGGTTAATCATATAAGCGAATGCAGCAAACTAGCACAAAGAGAGTGCAAGTCTAGACACGACTGGGCAGGAAAGGTGATCCACTGGGAATTGTGCAAGAAATTCAATTTTCACCATACAACTAAATGAACAAGCCTGAACCTGTCCTGGAGAATGAGACGCATAAAATTCTCTGGGACTTCGAGATACAGACGAATCACTTAATTCCGGCCAGGAGACTGGACCTAGTATTGATTAACAAGATGAAGAGAACCTGTCATCTCGTGGATTTTGCCATTCCGGCCAACCCTCGAGTAAAAATGAAAGAAAGCGAAAAGATAGACAAATACTTGGACCTTGCCAGAGAACTGAGAAATGGTGAAGGTCGTACGAATTGTAATTGGTGCCCTTGGAACGGTCCCTAAAGCTCTGGAAAAGAAATTGGGTAAATTGGAAATCAGAGGAAAAATCGAGACCATATAAACTACAGCACTGTTGGGATCGGCAAGAATACTTAGTAGAGTCTTGGAGACTCGAGGAGACTTGCTGTCACTCATCCTCCAAGAACCACCGGCAGGCGTGAAAAACTCAATAATAATAATAATAATAATAATAATAATAATAATAATAATAATTTTCATGATGCAACTAAATGGTATATGCACAAACCTGAATCTGTCCTGGATAATGAGACACATAAAATTCTCTGTGATTTTGAGATACAGGCGGATCACTTAATCCCAGCCAAGAGACCAGACCTAATGTTAATTAACAAGGATCTTGTAATCTCGTGGATTTTGCCGTTGCCGTTGAAAGTAAAAGAAAGCGAAAAGATAAGCAAATACTTAGACTTTGCCAGAAAATTGAGAAAACTGTGGAACATGAAAGAAAAGTGTCTGGAAATGAATTGGAAATCAGACGAAGAATCGAGACCATCCAAACTATAGCATTGTTAAACTCGGCTAGACTATTCAGAAGAGTCCTGGAGACCCGAGGATACTTACTGTCACTAATAATAATAATAATAATAATAATAATAATAATAATAATAATAATTTTTCTACAGGGTTTTAACAATTTAAACATCAAATTTTAAATTCTCAATATTAACAGATATTAAGTTTTGTTCTGGAAATTAATAAATATTTAAGTAGCAAATACTAAATATAATCTATACATATATAAAGGATTGTTGGTGTGTATGTATGTATATCCGGATGAAACTACGAAAATAAAACAATTAAGGACAAAGTAAATATATATACACATTAAATATCAACGGTTCTTGCTTTTGTTAAAAAATTATGAAGATTTGATTTATATTTATGAAGATATCTAAAAAATTAAAGTATACATAGAAATAGCATTAAAATTCTACTTTAAAATACCTAGCATTTGTAAATCTCAAAAAATAAACAAATCAATGCACCAAAGTTTTTCCCCCTACCTCTACCCAGTCGACGCTGGGTAGCCGTTTCTAGTTAGTGATAAAGTTATGAATATAAAGTTTACAGCTTCAGAGACTCGTTTTCCATATAGTTATTTACTAAGCTTAGCTGTGGCACAAGGTCTGATGTATGGGGCGCCCAATAAGAATCGAACTCATTAACAATGGTCTGCTAAATTAGCTTGTTAACCATTACACTACATGAGGTGCCCATATTTTGGCTACATAGTTATTTTCTAAGCTGCGCTTAGATGTGACCTAAGGCCAGATGTATAGGGCGCCCAATGAGAATCGAACTCACTAACAATGGTCTGCAGGTCTAGGTTGCAAGCCATTACACTACTCATTTTTGATATAAGGAACAGTGGTAGGAAGGGAGTTAATACAGCATGTACGAAAAACGCGGCAACATTTGCATAGCGTTTGACTTAAACGATCTTAGCAATCGATTATTTTAATGATGCTGAGATGAGACGATCAGATCTCAATAATTCTATCTAGGGAGCGCTTCTTGTTTTTTTTATCAGTCCAGTGTGTATCATGGCCGTCAAAGTTTAACATGAACAGAGGATCTTACAGACACAAACGTCAAACAAATGTGTTTATTTAACGACTGTTTACGCTCATGTAACACGAAACAAGTTGACCAGAGAAGACATTGAACAATAAGAAAGAAAGAAAAGAAGAAACATATCCGGTATAAAGTTAACTAATTAATTCTGCAAGCGTTGAGTTAGGAGGATAGCGATCATGGCATGCGTTGAATTGGGGTGGGGGGATGGGGGTAGCGATCAGGTAGAAGGGCTAAGGGACAGATAAATAAACAAGTACTAACAGATGAATGATAATGGATTTGATTTGTTTTTTTCTTGGAGATTGTTTTAGTTTAGGTTGAGTTCCACACCTACCATCAGATCCCCACTTTACCGTACAGATCAGATTACCCAATCTGTGCTACTCACGTGCTGAGTTGGCGGGAACCCGTATCGAACCAAGAACCTTGCGATTACCTAACCGTGTGCTCTACCGACTGAGCTAAATCGGACAATGCTCCTAAAGCCAGAATAGTTTGGTTTAGTTTCTTTGTTTAATGACATATCAACATTCGTTGGTTATTCAATGCCAAAGTCATCCTTTTAGAAGAACAGTAGTGAAACTATTTAACTCTTTGTCCGCCAAATTCTAACCCTCGGTATTTTCTTGGTATTTTTTTACCTTTATAATAGGATATTTCAAAGTTCACTGTATATTCACCTGAGAACTAATTTAAAAGTAAATGTAAAGTTGGTGGAGTGGCCTAGTATCGGTATAAGCTGGACAGCGAGGGAGTCTATCTCCTTTTCGCAAGCGCTAGACCAGAGAGATTGTTTTTGCTGAGATGGATCGACACAGGTAGCGTCATCACCCCCACTTTACCACACAGATCAGATTACCCAATCTGAGTTTGCGGGGACCGGTATCGAACTAGAAACCCTGCGATTAATAGGCGAGTGCTCTAACTGTTGTAATCTGAGTCCTTCTGCTCAATTATAATGAACTAATCCTCAGTTTTTGTACTTTGCTTGGGTGTGGTATGCGCAGTAGTGGGAGAGTCGCTGTGCGCAGTGTAACGTAGGCAAAGAGTTAATCCGTAGCTGGAAGGATGAGGCAGTCCATACCTTTCCCAAGATTATTAGTGAACGTAATAGCGAGAGTGGAGTTCGAACTCGCTTGTTGCAATCCAGCACGTTAGTCAGACTTACCCTAAAGTTAGAATACAAAATAAAATTCTTTTTTGTACTTCTGACCTCTTGAATTTTTACGTGATCTTCTCAATGAAGTCGTGAACCCCAATTTGAGAAGTTGTAATTTTCAACACGGTCCTGGTGTGCAAACGAAACAGACAGAAAAAATTATATGTACCCTAACCTGCTGTTTTAACTATTAATACTATCAAAAATATGTGTCATCTGGACACAAGTATTAAAGTTTTAATATAATTAAATATCATACTGAATTAGAAAGTCTACTGAAATTAAATAAGAACACAAAAAAGATTACACTTATTTTTACTTTATTCTAATTGATTTCAATATAAGATTATAGATACGATTGGTTTTAATATGTTTGAGAGCAAAACAATAACACCAAGTAATTATTCATTAAACACCTTTTTATTAAAACCAGTATGCAAATTATTCACACCATATAATATATAAACATTTATTTCTTAATGATATATAACAGATATTGTAAGATTTTAATTACGTTAATATGGGCTGTTTTGAGGCAAATATATCTCAGGTAGACCTTAATAGAGACATTGTTGATAAATAAGATGGTAATTAAGATTAAATGATGATTAATAACCATTGAGATGAATAACTAAGGGAATAGTAATGTTGGCGGTTACGTAGTTTAGATTACAGACACATAATCTTCATTATAATAAGATATGCTAGTTGAGAGTATCTACCTCGGAACCACAACTTTTGATATCAGCCGTCACCAACTCAGCGCATGAGTAGTACAGCTTAATGCCAAAGCCATATTTGTGGAAGAACAACTCAACTCTTTGTCTACCAAATTTCCCCTACTGCGTACCAAAATTTCTTGGTTGCGGTAAAGTTGGAAGTTGGTGGTAGGTGTGGTGCAAAAACAACCTCTGGTCTAGTGCTAGTGAAAAGGGGATAGACTCTCTTGCTGATACCGACAATCGGCCTTTCCGCTAACTTTACTTTTTTACTTTTAATCATCATCTAGTTTTAATCAACAAGAAAAAAATAACTTGTCATCGCGTGGATTTTGCCGTTTTGCTGTCACGTAAACAGGAAATACACTGTTAGCTTGTCGAAGCTAAAAGAGTGAATAAGGATGACTTTGTCGCTTCTGTTTTTATAAGGCTACTTGCCACGCCACCTAGCACCTAACGGGAGAAAAACATGGTGGTGAATGTGATTCCTATAGCATTGATAAGATCAGCTAGAATACTCAGATGAGTACTTGCTGTTACCTAGACCACCAATTAAAACTAATGTATAAAAAAAAACTTGTTAGGAGTAAAAGACTAATAATAAACAGAATTGTAAAATTGATCCTAGAGGAGACATATTGCAAATATATAATTACAATTCACCTTGTCGGCCGGGGTGGAAGAATACACCAACTGTACCTCTGCAGAGGGGTAACACTCCCCAAATGGCCACCTGTTGGATGTGGGTGGCGACCCGTCATGCTTAAGGACAGAATCCTAGTGGATGAGCAGTCCATGGCTTGGCACACTCCAATTTGGCCCTTACTTAGGCTAGACAGGCGGTCGGTGAGGCCCCCCTCAGATCAATGGCCTAGTCACGTCAAGCCCTAGCACCTATATGATTGTCCCGACACTATGCCCTTATGGCAAACCCACACTCCTTTTTATCATATATGTGCTTGAAGGCGATGGTTGAGGGTCTTAGTGCCTTGGATATGACGTTAAACTGCATCTATTGGTGAAGTACCAATTCTAGAACGCTGGGGTGTGTGGAGTACCCCTTCATCGTAATTACTCCCAGGTCCACTCTGTCCCGGATTGGTAGTACCTGTTAGGGTCCCGTCTATGGGTTAAATAGAAAAATGAGTTAAAAAAAATGTGTTTTAAATTTTTCAGTACCCATCAAGAATGAGTAAAACTAAAATTTCTTCGGCATAGAATAACCCAACATAGGTTGACATACCGTAAAATCCAACCAACCAACCATAATCACTATAGAGATTAGAATTTTATTGACTTACCAAAGAAAATGGATTATGACAACTTCTTATTTTAATTTAATTTCTACTAACTGACGCCAATCTAATATCATGACACACAATCTAATTTAATCGCTTCACAAAACGTATTCTCTCTCTCTCTCTCCCCCTCTCTCTCTCTCTCGTTCGTTCGTTATCACTCACCTCCTCTCACCGTTGAATTCACAAAACGTATCTCCCCTCTCTCTCTCTTTCGCTCTCCCCCACTTCTCTCTATCTCATTCGTTCGTTACCACACACCACATCTAATCGTTGATTTCGCAAAATGTACCCTCTCTATCTCAGTCTCTCTCTCTCTCTCTCTCTATCCCCCCTCTCTCTCTCGTTCATTCGTTACCATACACCTGCTGTAACCGTTGACTTTGTAAAACGTATCCTCTCTCTCAGTCTCTCTCTCTCCCTCCCCCCTCTCTCTCATTCGCTCGTTACCACACACCTCTTCTAACCGTTGAATTCACAAAACATATTCCCTCTCTCTCCCTCGTCCCCCTCTCTCTCTCTCTTTCTCTCTCTCTGTCTCTTACTCTTTCATTCGTTCGTTCGTTATCATACACCTCCTCTAACCGTTGAATTCACAAAACGTTCCACAATCTCTCTCTCTCTCTCGCCCTCTCTTTTCTCTCCTTCCTCCTCTCCCTCTCTCGTTCGTTCGTTACCACACATAATCTCTAATCGTTGTCTTCGCAAAACGTACCCTCTCTCTCTCAGTTTCACTCTCTCTTTCTCTCTCTTTCTCCCCTCTCCCATTCGTTTGTTCGTTACCATACACCTATCTAACCGTTCAAATCGCAAAACGTATTCTCTCTCTCTCTCTCTCTCTCTCTCTCTCTCTCTCTCTCTCTCCCACTCTCTCTCTCAACAAATCCCCTGAACTTGATAATTTCCAACCAAACAATAACAACTGATCTGCAAGAATAACGTTGTTTTTTCTTCGTCTGAATGAAATAACATAAAAGTAATTATTAAAAGCAGAAATAAAACGGATTCACATGACAGAAGATAATTAACATCTTTTGAATTACAAAAGAATTTCACTTATTATTAATAAACATAGTTACACCATTTCTAACCATCCGTTCCCACTAGATCACCAAAGTTGAGCAGCAAAGAACCTAATTAATATGTATATAGGTGACCATTTAAGCAACATCAGGTACTGTAAGCAACCGGGTATCAGAGGGACTTGGTTCGGCATTAAATAACCCGAAAGGGGTTGGTATGCCGTAAGACAAAACAACCCAAACATTTTTAACGGATATGTTTTACGGATGGACCGGTTGTACCGTTTACGATCAGAGTGTTGTACCTGTGCGCTCTGCTTATAATCAAAGTATCGCTCTCTAGCACTTTTGTTTAAGGATAAAATTATCACTTTCACGTCTTCCAGCTGAGATCAAGAAAGAAAGAAAAAA
Source organism: Doryteuthis pealeii (assembly GCA_023376005.1). Classification (NCBI taxonomy): domain Eukaryota; kingdom Metazoa; phylum Mollusca; class Cephalopoda; order Myopsida; family Loliginidae; genus Doryteuthis; species Doryteuthis pealeii. The sequence continues at coordinate 48,824,376 of CM042145.1, read as the reverse complement.
ACGAAAAAAAGAAAGAAAACAAAACAAAACAAAAAACAAACAAAAATGAGTGGGTTTGGTTGGCTGGTTGGATTTTACGGCATATCAATTCTTGGTTTATTTTATGCCAAAGACGTTTGTTTTATTCATTCTTGTTAGGCATTCAAACTTTTTTAAACATCTTTTTTTAAACATTTAAAACTCATTTTGTTTGTCTATTTAATCCATAGATAGATGGTTAGTTAGTTGGTTGGGTTTTATGGCATGTCAACCGTTGTTGGGTTATTTTATGCCGAAAATGTTTTGTTGTATTCATTCTTGATAGGTACTCAATTTTAAAAAAAATCATTTTTTTAAAACACATTTTAACTTTTTTTTTTATCTAACCCATTAACATATCTAACCCCTCTTAACAGGTACTAACACTTCGGGTCAAGGTGGACCTGGAAGCAGTTTAACACGAAACTAACTATAATTGGAAATCACTAGAAACTCGTCATTGATATTGTTTAAATTAAATTATTGCGAAATAAATAAGAAAGAAACGAAAAAAGTGTTGTACAGTTGCGCAGAAGAAAATATAGGACTAACAGAGTGAAGTTAATTGTTTTATTTATTTCTTTTTATTTCTGGCGTTCATCTTAAATCGAGATGAAGCGTAAATAGAAATCTGATAAGTCAATGAATTGACTGGTGAGAGATAGGTTAATGAAAAATTCAGAAAGAGTTGCGGACGATTACAACAGGAATACATTTTTGAAATAGAGCTAAGCAGAAAGTTACTGTGGCTCGGAATCAGTAAGAAATAGTTGGGTAGGGAGGCGCGTGGTGTAATGGTTAGAGTCGTAGGAAACGGACTCGTCGATTAGAGTTCAAATCCTGGATGAGGCTGTTTGGAGGAAGTTGTGAGCTGGCATATATGTAACAGATTGGGCGTGGAGGCGCGAGGTGTAATGGTTAGAGTCTTAGGAAACGGATTTGTCGACTCGAATTCAAATCCTGGACGATGCTGTTTGTATTTAACATAGTGCTAATACACTTGGGAAGGGTATAAAACCAAGAGGTTTGAGAATCGCATGAGCAAAGTGGTCAAACCTAAGAAAACCCGATAAAAAGCGTTGGATTAAGAGCATTGTAAAAAAAGGATATTATGTTGAAAAATAATTAGTTTTTGTACAAAATCAATTCTTTTTTTCCTAATTAGGCTACGGACTTATGCTTCTCCGCCCGTGCATACATAATTATTGCAATCATAAGCGGATTAATACTTAACAAGAATTCTTTGTTTCCCTGAGTCTCATCAGAAGAAAAACTACGGTTAAATCCTACTTAACAGACCTAAATTCCACCATCGTATGTCACCCCGCTGAAAGAAAAAAAATACCAAAAATCAGGGAATTAACCGAATTTAATGAAATTTTCAGTGTTGATATATTAATGAATAAAAAATATAATGCACCAGTTATTTTATTTGAAAACTCTTACATTTTTTCTGGTCAGTTAACTTTGAACCGCGTATCTTTGAGGCGTAACACAGATTCACAAACATATGTGGTTCAAAGTTAATTGACCTGAAAAAACTTAATAAGTTTTCAAATAAAATAACTGGTGCATTATATCTTTTATTCATTAATGTATCAACACTGAAAATTTCATTGAATTCGGTTAATTCCTTGATTATAGTATTTTTTTCTTTCGGCGGGGTGACATACGATGGTACAATTTATGTTCGTTAAGTAGGATTTAACCAAGACTACCATAGATAACGCAAGAAAGTCATAATGGGGGAGAGAATAAAATTATTGTGATTACCCAGGTTAAGGTAGTCTCATGCTGGAGCCGCCGCTGAGTTGTAGATGGTAGAGAAATTGATCAATGTTATGTATAATTTTTACCCACTCTCTCATTATGACTTTATTGCGTTCTCTATTGTAGTTCTTCCTGTGGTAATCCTCTGATGAAAGAAAAGAATGTTTGTTAAGGATCAATCCGCTTTTGATTGCAATTCTCAAATGTTGTACCTACATAAAACTGTTTATACATAGGTATGCAAGTTTGAATCTCTGTTGAGATAAGATTTCTATTAAAAGTCTATTGATATGTATGTATGCATTTTGAGAGTGACAACACGACAAAGACAAAACACTTGCTGCATATTCACCCATTTCATGGACCGAGCTGAAGTGCTAATCAAGCGACTAAAATATTGACGAGATTTTAGGAGTGTTGCATGTAAATTTCCGTGATTCATGTTCAGTTTTGGCAAAACTGAAAGATTTATTCAATTCAAAAGTCAATAAAGACTGGAGAATTATGAAAACGGCGTAGCAGTCTGTTTGTAATTTATGGGCAATACGAAAAGCTGTTGCTTTTTTTTCTTTATTAAAATAAATATCCCGCTGTGTCAAACAGAAACCAACGTTTTCTAAATGTAGCGTCTTCTTTTGTCATGCTATCTTTCTTGGGTTTTTCTTTCTTCATTTTCTTTTTTTGACGTTTTATGAATTTAGTGTCCTATATTTTTTTGAAAAGCAGATAAAGCAACGTGCTGAACGTTCTAAATACAATATTTGAAATATTATACTGCAACAACTGGGGATTTCTGAATGGGCAAACGGGAGCATTGCTTTTTGAACTCACCCATAAATCTGACCTTTCCCGGGCTTTTTGGGATCGGATTGGAGTGTTAGCGTCTTCCTCAGCCGTATTTTTCTTTTTGAATACGACGCTGGAAAACAAGATAGGTGAGACTTCGGAACATTGATAACATGCTATGATAAAGGCTATTTGCGTACCTTCTTATGTGCATACAATAGCAACCTCATCCTTAAACTATTCGTGTGTCACGTACTACAACTGAGGATATATTATCAAATTATATTAAACTAGAAGTGGCTACCCAGCGTCAACTGGGTAGAGAGAGAAACCCTGGTATATTGATTTGTTTACTTTTGAGATTATAAATGTTGGACATTTTAACTAGAATTTCAATACAATATCTGTGTCTATTTTTGAATATCTTCAAATTTTAATCAAATCTTCATAATCTTTGCACAAAAATCAAGAACTAGTGATATTCAATGTGTGTGTGTATATATATATATATATATATATATATATATATATATATATATATATATTTACTTTGTTGTTAATTGTTTTATTTTCGTAGTTTAATCCGGACATACATACACACATAATGGCTGTCAACTCGTGTTCGAGTAAGACCATTTCCTGTTTTTTATCATCATAGTCGAGTAGCATTTGACTCTCCATTCCTGTGTTTTCTCAGATGACTCACCAGGCCAGCCCTGGAGAGACATACTCTTCCACATAAACTACATGTTGGAACTTCTCCACTTTGAATGTTGCGTACATACATACATACATTCATACACACATAAACACCAACTGCCCTTTATATATGTATAGATGTCACTGATTATCCTGGTGTTTATCAATCAGATATCTAATTTCAATTATATTTCTATTTAGTCCTGGAAAATGAAATACGCGAACTGAATTCGAATTTCCCTATAAGGCTGTTCCAGTTAAGGTACTTCCCTCTTCGGATATATATATATATATATATATATATATATATATATATATATATATCCGAAGAGGGAAGTAATATGTATATGCAATTTGCATATGTATATGTAACTTTTATATATGTTATATATGTAAAGACTTGTTGTATATACTATTTGCATATGTATATACAACTTATAAATAAAATATTAAAAATGTCATATTGATTTTTAACCCTTGCTGGTTATTTTAAATTAAACTACCATGGGAATTCCACTGGTTCAACGAATTATTATTATTTACTCCTTTTGAGTTTTCACATCAGTGTTAGCTGATGGTCTTTCACTGGAGTCTGAGTGACAGCAAGTCTCCTCAGGTCTCCAGGACTCTTCTGAGTATTCTGGCAGATTGCAGCAGTGCAGTGTTCTGAATGGTTTCAATCCTTCTTCTGATTTCCAAACTTTCCAAACCCTTTTCCAATCCTTTTGGGACTGTTCCAAGTGCACCAACCACAATTGGTATCACCTTCACTTTCATATTCCATAACTTTTTCAGTTCTCTGGCAAGGTCCAGATATTTGTCCATTTTTTTCATTTTCCTTTAGCTTCACCCTGTGATCTGCTGGCACTGCAAAATCCACCAGTTGACAAGTTCTTTCTTTTTTGTTTATCAACACTAGGTCTGGTCTTCTTGCTGGGATAAGGTGATCCGTTTTAATTTCAAAGTCCCAGAGAATTTTATGCGTTTCGTTCTCAAAAACAGATTCTGGTTTATGCATATACCATTTTGTTGTGTGGTCAAAATTACATTTTTTGCATAATTCCCAGTGGATCATCTTCCCAACCCAGTCGTGTCTAGTTTTGTACTCCCGTTGTGCTAGTTTGCTACATTCGCAGAGTATATGGTTTACAGTCTCATCTCTATTACCTCAAAGTCTACATTTACTATTTTGTTGGTTTATCAATTATTATTATTATTATTATTATTATTATTATTATTATTATTATTATTATTATTATTTCTCAGTCACCACACATTCTACACTTGCTATTCTGTTGCGTCTTATCTATTTTTGCTATTCCGTTGCGTCTTATCTATTTTTGCCTTTATATATATCGTTATTATGGTATTGTCTTGTTCTGCGATTCTAAGAGATTTAATTTCTCTCTTGAGGTATTATCCTTATTATCATTATTTCACTCCTTGAGAATTTTTTTATAACCGCCTTAGCTGGTGGTCTTTCACTGTAGGCTGAATGACAGCAAGTCTCCCCGAGTCTCCGATTTCAATAATGCTGTTGTTTGGATGGTCTCGATTCTTCCTCTAATTTCCAATTCATTCAGTCTCCTTTCGAAACACTTGGGAACCGTTCCAATTACAATTGGTATGACCTTTATTCATGTTCTACAGTTGTTGTTTTTTTTTCAGTTCTCTGGCAAGATCCAAGTATTTTTCAATCTTTTCGTTTTCTTTCATTTTTACTCTGTAATCTATCGGGACGGCAAAATACACAAGATGACAAGTTCTTTTTTCTTGTTAATCAATACTAAGTCTGGTCTCCTAGTCGGGATTTGGTGATCCGTTTGTATTTCAAAGTCCCAGGAAATTTATGGGTCTCATTCTCTTGGACAGTATAATGAAAATTCAATTTCTTGCACAATTCCCAATTCCCACTCAGTTGTACTCTCTTTGGGGTAGTTTGCTGCATTATTAACTGTTTTGAATTTTCCTCCCCCCACATCCTACTGTTATTATCTATATATCAATATTCGTGTTCCTTATTTATACGACCATTATAATCTTGCAACACCTTCTGGTTAAGAATGAGAGCGTCCAAATCGTTCAAGATTAAATCCCAAAATATAAATCCTGGTTATCTGGAGTTGCTTATCCGCTGAATTCTTATTTCTTACAAGTGCGGTCACCTCAGCTAAATAATGGATCATTCCATTATTATTATAAAGAAAGGGAAGAAAAGGAACATGCTACACAGAAAAAATATATTAAGAAAGAAAAAAGAATGTAAAAAAAAAAAGAAAGAGATTAGGGGAAAGATAGAAGGAGAGGGTGAACCCGTGGAAGCAATAACGCTAATCTGTTTAAATTGAACATAACGAAAAGATAAAAGAAGGATAGAAAGAAAAAGAGTGTGAGAGAGTTAAATCAAGATTATTATACTTTTTTTACATGTTGAACTCTTTTTGCAATAGCTCTTAAATAAACATATCAAACGTTGTAATGATTAAATTATCATACTGTGGTATATCCACAGATATTGCGAGTTATTATTATTATTATTATTATTATTGATGCTGTTGTTACTACTATTACTACTAGCTTTGTATGCTTACCTGCGCGCAGATGCATTCTATAAAGTCTAAGTGAATACTAATGTCGTGTTTGATAAACTCAACTGACTTTTAGATTAAACCCAATAAACTCTAATCAATATTTCCCGGGAACAGATGGGTCAATGTGCGTTTCGCTTTTAAACAGTCGACAGCGTCTTGAGTCTATTACTAAAACAAATATGCCTCCGTTTTTAACATTCCAGTCCGACACATATTTTCAATTAATAATATTTTCTTTCATACACAACAGTGATATTTTCAAATCCTTTAATCCAAAGCTTAAATAACAACCATAAGCAATACATTAAAACGTTTTTCCTTCCCACATTTTATATATAAAATTAATGGCAATAAAAGTTTGAGGTATTTGCTTTTGCGTATTTGTTTAATAATTCCTACGTGTGATCTCACAGGTTAAATAGTAATTAATTTTTATAGTAGAATAATTAACAATGAATTCTTATATGTTTTTTTTTTAAATATTTGCTGTGTATACAATAGTACCTTGACTTATGAGTTTAATTCGTTCCGCTCGTAACTCAATTTACTCGTATCTGAATTCATACAACGACTACTGTTTAAGCAGCAATATTGCATCCAACAAATCCTTCATTAGATGATGACTCTGGGTTCAGACATGGTTTCGGTGTCAAAGCAGCATTACCAGTAACCCAGAGTCTGGTGGTATCGTGTGATAACACTAGACTTTTTTTTTTTAGTTTGTGTCATTCTGTCGGATTGCCACGTTCCCGCTGATGCAGTTAGATCCTTGGATCTTTTTTATGTATTTCCTCTTGTCCGATGGAGAAAGTCCAAGTTTAGTCCAGAATGGTAATAAATCCTCGGCATCCGACTTCGATAGGAAATACATCCGTTATCCATCCATTTCTGACACATTGTTCTCGTAGATCTTCATATTTTCCCAACTTACGCTGATGTGCCCTGTCGAGGTTTTCCTCAAAACGAGACTGTTAGCTCAATGATGAATACATTTTTTAGATTAACGAGCTATATGACAATATCAGGATGCTTGGCCGTTGATGTTATTTCAGTTGGAAATACGAGTTGATGTTCTAAATCACTTACAACGTGCTTACATTGATGAAATGTTCCTATTTTTACGTGAAAGTTTTGAAATATTTCCTTCAAAATATATTGCTTTGTTGGTGATGTTATTAACAGCTTCATTATATATATAATATATATATATATATATATATATATATATATATATATAAGAGATTATCCAAAACTTGGTAGTAAGGGATGATTCTATATGTGATTTCTAAGATCCACTGTACTAATATTGATGATCCAGTATGTATAAATACAGTGAATCATTAAATCACTAAAGAGAGCTCAATGTAAAATAACCTTTTAGATTATATACAGAACAATATTTATCAATAAAGGAAGGAAGAACTCAATCAGTAATCCATAATAAATTTATTTCGACGAAAATTGGGGCCCATATAAATCTAAGTTGATTTAAACCGCTCCCCAAATTTTCGCCTCATCAGATGGGTCTCAATTCACTTTGAATTGAGACCCATCTGATGAGGCGAAAATTTGGGGAGCAGGTTTAAATCAACTTAGATTTATATGGGCCAATTTTCGTCGAAATAATTTATTATGGATTACTGTATTGAGTTCTTCCTTCCTTTATTGATATATATATATATATATTATATATATATATATATATAGTTTGCTATTTTCATAAGTAAGGAGAGCTCAATAACATCGGTAGGCCATATATATCTAAAGTTAAGGTAATGAAAACATGCGATAAAAGGTCAATTCATTAAGCGGAGTTTAACACGCATGAATTTAGATTTTTCCTTTTCCTAGACTGGTTGCCTAACCAAGGTTACAGAGCTCACTCTGTCATACAACGGTGAACCAAAAAATAATATAAAGAATAAAAGAAAGAAAGAAAGAGAGAAAGTAAGAAAAAGAAAGAAAGAGAGTAAGAGAAAGATAGAAAGAGAGTGACCGCGCTGAAGCAATAACGCTAATCTGCATTCAATCAAACATAATGAAAAGATGAAAAGAAGGGAAGAAAGAAAAAAAAGAGTGAGAGAGAGTTAGATCAAGATTATTATACTTTTTACATATTGAACTATGTTGCAATAACTCTTAAGTAAACATATCAAACGTTGTAATAATTAAATTTTCATACAGTAGTATATCCACAGGTCCTGCTAATCATAAGTTAAATCCCATAGATAGGACATTTATAAAACTATAAATTTAATAGATAATAAATTCAGAGGAACAACACACACACACACACACACACACACACACACACACACACACACACACACACAAACAAACACACACACACAAACACATAAACACACACACACACGCACACACACACACACAAACACATAAACACACACACACAAACAAACAACAACAAAGCAGTAAACGATAAAAAGTAAAAGATTTGAAAGATTTCAAGTGTTTTCTGAAAAGCGTATTCTTTTGATTATCGATTTCAATGTAACTTGCAGATGAATCTGGTTTTGTTTGTTTCTTTCGCTTTCATTTTTCTTTTGAACATAATTCCCCTTTTGGGGGTCCACAGTTTATTCAGACGGATATCGCGCGTCAACTTCTTAACTGCTCAAAAGACGCCATTATCATATTAGGGAAAAAGAATGAATTCAACAAACAGTTAATCAATGTACAGCAAGATTATATATATATATATATAATATATATATATATATATATATATATATATAATATTAATGAGAGAGAGAGAGAGAGAGAGAAAGGGCCAAAGGAAATAAAGTCAAATGAAATAAAAAGAGATTGGAGAGAGATTGGAGAGAGAGAGAAAGAGAGAGAGAGAGAGAGAGAGAGAGAGAGAGAGAGGGGGGGGAGAGAGAGAGGGAGAGAGAGAGAGAGAGAGTGTGTGTGTGTGTGTATGTGTGTATGTGTGCGTGCGAAATGCTAAACATTCAATTATGTATATGAGCTGTGGATAAATGGGTGAATGTAAACGTACGTACGCATAGAAATACGCAGATTTTTGCTCATGTGATATCGATTCAAGGAAGTATACAATCAAGGAAAAGCATTTTCTTGATGAAAATAGCGATGTAAAAAAATGTGAAGTAGCTTAGAGAATAATTTTGAAATTATTATGAAATGATCCAAATACCATTTTGAAAAAAAAGTTTTTCTTTTCTGATCAATATCTCCCAAATTCTAGCTTATCAAAATCATTCCCTCAGTTCTCTCTTTCTCTTATGATAAACATACGACGTGTGTTTAAAAAGTATCGAGATTGAAGCTGTATTTACCAAAACAGAAATGAAGAATGGATGAAATATCAATCTTCTTCAAAATACGACGTGTGTTGAAAAAAGTATTGAGATTGAAGCTGTATTTAACAAGACAGAAATGAACAATGAATGAAACTTTAATTAAAAAAAATAATCGCCTGGAATTAAAAAGAGAGAAAAAGTAAAAGTCAAAAGAGGGAAGAATGAAGAAAAAGAGAGAAAGTAGAAATTAAAAGAGAGAAAAAGTAGAAATTAAAAGAGAGAAAAAGTAAAAGTTAAAGAGAAGAAGCAAGAAAAAAAAAAGAAAAGGTACAAGAGGAGAGGGAGAGAGAGAGAGAAAGTAAAAGTTAAAAGAGAGAAGAATCAAAAAAAAGAAAAGGTACAATTAAGAGAGAGAGAGAGAGAGGAGAGAGAGAGAGAGAGGGAGGGAGGGAGAGAGAAAGTAAAAGTTAAAGAGAGAAGAGTCAGAAAAGAAAGAAAGAAAGAAAGTAAAAATGCTTTTTTTTACAGAAGATACAAAAGAAAGCCAGAAAAGCCATCATCACTCAACAAAAATGATGACAGCCATTTTTGAACAGAGGGATTTTTATTGATTAAGCACTCACCAAAAATACATTTTTTTCTTTTTTTGTAAGATGAAAAAAAGAAAGG
>CM042145.1:48809916-48814459 GCA_023376005.1 Doryteuthis pealeii | reverse complement strand
AAGAGAGAGATAAAGGTCAAAAAGACTGGGAGAATTTATGAAACGCGGTAGCGTCTGTTTGTAGATTTATGGGCAATACAAAAAGCTGTTGCTTTTTTTTTTCCTTTTATTAAAATAAATATCCGCTGTGTCAACAGAAACCAACGTTTTCTAAATGTAGCGTCTTCTTTTGTCATGCTATCTTTCTTGGGTTTTGCTTTCTTCATTTTCTTTTTTTGACGTTTTATGAATTTAGTGTCCCTATATTTTTTTGAAAAGCAGATAAAGCAACGTGCTGAACGTTCTAAATACAATATTTGAAATTGATTATACTGCACAACTGGGATTCTGAAATGGACACGGGAGGATTGCTTTGAACTCACCCATAAATCTGACCTTTCCCGGGCTTTTTGGGATCGGATTGGAGTGTTAGCGTCTTCCTCAGTCCGTATTTTTCTTTTGAATACGACGCTGGAAAACAAGATAGGTGAGACCTCGAACATTGATAACATGCTATGATAAAGGCTATTTGCGTACCTTCTTATGTGCATGCAATAGCAACCTCATCCTTAAACTATTCGTGTGTCACGTACTACAACTGAGGATATATTACAAATTTATATTAACTAGAAGTGGCTTCCCCAGCGTCAACTGGGTAGAGAGAGAAACCTGGTATATTGATTTGTTTACTTTTGAGATTATAAATGTTGGACATTTTAACTAGAATTTCAATACAATATGTGTCTATTTTTGAATATCTTCAATTTTAATCAAATCTTCATATCTTTGCACAAAAATCAAGAAACTGGTGATATTCAATGTGTGTGTGTGTATATAATATATATATATATATTTATATATATATATATATATTATATATTATATATTGTACTTTGTTTTAATTGTTTTATTTTCGTAGTTTAATCCGGACATACATACACACATAATGGCTGTCAACTCGTGTTCGAGTAAGACCATTTCCTGTTTTTTATCATCATAGTCGAGTAGCATTTGACACTGTATCCTTGTGTTTTCTCAGATGACTCACCAGGACAGCCCTGGAGAGACATACTCTTCCCATAAACTAACATGTTGGAACTTCTCCACTTTGAATGTTGCGTACATACATACATACATTCATACACACATAAACACCAACTGCCCTTTATATATGTATAGATGTCACTGATATCCTGGTGTTTTATCAATCAGATATCTAATTTCAATTATATTTCTATTTAGTCCTGGAAAATGAAATACGCGACTGAATTCGAATTTTCCCTATAAGGCTGTTCCAGTTAAGGTACTTCCCTCTTCGGATATATATATTATATATATATATATATATATATATTATATATATATATATATATCCGAAGAGGGAAGTAATATGTATATGTATTGCATATGTATGTTAACTTTTATATATGTAAAGACTTGTTGTATATACTATTTGCATATGTATATGCAACTTATAAATAAAATATTAAAAATGTCATATTGATTTTTAACCCTTGCTGGTTATTTTAAATTAACTACCATGGGAATTCCACTGGTTCAACGAATTATTATTATTTACTCTTTTTGAGTTTTCACATCAGTGTTTAGCTGATGGTCTTTCACTGGAGTCTGAGTGACAGCAAGTCTCCTCAGGTCTCCAGGACTCTTCTGAGTATTCTGGCAGATTGCAGCAGTGCAGTGTTCTGAATGGTTTCAATCCTTCTTCTGATTTCAAACTTTCCAAACCTTTTCCAATCCTTTTGGGACTGTTCCAAGTGCACCAACCACAATTGGTATCACCTTCACTTTCATATTCCATAACTTTTTCAGTTCTCTGGCAAGGTCCAGATATTTGTCCATTTTTCATTTTCCTTTAGCTTCACCCCTGTGATCTGCTGGCACTGTAAAATCCACCAGTTGACAAGTTCTTTCTTTTTTGTTTATCACACTAGGTCTGGTCTTCTTGCTGGGATAAGGTGATCCGTTTTAATTTCAAAGTCCCAGAGAATTTTATGCGTTTCGTTCTCAAAAACAGATTCTGGTTTATGCATATACCATTTTGTTGTGTGGTCAAAAAAATTTTTTGCATAATTCCCCAGTGGATCATCTTCCCAACCCAGTCGTGTCTAGTTTTGTACTCCCGTTGTGCTAGTTTGCTACATTCGCAGAGTATATGGTTTACAGTCTCATCTCTATTACCTCAAAGTCTACATTTACTATTTGTTGGGTCTTATCAATTATTATTATTATTATTATTATTATTATTATTATTATTTCTCAGTCACCACACATTCTACACTTGCTATTCTGTTGCGTCTTATCTATTTTTGCTATTCCTTTGCGTCTTATTTTTGCCTTTATATATATCGTTATTATGGTATTGTCTTGTTCTGCGATTCTAAGAGATTTAATTTCTCTCTTGAGGTATTATTATTATTATCATTATTTCACTCCTTGAGAATTTTTTCATAACCGCCTTAGCTGGTGGTCTTTTACTGTAGGCTGACTGACAGCAAGTCTCCCCGAGTCTCCGATTTCAATAATGCTGTTGTTTGGATGGTCTCGATTCTTCCTCTAATTTCCAATTCATCCAGTCTCCTTTCGAAACACTTGGGAACCGTTCCAATTACAATTGGTATGACCTTTACCTTCATGTTCTACAGTTGTTTTTTTTTTCAGTTCTCTGGCAAGATCCAAGTATTTTTCAATCTTTTCGTTTTCTTTCATTTTTACTCTGTAATCTATCGGGACGGCAAATATACACAAGATGACAAGTTCTTTTTTCTTGTTAATCAATACTAAGTCTGGTCTCCTAGTCGGGATTTGGTGATCCGTTTGTATTTCAAAGTCCCAGGAAATTTATGGGTCTCATTCTCTTGGACAGTATAATGAAAATTCAATTTCTTGCACAAATTCCCAATTCCCACTCAGTTGTACTCTCTTTGGGTAGTTTGCTGCATTATTAACTGTTTTGAATTTTCCTCCCCCACATCCTACTGTTATTATCTATATATCAATATTCGTGTTCCTTATTTATACGACCATTATAATCTTGCAACACCTTCTGGTTAAGAATGAGAGCGTCCAAATCGTTCAAGATTAAATCCCAAAATATAAATCCTGGTTATCTGGAGTTGCTTATCCGCTGAATTCTTATTTCTTACAAGTGCGGTCACCTCAGCTAAATAATGGATCATTCCATTATTATTATAAAGAAAGGAAGAAAAGGAACATGCTACACAGAAAAAATATATTAAGAAAGAAAAAAGAATGTAAAAAAAAAAAGAAAGAGATTAGGGGAAAGATAGAAGGAGAGGGTGAACCCGTGGAAGCAATAACGCTAATCTGTTTAAATTGAACATAACGAAAAGATAAAAGAAGGATAGAAAGAAAAAGAGTGTGAGAGAGTTAAATCAAGATTATTATACTTTTTTTACATGTTGAACTCTTTTTGCAATAGCTCTTAAATAAACATATCAAACGTTGTAATGATTAAATTATCATACTGTGGTATATCCACAGATATTGCGAGTTATTATTATTAATATTATTATTATTATTATTATTATTATTGATGATGTTGTTACTACTATTACTACTAGCTTTGTATGCTTACCTGCGCGCAGATGCATTCTATAAAGTCTAAGTGAATACTAATGTCGTGTTTGATAAACTCAACTGACTTTTAGATTAAACCCAATAAACTCTAATCAATATTTCCCGGGAACAGATGGGTCAATGTGCGTTTCGCTTTTAAACAGTCGACAGCGTCTTGAGTCTATTACTAAAACAAATATGCCTCCGTTTTTAACATTCCAGTCCGACACATATTTTCAATTAATAATATTTTCTTTCATACACAACAGTGATATTTTCAAATCCTTTAATCCAAAGCTTAAATAACAACCATAAGCAATACATTAAAACGTTTTTCCTTCCCACATTTTATATATAAAATTAATGGCAATAAAAGTTTGAGGTATTTGCTTTTGCGTATTTGTTTAATAATTCCTACGTGTGATCTCACAGGTTAAATAGTAATTAATTTTTATAGTAGAATAATTAACAATGAATTCTTATATGTTTTTTTTTTAAAATATTTGCTGTGTATACAATAGTACCTTGACTTATGAGTTTAATTCGTTCCGCTCGTAACTCAATTTACTCGTATCTGAATTCATACAACGACTACTGTTTAAGCAGCAATATTGCATCCAACAAATCCTTCATTAGATGATGACTCTGGGTTCAGACATGGTTTCGGTGTCAAAGCAGCATTACCAGTAACCCAGAGTCTGGTGGTATCGTGTGATAACACTAGACTTTTTTTTTTAGTTTGTGTCATTCTGTCGGATTGCCACGTTCCCGCTGATGCAGTTAGATCCTTGGATCTTTTTTATGTATTTCCTCTTGTCTGATGGAGAAAGTCCAAGTTTAGTCCAGAATGGTAATAAATCCTCGGCATCCGACTTCGATAGGAAATACATCCGTTATCCATCCATTTCTGACACATTGTTCTCGTAGATCTTCATATTTTCCCAACTTACGCTGATGTGCCCTGTCG
>CM042145.1:48777416-48807416 GCA_023376005.1 Doryteuthis pealeii | reverse complement strand
AGACCCTCCCATTTCCCTTCATTTGTCGTTGCACCACACGAAAGAAAATCTAGTACATAGTTTATAACTGTGTCATTGCACATTTAAAACATTAACATAATTATTTCAGTTGTTAATAAAAAATAACAAAGTAATAAATAGATAAGTTAGTATTAATGGGATTCGTGACTTGTTAACAGAATATGGATGTTAAATGACTTGTCTTAAAAAAAACTATATATAAAAAAATCTCTATATTAATGCGCTTGTTCCTTAATCTTCCGACCGTTATCATTTTCCAACACCCTCTGGTTAAAAATGAGATCATCCAAATCGTCCAAGAAGAAATGTAAAAATGTAGTATATGGTGTTGCTTATCCACTGGATTCTTATTTCTGAGTATCGTCACATCAGCTAAATAATGGACCATTCCGTTTTTATTATGAAGAAAGAAAGGGAAGAAAAGGACATGCTACACAGAAAAGATATAATAAGAAAGAAAAAAGAAAGAGAGTCATAACGCTAATATATATATATATATATATATATATATATATATATACAAAAAGGCGAACGAGGCGGTTCAATAGTGAACATCTGAACGAGACGTGTTCACCACGTCTTTCCTACGTTACAGAGTTGAGGAAGGGAGGTTTTATGGTATTGATCAGGTTTATGTTTATATCTTTTTGGTATAATTTTATTTCCCCCCCCCCCCCCAAAAAAAAAATCATGATGTATCTTTAAAGTTCCTTCAATTAAAAATATTTTTTCTTTATGGCATTCTTAGAACTAAAGCTCAGAATATTTTTTTAAAACTATTCAATAAATCCTTTCCCGACACGTGACTGCGTCTCATTACCATAAAGTTTCAGTGTCCTACTTTCCGCGGAACACTTTTTTTTCCTTTTTTCAGATAAAACATGACTAAGTATCTAATATGCATTATATGGTCAGCCATGATTTTTATCAAAATAAGATAGAATTATCGCTTTTCCAAGGTCAACCGATCAATTTCGGGAATTTTTTTTGACCTCTTGAAACATCCTGTGTCCTGGATTCTGGAACACCCCCTCCACCACTAACACCACTCCGCCAAATTTGTTAAAGGAATGTTGACCTGAAGAGCGAATCTGTGTTGATTGGTTGGTTGGTTGGATTTTACAGCTTGTCAACCCTTGTTGGGTTATTTTTTGCCGAAAGACATTTTATTCTATTCATTCTTAATGGATATTGACAAACATTTTAAAACTCATTTTTTAAATACAATTTTTTCAAACGTTTTCTTTTCTATTTAACTCATAGATTGGGACCCTAACAGGCACTACCACTCCGGGTCAGAGTAGACCTGGAAATAATGGAGATGAAGGGGTACTCAACATTGCCCAGAGCCCCAAAATTGAAACTTCACTATTGATGCAGTTTAACATCATACTTAAGACCCTCACCCACCGCCTTCTAGCACATATATTATAAAAAAGCGTTGGACTTGCCATAAGAGCAATAGGTTTGACACAATCATATAGATGCAAGAGCTTGACGTTTTCAGCCGATTGATCGGAAGGTGGCTCTCTGACCGGCCGTCTAGCCTAAGTAAGGACCAAAGTGGGGGTGTTCTATATCATGGAACATCAGGGAGCAAACCTGAAACAAAAAGACGAAACATTTGAAATTCTGTCTTCTGGGATTGTCGATAGGAAATAATTGCTCTCCACTTGATTTGAAAAAATTGCGCCATTATTTTATAATAAAATAAATTGTTCAAGTGGCAATATATTTTATTACAATAAAATATATTTCCATATATGGCTATATTCATTAACTGTATATACTTGCTCAGATTATGGAGGCGCGTTATGTAATGGTTATCGTCGTAGGACACGGTGACCCGAGTTCAAATTCTGGAGAGTCTGGTTGCATTTTACATAGCGAAAGGTATGAATCCCACTATTCTCCCTCCAGATATGAGTAAATAGCAGGGTAGACCGGGCTCTTCAACATTTGTATAGCAACCTACTAAATCCAGCTCACAACATCATTCTTAAATTTAAATACAAAGATGTGAATCAGAGAATGGAGAAGGCCATAAAGTCTTTTAGACTCCGGATGGAATCCATTATCGAAGGGTCAAACTTTCCACTTAAGAAAGTACATGATACTATCATATGTAGCATCTCATCCTGGAAAATAAAGTCACCAAAAATCATATAAGACGTATGTAAATTCCCCCCAAAAAACACACATCCTAACAATATCCCGATCACACACCCATTTATACAGATGGCTCTAAACACGAAAAAGCAACAGGAAGTGCAGCAATATGTAAAAAAAAATAAGCAAGAAACGCTTCTCAAATGAGGCCTCCTGCTTAAGTTAACGCCATAGATTTAGCACTTGGCATTATTGCAATAAACACAAACAAAATATTTATCATTTTTACTGATTCATTGTATGTACTAATCACACTGAGATACAAGACACTTGTCAACCCATTAATAGTCAAATTACTACGTAATTCAATTCATTACCAGAGTCAAAAGAAGTTGTGATGTGTTAGATCCCAAGTCATGTAGGAATAACGCGAAATGACAAAGCAGATTCAACTACAAAATATGTTCTGAACAAAAAAGATGACCCAAACTTTAAGATGCCATATACAGACCTAAGGAACCAAATGAAAATATCTATCAAACAAAAATGGCAACAACGTTGGAATAATCGCGTACCGAACAAATTATTAACAATTAAGCCAACACTAGGAGAATGGAAACTGGGGATATCAAAAATCCCGAGGGGAGGAGGTAGTATTGGCGAGGCTGCAAATTGGTCACACAAGGCGTAAGCATTCTTTTATACTTGAACAAGAGGAACAACCATGATGTGTAACATGTCAAACACCTTGCACTGTTAAACACTTCCTCGTAGAATGTAAAGTTTATGCTCCTACCAGAAAAAACATTTTTTCAACGCAAATAACATGAAAGATTTCTTTGGAAATGTTAACATAGATGTCATTTTGTCTTTCTTGCGAGAAATAAAAATATATCGAAAATTAGGAATCTGATATGAAATACGTTCACTTTACCACTTACGGAAACGCAACTGTAAGGTAAAATAGATTACTGTAATCTCCTCACTGACAATTTGTTTTTAGAAGAAAAAATGTTTTACCACAAAATAATCCCTTACAAACACACACACACACACACACACACACACACACACACACACATATATATATATATATATATATATATATTGTGTTATGTTAGATATTACGTTATATTATTTTTTGCTATATTATTCGTTACATATTATTCATTGTTATATCATATATATTATACTATGTTGTATATTTTATAAATATTATAAGGAGTTGGCATTAAATCACCTATAGGGTTGATATGCCATTAAACCAAACCAAAGCAATTGGAAATCAGTGGAAGAATCTAGACCCTCCAGATAGCAGCATTGTTACGATCAGCTAGAATACTGAGAAGAATCCTGGAGACCGGTGGAGACTTGTTGTTACTCAAACACCAGTGAAAGGCCACCGGCTGATATCTCATGAAAAAAAAAAAACGTCGCAAGAAGTGAAATGATAATTATCATGAAATCGCATCAGCAGCAGCCGAGAGTTGGAGTAATTATAAAAGAATTTAGTAAAACAATTGAATCTTGGTAAGAACGACAGTTTGCATCGAACTTTTGGTTTTATACAGTTTGCTGAGAAATTAAAGCAGCCATGGGAGTGAAATTACGGACAAATACAATAGTTAGAGTCGTTAGAATTGATGTTTTGAAATCCTTAGATTGATCGTGTGATTGCATTGTAAAGAGATAATTGCATCGATCCGGAAATATAAATTCTCACCAAAGGTGAAGCCAACTAATAATTGCAGCAAAGCGAATATCATCTATAATCTTTTTTTTATCGAAATTAATAACCATTTTTGTCATTCGTTTTAACGGAAATTCTCTTTTGTCGTAAAGATTGCGTTATTTTATTTTCCCCAAAACCATTCCCAAATCTCATGGGTGTATTACTTATACTTCTTAATAAATTTAAGTGTCTTCTTCTATTCTTCTAATGTCTTCTATACTCGACCACTCCGTCGACTTTACTACTAAACATATACAAACAATATGGTGAGGATTAAAAACCAGACAATGAAGAATGTAGCTTTATGACTAAATTTGAATGAAAGTTCTGAGTTAGTGTTCATAGTCAAATCGATAAGGTCTTGTCCCGGGCGAGTCCTGGGTATGATGTTAAATCGCATCTATTGGTGAAGTTTCAATTCTAGAGCTCTGGGGAGTGTGGAGTATCCATTTATCACCATTACTCTCAGATCCTCTCTGACCCGGAGTTTTAGTACCTGTTATGAGTTTAAAAATATTTAAAAAAAAATTAAATTAAAAAATGAATTTGAATACCCATCAAGACTGAATAAAACAAAATATTTTTCGGCATAAAATAACCCAACAAGGGTTGACATGCTATTAAATCCAACGAACTTGTTCCGAGCAGACAGATTTCCATAGAGAGGCAATTCTTTCCAACTAAATTTCCCTCCATTTCTGTACCAATTTTTTCTTGTTGTTTCTTTTTTTTAACCTGTGTGATGGGATATTATAAGTTCACCATCTATTCATCTCAGAAATCATTCTATTCATATATGTAATTCTTCAGTACGAACAAGTGACACATGTGAGAGCTGCTGTCAACAGCTTACGGTTAGGATCGCAGTGGTGGAAGAGCCGCTCTGAGCGGAATAAAGTAGCTAAAGAATCAAATCTCTACGGAAGTTTATACTCTTTTTTTTCCGTGATCGACACTGCCTGCTTAACGTTCATAGAAATTGTGCGTTGCGATAAAAAGCAATAGAAAGAATGATGAAAGATGATTCACAAAAATGAGTACTCTTGCACTAAGAAACGGAAAGGGAACTATTTTTAGCGGTAAATTCAGAAGCCAAAGAGTTTACCGTTAAAAAAGTGAATGCGTGTCATAAAGTTTTCCTACTAATCAGGTCTCACTAAAAGACCTATCCAACAAAACATTTTGTTCCAATAATACTCCATAAAAAGTCTACTAAAGACTTTAGTACATGATTCCATTCACGTTTTTATATCTATTTTATTTTCAGACTCTTCATTTTATTCTCTGTGTTATAGGCAAACACACAAACATCTACTTCCTTACACACCACAACACCCCAAGCAAAAAAAAAAAAAACCCCAAAACAACCCCAGCCAAAAAACAAAAGAAAAGAAAAAGAAAGAGGAAAATAACGAATTTAGTTCAACGTGTAAATCCCTATATATATATATATATATATATATATATATATATATATATATATATATATATATACGTAAAAGTATCCAGTTGACTGGGTATGATTCTATTTGGTATCATTAATATCCTCAGTACATCCACAATGTAAACCATGTTGATTCACACGGATAGATTTATACAAGGATTATTTCAAATCCCTAAGAGAGCTCAATGTAAGATAATTGATAAGTTAATTATATACAGAACAATATTTACATTTTCAATAAAAAAGAAAATCTAAACAAACCCTCATTTGGCTATAATGACGGTTTGCAATGTTTTCTTTCTTATTGAAAGTATATACAGGCTGCGGCATCCTTTGTTTAAATGGAACAAAATTAAAGCCATTTTTATTGTTTTGATAGTACAATTGAATTGATTTTATTCTCTGTTCCTTTGTTAATCTCATGGTTGTATAAAATATATGAAAAAAATGAAGATTTTGCAAATTAATTAAAGAAAATAATAAAGAAAATATATGAAATTAAAAAGGGCGTTACTTACACACACACACACACACACACACACACACACACACACATATATATATATATATATATATATATATATATATTTGGATAGAGAAATTTCCCTCAGGTTGCAGAAAGCAACGAAATCCTTTGGTTTACTTGAGAAGAGGGTTTGAAGCCAACGTGGCATTAAGATCTCCACCAAGCTGGGTGTATACCAAGTTTGTGTGCTCTAATGCCCTTTTGTACGCATGTGAGATCTGGGTTGTTTACAGACGACATCTCAGGACACTTGAGAGAGTCCATCAGAATTGCCTTCGCAGGATTTTAGGGATAGAATGGTTGTCATTTACACCAGACACCATAATAGATCTCGTCTTTGCTGGTCTGGTCATCTAGTTTGCATAAATGATTGCCGAATCCCCAAACAACTATTTTACGGGCAAACTGTTTCAACTGGTAAACGTCGTCAGTGCAAACCCAAATTGAAGTTTAAGGACTCCCCCCAAGAACACTCTGAATAATGCTGCTATTACTGTGGATGACTGGGAGAAGCTAGCTTGTAATAGACATGGCTGGAGAGTCACTATCTACCTCAAAAGAATTTGAGTCCAACCGAATTAAACACCAAAAATTGAAGCGGGTAATTTTCAGTCCAGCAACATTCAAAGTGGAAAAGTTCCAACATCTAGTTTATATGGAAGAGTATGTCTCTCCAGGGCTGGCCTGGTGAGTCATCTAAGAAAACACAAGGATGCAGGGTCAAA
The DNA here is from genome assembly GCA_023376005.1 of Doryteuthis pealeii. Lineage (NCBI taxonomy): Eukaryota > Metazoa > Mollusca > Cephalopoda > Myopsida > Loliginidae > Doryteuthis > Doryteuthis pealeii. The sequence goes on along the minus strand of CM042145.1, from coordinate 48,800,859 downwards.
TGCTACTGGCCCTCAAATTTGAAAAAAAAAAAAAAAAAGAACAGGAAATGGTCTTACTCGAGCACGAGTTGACAGCCAACATAAATTAGATAATTAAAAAAAATTGTTACAATAATTTTCAAATACTTAAATCTATCAGACATAAAAAATCTTTACTAAAACATTTTTAATTTTCCGTTTTAACAAAGTAAACTTTCTTTGCAAAAGTTTTCAAACATAAACAGTAAAAAAATGTTACATATTTTCAAACCACGGGGGACGCTTTGAGATTTAAAAAACAACATTTGTTTGTGACGTAATCACTTTCAAATATATTTTCTTGTAGAAATCAATAACACAAATACTTATCTGTTTTCTCCTGATGATGATCTGAGTTCGTATGTTCCTTGCTTCTCCAAAAGTATCTAGAATGTATTTTTCCGTCTTACGTGGATGGTTTGTGAAATAGGAAGCAATTGGCCGTGAAGCTTTTTGTAGTGTGCTGCTTCCACTATTTGTTTAAAACCACGTAGCATCCTCGTGTAATTCCCATGTAGCTTTTTTCTGTTTTGTTAAAGTACACAAGCACTGACACGGCTAAAACATGAAAGAATTCTCACTTTATTCAGAAAGATCAAATTTCCATATGATCGATAATCTGTCAATGGCAGTCCATGCATTTACAATTCGTATATTGACATCGTTTTCTGTAGATGAGATATTGCTACCTAGGTATGTGAACTGGTCTACTAATTTGAGGGTCTCACCGTAGACTCTACACATAACACATTCAAAGATCATAATATTTTCGATAAATTAGAAATGAAAATTAATGTAACTGCTCAAATTTAGAAACATCATTCGGTATAAATGCAGAATGGTGCGCAAGAGATAATATCATTAGAATCGCATTTTATGTATAAATAGCATTAGATTACGGAGACCCCCGAAGTAGCCTAAACCTAACCCTAACCCTAATCCTAACCCTTACCCTAACCTAGCGTCTCAAAGGTTTCGGGTATTTCCGTTCTATGTAATAAAATTTAATGCTTTTAATACGTAACCTAATGATATTATCTCTTGCGCGCTATTCTGCATCAGTACCAATCATTCTCTTCAAAACTGACCCAATTAGAATTGTCCAATCAGAAGTTAGGACAAACCTTGGATAGTGCAGCAGACTATTTGATGAATTCGTATGCTAATTAGGCAACGGGAAAGTCGCACAAACAAACCGTTGTATTTTGTGTCATCGGTGATGAAAACATTTTTTCTACCAGCGCCATCTTGTTTGGGAGCCGCCATTTGCTTAGAGAGAACGCCGATTTGTTAAGCGACACAACAACTCAACAACAGTAAAAGTCTAAACGCAACATCTGACAACGAGGTCAGAACGTTAATTAACCTCGATTGATAAATCACAGAGTTGTACAGTGAACGAACAACAGAAAAGGAAAAGAAACAAAAAAGTTAAACTCCGAACACAACAACAATTGTTCGAGTCTGCGACAAACGCACGTTTGAATGTTGATTCCGATCAATTACAATCAATGGACACAAAAGAGAACGGTGCCAATGACAAGTGGCAACGAACCGATAAATATAATTCAACATTTTAAAGAGATAGAATGGAACAAATTCTCCGCTGTTCAGCCTGAGCGATTAACGATCGATTCTAACATCTGGCACAATAGATTTTTAGAATCCAACATTTTAATACAGTATTAAACAGATTTTTAAAAATGTATTCCTAAAGGAAATTCGTCAAAATTATTTTAAAATTTGGCAGACAGGCTACGCTCGAAAGAACATTACACTACTACATATAAAACACAATGTGTTTTCATATATATATATATATATATATTATATAATTATATATATATATATATATATATTGGTAGTTTTCTTTTAGTACTGGAGAATTGAAGTTAAAGTACTCGATTACGGGTGTAAGAGCTGTAAAAATACACACATATAAATGAATTGACATTCCTTGCATTTCTTAAAATGCGCATTGTCTGGAAGAAAAGTGGCTAACATGCTGATTGGAAATTATTGGTAACAATTGCACCTTATTGTATTGTACAATATAATGAATGACTATATATATATATATATATATATATATATATATATATATATATTAGAAAATGTGTTGACCGCACGGGTTAAAGCGGCAATCGAACATTATATATATATATATATATATATATATATATATATATATTGGGAGAATATGTGCTTAATTGAAGTCGTACCTAATTATGAAAGTTAATTAATAAATAATTAATTAGGCGGGCATACCTATTTAAATGTAAGGCTAAACAAATCGAGAAAAATCAATCTCTGTATGTACATTTCGGCTTATTAGGCCTCATCAGCAGAGTCACTATAAGAGGAATAGGAACCTACTTCTAAACAAAACGAAAAATCTAAGAAAGTCCGGTTAGTGTAGAGGTTACGATACTCGCCTGTCAGCTTGACAATCGGGTTTCGGATCACGTACAAGGCGGTCTTTCTATCTATAGCTCTGCTGATGAGGCTTAATAGACCGAAATGTACATACAGAGATTGATTTTTCTCGATTTGTTTAGCCTTACATTTAAATAGGTATGCCCGCCTAATTAATTATTTATTAATTAATTAACTTTCAAAATTAGGTACGACTTCAATTAAGCACATATTCTCCCAAAAATTGTCGGCTAAAAAAAAGCCATATCATAAACACACCGCGTGTATATTTACTTCTCATATATATATATTTACATATGAATAAAATTTCGGTACAAAACTTTTATAAAGATATTGAAAATTGATATTTATTTTAATTTTTCCTCAAGAGCAGAACCCAAATTTACATACAAAACCTTCTATGATTTTTTAAAATTATAACAATTATATAAATCCCGTTTGAATGGGTATATCTTCAAAAGAAAAGAAAAACCGACAAAAAATGCACCCTTTTGACAGTTATTATACATCTGTGTACAGTTAATTATCTGAAAAGTATGTTCATTCATTAGTTGGAAATATAATGAATTAAACATTTGCAAGTGTACAAATATTTGTCCCTCCACTATATATATATATATATATATATATATATGTCTGCGTGTGTGTGTGTGTGTGTGTGTGTGTGTGTGTTAAGGTTTCAATATCCGTAGATTTAAGTTAGATACTAGATATATTTTCCATGTGATCCGCATCCCTGATGGCTTTTCATTTGTTGTGAGAAAGTATGGCTGACAAAAATTTTAAATTGTTTATGCGTTATGTTGTTAAGTTTAGAGGTAAGATGTCTGAGTTTGCCATCTGCTTTCTGATATCTATAGTGAAATAACAACATCCTCACACACCATATGGCAAACAAGCTCAGACAGGTTATCTTTAAAATTAACCAAACACACATCAACAAACATAAGTTATCGGCCATACTTTCTTACAACATAGGAGGCACCAGTGGTGTAATGGTTATCATTGAAAGATAGGGAATTCATAATTTGGATTATTTGGATTTTTCGGAATGTGGTCCTCCCCTATTTTTGTTATATAAACAACGTTTCGGCCGATATCCCTTCCGGTTCGAAGTTCCGTGAAGCCTCTCGATTACAACATGAAGGCTCCCGAGTTCGACAAGAAACACCTGAAGATGGGCGGAAGGCACATCGGCCGAAATATTGTGTATGTAACATGAATGATGAGGACAACAGTCCAAAAAATTCATATGATTCAATTGACGAAGGAGAAATAACAAGAATATCTTATTGCCTGAGCAAACTTAATTGAATAGAATACAAACATGACAGGAGATACGCGGAAGAGTTTATACAGGGTTGTATGAGCGAAATGTCCTACTATATAAAGGAGTATTCAGTAGAGAAAGCATTGCACCCGTGAAATGTAGCTCGTAGGAAATGAAAGTGGAAAGACTTACATGTAAAGTATGTTATCGTGTTGATACGACACGAGGTTACGTGGGTCGCAAACCCCCATGTCCGTGGACAGGGACACAACTCATGCGTTGTTACTCCTTGTCGAGTCATGAAATTAAGAGGGTCTTTTACATTGATGTATCTTTTATAATGTTGTTGGTTTCGCTACATAGTAGATATTGGCTGAAACGAGAGGTAATTACCTTTCGAGTCCCCTTGTGTCAAATAGGAGAACCGTGACAAGTAAGAAATGTAATCCTTATATGTATTCATTGAATGTCACGTTAAATCATCATCAGCCTTGTTCGCTGGGGCTTAGGATACACCGACTGCACCTCTGCAGAGGGGTAAGACCCCCCCCGCAATGGTGCCACCTATTGGCCGTGGATGGCGATCCGTGACGATATGCAACTCCCTCCCACTTTGGCCCTTACTTAGGCTAGACGGGCGGTCGGAGAGGACCCTTCCGATCAATCGGCTGGTCACGTCAATCCCTAGCACCTATATGATTGTCCCGACACTATTGCCCTTATGGCAAGCCACAACCCTTTTTATCATATATATTCTAGAAGGCAGGGCATCTCATGTGGTGTAATGGTTAGCAAACTAGATTCGCAGACCATTTTTAGTGAGTTCGATTCTCATTGGGCACCCCATACTTCTGGCCTTGTGCCACATCTAAGTTGCGCTTAATAAATGACTACACGAACTAGAAGGTGGTAGCTGAGGGTCTTCATATCCTGGGTATTACATTAAACTCTAACTGATGGTGAGGTACTAGTTCTGGAGGTCTGGGGAATGTGGAGCCCGCTTCATCACCATGGCTCCACTCAACACCCTAAATGACGTTCCAAATCATCCAAAATAAAATGAAAAAAAAATGAAATTCTGATTATCTGGTGTTGCTTATCCGTCGAATTCTTATTTCTTATGAGTGTCGTCATCTCAGCTAAATAAGAGACCACTCCGTTTTCATCATAAAGAAAGAAAAGGAAGAAAAAGGAGATGCTACACAGAAAGAAACGTAATAAGAAATAAAGAAATAAAGAGAGTAGAGAAAGCTAAAGAGAGGAGGTGAGCGCGCGGAAGCGATACCACTATTCTGTTTTAATCGAACATAACGAAAAGATGAAAAGAAGTAAAGAAGAGAGAGAGAGACAGACAGACAGACAGACAGACAGAGACAGAGACAGACGATTATTATATTTATTACATATTGAACTATTTTGGAATAGCTATTAAGTAAACATATCAAACGTTGCAATAATTAAATTATCATATTGTGGTATAACCACAGGTCCTGCTAGTTTTATTTATTACATATTTCTTAAGCTCCAACTTTTTCACATTGGTGCATTTATTTAACAATTATCTATAAAAATAAGACAATTCTAATCCCCAACGCCATTTCTCATTTTCCCCCTTCCTGTTCCTGACCAGATGTGAACCAATATTTTAGATTTAAAAGTATATTTTAAAAAAATCTAATGAGTGTACATTTGAACTGAGTTTACATTTGTAGATGTTTTTCTTACTATTTTCCCCTTTGGTATTTATTTTTAAGTTTTCTAGAAAGTAATTACAATCTTAACATAAGTATAGTTATTTTCTTGGTTACGACATTTTCTTTTCACATATTCTCTCAGTTATAATGTATTAACAATATTTTGTTTTTATTTATTTTTCATAAGCATTTTTATAAGGACTTTTTATCATCTTATAAAAATATTGCTTTATATTATAAGAAGTTCGGGGGGGGGTTTAATAAATATACCTTTTTATTTCAAACTATAATTATATTTCTTATTCTCAAATTTCACCGTTGAAAATCATCGTTTTTAAATTATATATTGCTGTGCAATTTATATGTAATCATACATTCGACATTATCTTTCACCAAATTTTAACACAGCAAAATTCTCTTTTTACCAACGTTTAACCAACGACATTCTTTTACTAACATTTAACTGACAATACATAATAGTGGGTATTGGTTTATAACCCACGCTAGATCCTTATAAGACTAGTGTATCCACAGATATACTAACACGGAACATTCGGCCAGGAAAGACTGACAACTAACTCGTATGAACAATGCGCATGTGAAGGTTTATTTAGATACACCTGCAACAACATAACATCATAACATGTTTGCCTCAACAGGTAAGTTGTATATAATATTCCACAAAGAAACAAATGTAAGAAGAGGCACAAGAAGTGGTGAGAAAAGACTTACGTGTCTTCAATGAATTTCAGAGCGAGGTGCAATAAAATACCACGTTGAAGCTGGAGACAAATTGTCTCTGTTCTGTTACATGTCCTCGAGCGAGGATTTAAAAACGATAGGTTTTATCTGTTCCAAGAAAAGAGTAAGTTTACGAGGCTGAATTATCAAGTGACCAACGCACACGTGACGTGGGAAACCACACCCACAATCAAACGAAAACTATTATTTTTGTCACCCAACACATTCAAATCGACGTGTTAATGAACAAAAGAAAAACATTTATATACTTATCATTCCTTTCCGCGAGCAGGATGTGACACAATGTCAATTCATTAAGCGGAGTTTTAACAGGTTTGAATTCGGAGTTTTCCTTCTCCTAGACTGGTTGCCTAAGCTAAAGAGCCCAGTCTGCTCTAACTATTTACCCATAGCTTGAGGGAGAGTAGTTGGATTCATACCATTCGCAAGGGTATTAGTGCTATGTGAAATGCAACCAGCCTCGTCCAGGATTTGAACTCAGGTCGACGAGTCCATTTCCTATAACTTTAACTATTACACCACACGTTTCATTTAATCTGTCGCCACGTAGGTGTAAAATAAAATAATCTACTAAAATTTTTCCTTTCTACTTTGAAGGTTACACTCTTTTCAGTGATCTCTCCTTCAAGGCTGTTTCTTTAAATCTTCACAAATATCTTCACAAATATTTATTACTACGTCCCGTTGATCGCTCTTAAGAACATAAACAACTACCATACAACATGTTGTATATGCCGTCCTTTGCCATCTACTTTTCTTGTGAGAGAGCAATCTTAATAAGGAGGTTAGGAAGAGGTTGAAACTTTTATTGAAATCTGTTACAAGAAAACGTGTTTTAATAACACATAATGTTTATTACGATTCAATTTTACGAGGCCTCTTGTTTAATCAATTCTAGGAATTTAACCTTTCTCTATTTTAGTAATATCTACAATATACGACCTTGTCATAAAATCATATATAACTTTTATATGCTCCCCACCCTGGTAGGTTGAGCCTCTCAGAAAGGATTTTTTCCGGTGACCGCAAATTACTCAAAATTGCATAGCTCCTTAAAAGGGATAGAGGCACTCCCAGTGGCCTAATATGTTATATCCGTAAAATCTCCTTTAAAAAGTGAGTGTGTATTTGGCGCGGAGGTAAGAACTCTGACGACCATCAGACAAGTTTCGATCCCGGCCTGAAGCAGCCTGCCTTATCTAGTACACTGATGAGCCGTGAAACGGCTAAACAGACTGTATGTGGATGAACACACACACACACGCGCGCGGCATATATTATATATATATATTATATAGTATATATATATATATATTAATGTTGATATTATGATTTACCACTCATAAACATCAAGTTTCATATATCAACATTAATTATAAATCTGCTCTGCTTATTAGCATTGAGCACCTTTCCATGCAAATACTTTTCTCATTTTTTCAATTACTATTCTTATATTATATATATATATATATATATATATAATATATAATAATATATATATATATATATAATTACTGATAAGTAACGGAAAACTCATTAGAAAGCGAGCGGCTGTAGAATGCTCCTCATTCCAATAGCAAAACCTGACGAGAAGTTCAAATCCATGATTCTTTTGTTTGTTTGTTTTTGATATGTATGTATTTGTTTTGGATCATCAGGAGAGAATGTGCAATTATATATCAAACTAAAACAATTTTAATTCCTGAAATCTGTACAGTGCTCATGTACTAAATGCAGGAGCAATATTATAATTAATGTTGATATTAATGAAACTTGATGTTTTGAGTGTGAAATCATAATATCAACATTAATTATATATATATATATATATATATATATATATATATATATATATGCGCGCGCGTGTGTGTGTGTGTCATCCCACATACAGTTCTGTTAGCCGTTTCACGGCTCATCAAGTGTGAACTAGATAAGGCAGCTGCTTCAGGCCGGGGATCGAAACTGTCCTGAATGGGTCGTCAGAGTTCTTACCTCCGCGCCAAATACACAGCTCACTTTTTTAAAGAGATTTTACGGTATAAACATATTGGCCACTTGGGAGTGTCTATCCTTTTAAGGAGAGCTATGGCAATTTTTGAGTAATTTGGCGGTCACACGGAAAATCCATTTCTGAGAGCTCAACCTACTAAGGGTGGGGAGAATAAAGTTATATATGATTTTATGAAAGGTGCGTATATTGTAGATATTACTAAAATAGAGAAGGTTAAATTCTAGAATTGATTTAAACAAGAGGCTCGTAAAATTTGAAATCGGGTATAAACATTATGTGTTATTAAAACACGTTTTTCTTTGTAACAGATTTCAATAAAAGTTTCAACCTCTTTCCTAACCTCCTTATTAAGATTGCTCTCTCACAAGAAAAGGTAGATGGCAAAGGAGGCCCTAATACAAATTTGTAGGTAAGTTGTTTATGTTCTTTAAGCGCGATCAACTGGGACGTATAATAAATATTTGTGAGTATTTGTGAAGATTTAAAGAAACAGCCTTGAAGTTAGAGATCACTGGGAAAAGAGTGTAACCTCCAAAGTAGAAAGGAAATTTTAGTAGATTATTTTTTTACACCTACGTGGCGACAGATTAATGAAACGTGTGTGTAATAGTTAAAGTTATAGAATGGGACTGACGTCGACCTGAGTTCAAATCGCTGGACGAGGCTGGTTGCATTTCACATAGGCAACTAATACCCTTGCGAATGGTATAATCCAACTACTCTGCCCTCAAGGCTATGGTTAATATAGAGCAGACTGGTCTTAGCTTAGTGCAACCAGTGCTGAGAAGTGAAAACTCCGAATTCAAACCTGTTATCCGGGCTAATGAATTGGACATTGTGTCAAATATCCTGTCTTCGTGCGGAAGGAATGATTAAGATATATAAATGTTTTTTTTTTTTGTTCATTAACACGTCGATTTGAATGTGTTGGTGACAAATTATAGTTTTCGTTGGATTGTGGTGTGGTTCCCACGTCACGTGGCGTTGTCACTTGATAAGTTCAGGCCTCGTAAAATCTTACTCTTTTCTTGGAAAGAAAAACATCGTTTTTAAATCCTCGGCTCGAGACATGTAACAGAACAGAGACAATTTGTCTCCAGCCTTCACGTGGTATTTTTATTGCACCTCGCTCTGAAATTCTTGAAGACACGTAAGTCTTTTCTCACCACTTCTTGTGCTCTTCTTACATTTGTTTCTTTGTGAATTATTATATACAACTTACCTGTTTGGATGCAACATGTTATGATTTATGTTGTTGCAGGTGTATCTAATAATTCCTTTCTAATGCGCATTGTTTCATAACGAGTTAGTTGTCAGTCTTTCCTGGCCGAATGTCCGGTTAGATATATCTGTGGATACACTAGTGTCTTATAAGGACTAGCGTGGGTTATAACCAATACCCTATTATGTATTGTCATGTTAAATGTTAGTTAAAGAATGTCGTTGGTTATAATCGTTGGTTAAAGAGAATTTTGCTGGTTAAAATTTGTGATAAGAATTGCGAATGTATGATTCATATATATTGCTACAGCAATATATAATTTAATAAACGATGATTTTCACGGGTGAAATTTGAGAATAAGAATATAATTATAGTTTTGAAATAAAAAGGTATATTTATTTAATACCCTCCCCCCGAATCTTCTATATATATATTAAAGCAATATTTTTTATTAAGATCGATAAAAAGTCCTTATAAAAATGGCTTATGAAAATAAATAATAACAAAATATTGTAATACATTATAACTGAGAGATATATGTGAAAAGAAATGTCGTAAAACCAGAAAATAATATACTTATGTTAGATTGTAATTACTTCTAGAAACTTAAAATAAATACAAAGGGAAATAGTAAGAAAAACATCTACCAAATGTAAACTCAGTTCAAATGTACACTCATTAGATTTTTTAAAATATACTTTTAATCTAAATATTGGTTCACATCTGGTCAGGAACAGGAAGGGGAAAGAGAAATGGCGTTGGGGATTAGAATTGTTTATTTTTATAGATAATTGTTATAAATGCACGCATGTGAAAAAAGTTGGAGCTTAAGAAATATGTAATAAATAAACTAGCAGGGCTGTGGTTATACCACAATATGATAATTTCTTATTGCAAGCGTTTGATATGTTTACTTAATAGCTATTTCCAAAATAGTTCAATATGTAATAAATATAATAATCGTCTGTCTCTGTCTCTGTCTGTCGTCTGTCTGTCTGTTCCTCTCTCTCCTTCTTTTACTTTCTTTTCATCTTTTCGTTATGTTCGATTACAAACAGAATAGTGGTATCGCTTCCGCGCGCTCACCTCCTCTCTTTAGCTTCTCTACTCTCTTTATTTCTTTATTTCTTATTACGTTTCTTTCTGTGTAGTCATCTCCTTTTTCTCCTTTTCTTTCTTTATGATGAAAACGGAGTGGTCTCTTATTTAGCTGAGATGACGACACTCATAAGAAATAAGAATTCGACGGATAAGCAACACCAGTATAATCAGAATTTCATTTTTTTTCATTTATTTTTGGATGATTTGGAACGTCATTTTAGGGTGTTGAGTGGAGCCATGGTGATGAGCGGGTCCACATTCCCCCAGACCTAAACTAGTACTCACATCAGTTAGAGTTTAATGTAATACCCAGGATATGAAGACTCAGCTACCACCTTCTAGGTTCGTGTAGTCATTTATTAAGCGCAATTAGATGTGGCACAAGGCCAGAAGTATGGGGTGCCCAATGAGAATCGACTCACTAAAATGGTCTGCGAATCTAGTTTGCTAACCATTACACCACATGAGATGCCCTGCCTTCTAGAATATATATGATAAAAAGGGGTTGTGGCTTGCCATAAGGGCAATAGTGTCGGGACAATCATATAGGTGCTAGGGATTGACGTGACCAGCGATTGATCGGAAGGGTCCTCTCCGACCGCCCGTCTAGCCTAAGTAAGGGCCAAAGTGGGGGGAGTTGCATATCGTCACGGATCGCCATCCACGGCCAATAGGTGGCACCATTGCGGGGGGGGTCTTACCCCTCTGCAGAGGTGCAGTCGGTGTATCCTAAGCCCCAGCGAACAAGGCTGATGATGATTTAACGTGACATTCAATGAATACATATAAGGATTACATTTCTTACTTGTCACGGTTCTCCTATTTGACAACAAGGGACTCGAAAGGTAATTACCTCTCGTTCAGCCAATATCTACTATGTAGCGAAACCAACAACATTATAAAAGATACATCAATGTAAAAGACCCTCTTAATTTCATGACTCGACAAGGAGTAACAACGCATGAGTTGTGTCCCTGTCCACGGACATGGGGTTTTGCGACCCACGTAACCTGTGTCGTATCAACCACGATAACATACTTTACATGTAAGTCTTTCCACTTTCATTTCCTACGAGCTACATTTCACGGGTGCAATGCTTTCTCTACTGAATACTCCTTTATATAGTAGGATTTCGCTCATACAACCCTGTATAAACTCTTCCGCGTATCTCTGTCATGTTTGTATTCTATTCAATTAAGTTTGCTCAGGCAATAAGATATTCTTGTTATTTCTCCTTCGTCAATTGATCATATGAATTTTTTGGACTGTTGTCCCTCATCATTCATGTTACATACACAATATTTCGGCCGATGTGCCTTCCGCCATCTTCAGGTGTTTCTTGTCGAACTCGGGAGCCTTCATGTTGTAATCGAGAGGCTTCACGGAACTTCGAACCGGAAGGGATATCGGCCGAAACGTTGTTTATATAACAAAATAGGGGAGGACCACAGTTCCGAAAAATCAATAATCAAATTATGAATTCCCTATCTTTCAATGATAACCATTACACCACTGGTGCCTCCTATGTTGTAAGAAAGTATGGCCGATAACTATGTTTGTTGATGTGTGTTTGGTTAATTTTAAAGATAACCTGTCTGAGCTTGTTTTGCCATATGGTGTGTGAGGATGTTGTTATTTCACTATAGATATCAGAAAGCAGATGGCAAACTCAGACATCTTACCTCTAAACTTAACAACATACGCATAAACAATTTAAAATTTTTGTCAGCATATTTCTCACAACAAATGAAAAGCCATCAGGGATGCGGATCACATGGAAAATATTATCTAGGTTCTAACTTAAATCTACGGATATTGAAACCTTAACACACACACACACACACACACACACACACACGCAGACATATATATATATATATATATAATATATATAGTGGAGGGACAAATATTTGTACACTTGCAAATGTTTAATTCATTATATTTCCAACTAATGAATGAACATACTTTTCAGATAATTAACTGTACACAGATGTATAATAACTGTCAAAAGGGTGCATTTTTTGTCGGTTTTTCTTTCTTTTGAAGATATACCATTCAAACGGGATTTATATAATTGTTATAATTTTAAAAAATCATAGAAGGTTTTGTATGTAAATTTGGGTTCCTGCTCTTGAGGAAAAATTAAAATAATATCAATTTTCAATATCTTTATAAAAGTTTGTACCGAAATTTTATTCATATGTAAATATATATATATGAAGTAAAATACACGCGGTGTGTTTATGATATGGCTTTTTTTTAGCCGACAATTTTTGGGAGAATATGTGCTTAATTGAAGTCGTACCTAATTTTGAAAGTTAATTATTAATAAATAATTAATTAGGCGGGCATACCTATTTAAATGTAAGGCTAACAATCGAGAAAAATCAATCTCTGTATGTACATTTCGGCTATTAAGCCTCATCAGCAGAGCTATAGATAGAAAGACCGCCTTGTACGTGATCCGAAACCCGATTGTCAAGCTGACAGGCGAGTATCGTAACTCTACACTAACCGGACTTTCTTAGATTTTTCGTTTTGTTTAGAAGTAGGTTCCTATTCCTCTTATAGTGACTCTGCTGATGAGGCCTAATAAGCCGAAATGTACATACAGAGATTGATTTTTCTCGATTTGTTTAGCTTACATTTAAATAGGTATGCCCGCCTAATTAATTATTTATTAATTAACTTCATAATTAGGTACGACTTCAATTAACACATATTCTCCCAATATATATATATATATTAATATATATATATATATATATAATGTTCGATTGCCGCTTTAACCCGTGCGGTCAACACATTTTCTAATATATATATATATATATAATATATATATATATATATATATAGTCATTCTTATTATATTGTACAATACATAAGGTGCAATTGTTACCAATAATTTCCAATCAGCATGTTAGCCTTTTTCTTCCAGACAATGCGCATTTTAAGAAATGCAAGGAATGTCAATTCATTTATATGTGTGTATTTTTACAGCTCTTACACCCGTAATCGAGTACTTTAACTTCAATTCTCCAGTACTAAAGAAACTACCAATATATATATATAATATATATATATATATATATATATATATATATATATATATGAAAACACATTGTGTTTTATATGTAGTAGTGTAATGTTCTTTCGAGCGTAGCCTGTCTGCCAAATTTTAAAATAATTTTGACGAATTTCCTTTAGGAATACATTTTAAAAATCTGTTTAATACTGTATTAAAATGTTGGATTCTAAAATCTATGTGTCCAGATGTTAGAATCGATCGTTAATCGCTCAGGCTGAACAGCGGAGAATTTGTTTCCATTCTATCTCTTTAAAATGTTGAATTATATTATCGGTTCGTTGCCACTTGTCATTGGCACCGTTCTCTTTTGTGTCCATTGATTGTAATTGATCGGAATCAACATTCAAACGTGCGTTTGTCGCAGACTCGAACAATTGTTGTTGTGTTCGGAGTTTAACTTTTTGTTTCTTTTCCTTTTCTGTTGTTCGTTCACTGTACAACTCTGTGATTTATCAATCGAGGTTAATTAACGTTCTGACCTCGTTGTCAGATGTTGGTTTAGACTTTTACTGTTGTTGAGTTGTTGTGTCGCTTAACAAATCGGCGTTCTCTCTAAGCAAATGGCGGCTCCCAAACAAGATGGCGCTGGTAGAAAAATGTTTTTCATCACCGATGACACAAAATACAAGGTTTGTTTGTGCGACTTTCCGTTGCCTAATTAGCATACGAATTCATCAAATAGTCTGCTGCACTATCCAAGGTTTGTCCTAACTTCTGATTGGACATTCTAATTGGGTCAGTTTTGAAGAGAATGATTGTACTGATGCAGAATAGCGCGCAAGAGATAATACATTAGGTTACGTATAAAAGCATTAAATTTTATTACATAGAACGGAAATACCCGAAACCTTTGAGACGCTAGGTTAGGGTAAGGGTTAGGATTAGGGTTAGGGTTAGGTTTAGGCTACTTCGGGGTCTCCGTAATCTAATCTATTTATACATAAAATGCGATTCTAATGATATTATCTCTTGCGCACCATTCTGCATTTATACCGAATGATGTTTCTAAATTTGAGCAGTTACATTAATTTTCATTTCTAATTTATCGAAATATTATGATCTTTGAATGTGTTATGTGTAGAGTCTACGGTGAGACCCTCAAATTAGTAGACCAGTTCACATACCTAGGTAGCAATATCTCATCTCAGAAAGGATTCAAATCGAATTGTAAATGCATGGACTGCCATTGACAGATTATCGATCATATGGAAATTGATCTTTCTGAATAAAGTGAGATTCTTTCATGTTTTAGCCGTGTCAGTGCTTGTGTACTTTAACAAAACAGAAAAAAGCTACATGGGAATTACACGAGGAGCTACGTGGTTTTAAACAAATAGTGGAAGCAGCACACTACAAAAAGCTTCACGGCCAATTGCTTCCTATTTCACAAACCATCCACGTAAGACGGAAAAATACATTCTAGATACTTTTGGAGAGCAAGGAACATACGAACTCAGATCATCATCAGGAAAACAGATAAGTATTTGTGTATTGATTTTCTACAAGAAATATATTTGAAAAGTGATACTCACAAACAAATGTTGTTTTTTTAATCTCAAAGCGTCCCCCGTGGTTTGAAAATATGTAACATTTTTTTACTGTTTATGTTTGAAAACTTTGCAAGAAAGTTTACTTTGTTAAAACGGAAATTAAAAATGTTTAGTAAAGATTTTTTATGTTGATAGATTTAAGTTTTGAAAATTATTGTAACAATTTTTTTTTAATTATCTAATTTATGTTGGCTGTCACTCGTGCTCGAGTAAGACCATTTCTGTTCTTTTTTTTTTTTTTTTTTTCAAATTTGAGGGCAGTAGCATTTGACCCTGCATCCCTTGTGTTTTTCTTAGATGACTCACCAGGCCAGCCCTGAGAGACATACTCTTCCATATAACTAGATGTTGGAACTTTTCACTTGAAATGTTGTGGACTGAAAATTACCCGCTTCAATTTTTGGTGTTTAATTCGGTTGGACTCAAATTCTTTTGAGGTAGATAGTGACTCTCCAGCCATGTCTATTACAAGCTAGCTTCTCCAGTCATCCACAGTAATAGCAGCATTATTCAGAGTGTTCTTGGGGAGTCCTTAAACTTCAATTTGGGTTTGCACTGACGACGTTTACCAGTTGAAACAGTTTGCCCGTAAAATAGTTGTTTGGGATTCGGCAATCATTTATGCAACTAGATGACCAGACCAGCAAAGACGAGATCTATTATGTGTCTGTGTAAATGACAACCATTTATCCCTAAATCCTGCGAAAGGCAATTCTGATGGACTCTCTCAAGTGTCCTGAGATGTCGTCTGTAACAACAGATCTCACATGCGTACAAAAGGGCATTAGAGCACACAAACTGGTATAACACCCAGCTTGGTGGAGATTTAATGCACGTTGGCTTCAACCCTCTTCTCAAGTAAACCAAAGGATTTCGTTGCTTTCTGCAACCTGAGGAATTTCTCTATCCAAATATAATATTATATATATAATATATATATATATGTGTGTGTGTGTGTGTGTGTGTGTGTGTGTGTGTGTGTAAGTAACGCCCTTTTTAATTTTCATATATTTTCTTTATTATTTTCTTTAATTAATTTGGGCAAAATCTTCATTTTTTTCATATATTTTTATACACCATGAGATTAACAAAGGAACAGAGAATAAAATCAATTCAATTGTACTATCAAAACAAATAAAAATGGCTTTAATTTTGTTCCATTTAAACAAAGGATGCCGCACCTGTATATACTTTCAATAAGAAAGAAAACATTGCAAACGTCGTCATTATAGCCAAATGAGGGGTGTTTAGATTTTTTTTATTGAAAATGTAAATATTGTTCTGTATATAATTAACTTATCAATTATCTTTACATGAGCTCTCTTAGGGATTTGAATAATCCTTGTATAAATCTATCCGTGTGAATCAACATGGTTTACATTGTGGATGTACTGAGGATATTAATGATACAAATAGAATCATACCTAGTCAACTGGATACTTTTACGATATATATATTATATATATATATATATATATATAATATATATTTAATATATATATGGATTTACACGTTGAACTAATTCGTTATTTTTCTCTTTCTTTTCTTTTCTTTTGTTTTTGGCTGGGGTTGTTTTGGGGTTTTTGTTTTTTTGCTGGGGTGTTGTGGTGTGTAAGGAAGTAGATGTTTTGTGTGTTGCCTATAACACAGAGAATAAATGAAGAGTCTGAAAATAAAATAGATTAAAAACGTGAATGGAATCATGTACTAAAGTCTTTAGTAGACTTTTTATGGTATTATTGGAACAAAATGTTTGTTGGATAGGTCTTTTAGTGAGACCTGATTAGTAGGAAAACTTTATGACACGCATTCACTTTTTTAACGGTAAACTCTTTGGCTTCTGAATTTACCGCTAAAATAGTTCCCTTTCCCGTTTCTATGCAAGAGTACTCATTTTGTTGAATCATCTTTCATCATTCTTTCTATTGCTTTTATCGCAACGCACAATTTCTATGAACGTTAAGCAGGCAGTGTCGATCACGGAAAAAAAAGAGTATAAACTTCCGTAGAGATTTGATTCTTAGCTACTTTTATTCCGCCAGAGCGGCTCTTCCAAACTGCGATGCCTAACCGTAAGCTGTTGACAGCAGCTCTCACATGTGTCACTTGTTCGTACTGAAGAATTACATATATGAATAGAATGATTTCTGAGATGAATAGGATGGTGAACTTATAATTATCCATCACACAGGTTAAAAAAAGAAAACAAGAAAAATTGGTACAGAATGGAGGGAAATTTAGTTGGAAAGAATTGCCTCTCTATGGAAATCTGTCTGCTCGGAACAAGTTCGTTGGATTTAAATAGCATGTCAACCCTTGTTGGGTTATTTTATGCCGAAATATTTGTTTTATTCAGTCTTGATGGTATTCAATTCATTTTTTAATTTAATTTTTTTTTAAATATTTTTAACTCATAACAGGTACTAAAACTCCGGGTCAGAGAGGATCTGAGAGTAATGGTGATAAATGGATACTCCACACTCCCAGAGCTCTAGAATTGAAACTTCACAATTAGATCGATTTAACATCATACCCCGGACTCGCCCGGGACAAGACCTTATCGATTTGACTATGAGCACTAACTCAGAACTTTCATTCAAATTTAGTCATAAAGCTACATTCTTCATTGTCTGTTTTAATCTCTCACCATATTGTTTGTATATGTTTAGTAGTAAAGTCGACGGAGTGGTCGAGTATAGAAGACATTAGAAGAATAGAAGAAGACACTTAAATTTATTAAGAAGTATAAGTATACACCATGAGATTTGGAATGGTTTTGGGGAAAATAAAATAACGCAATCTTACGACAAAAGAGAATTTCCGTTAAAACGAATGACAAAAATGTTATTAATTTCGATAAAAAAAAGATTATAGATGATATTCGCTTTGCTGCAATTATTAGTTGGCTTCACCTTTGTGAGAATTTATATTCCGGATCGATGCAATTATCTCTTTACAATGCAATCACACGATCAATCTAAGGATTTCAAAACATCAATTCTAACGACTCTAACTATTGTATTTGTCCGTAATTTCACTCCCATGCTGCTTTAATTTCTCAGACTGTATAACCAAAAGTTCGATGCAAACTGTCGTTCTTACCAAGATTCAATGTTTTACTAAATTCTTTTTATAATTACTCCAACTCTCGGCTGCTGCTGATGCGATTTCATGATAATTATCATTTCACTTCTTGCGACGTTTTTTTTTTTCATGAGATATCAGCCGTGGCCTTTCACTGGTGTTTGAGTAACAACAAGTCCACCGGTCTCCCAGGATTCTTCTCAGTATTCTAGCTGATCGTAACAATGCTGCTATCTGGAGGGTTAGATTTCTTCCACTGATTTCAATTGCTTTGGTTTGGTTTGTTTGTTTAATGGCATATCAACCCTATATGGTGATTTAATGCAACTCCTTATAATATTTATAAAATATACAACATAGTAATATATATGTAATATAATGAATAATGTAACGAATAATATAGCAAAAAATTAATATATACGTAATATCTACATAACACATTATATCATATTATATATATATATATGTGTGTGTGTGTGTGTGTGTGTGTGTGTGTGTGTGTGTGTGTGTGTTTTGTAAGGGATTATTTGTGGTAAAACATTTTTCTTCTAAAAACAAATTGTCAGTGAGGAGATTACAGTAATCTATTTTACCTAACAGTTGCGTTTCCGTAAGTGGTAAAGTGAACGTATTTTTCATATCAGATTCCTAATTTTCGATATATTTTTATTTCTCGCAAGAAGACAAAATGACATCTATGTTAACATTTCCAAAGAAATCTTTCATGTTATTTGCGTTGAAAAAATGTTTTTTCTGGTAGGAGCATAAACTTTACATTCTACGAGGAGTGTTTAACAGTGCAAGGTGTTTGACATGTTAACATCATGGTTGTTCTCTTGTTCAAGTATAAAAGATGCTTACGCCTTGTGTGACCAATTTGGCCTCGCCAATACTACCTCCTCCCCTCGGGATTTTTGATATCCCCAGTTTCCATTCTCCTAGTGTTGGCTTAATGTTAATAATTTGTTCGGTACGCGATTATTCCAACGTTGTTGCCATTTTTGTTTGATAGATATTTTCATTTGTTCCTTAGGTCTGTATATGGGCATCTTAAAGTTTGGGTCATCTTTTTTGTTCAGAAACATATTTTGTAGTTGAATCTGCTTTGTCATTTCGCGTTATTCCTACATGACTTGGGATCTAACACATCACACTTCTTTTGACTCTGGTAATGAATTGAATTCTAGTTAATTTGACTATTAATGGTGACAAGTGTCTTGTATCTCAGTGTGATTAGTACATACAATGAATCAGTAAAATGATAATATTTTGTTTGTGTTTATTGCAATAATGCCAAGTGCTAAATCTATGGCGTTAACTTAAGCAGGAGGCCTCATTTGAGAAGCGTTTCTTGCTTATTTTTTTTACATATTGCTGCACTTCCTTGTTGCTTTTTCGTGTTTAGAGCCATCTTATATAATGGGTGTGTGATCGGGATTTGTTAGGAGTGTTGTTTTTTGGGGGGAATTTACATACGTCTTATATGATTTTTGGTGACTTTATTTTCGCAGATGAGATGCTACATATGGATAGTATGCATGTACTTTCTTAAGTGGAAAGTTTGACCCTTCGATAATGGATTCCATCCGGAGTCTAAAAGACTTTCTGGCCTTCTCCATTCTCTGATTCACATCTTTGATTTTAAATTTAAGAAATGATGTTGTGAGCTGGATTTAGTAGGTTGCTATACAAATGTTGAAGAGCCCGGTCTACCCTGCTATTTACTCATATCTGGAGGAAAATAGTGGATTCATACCTTTCGCTATGTAAAATGCACCAGACTCTCCAGAATTTGAACTCGGGTCACGTGTCCTACGACGATAACCATTACATAACGCGCCTCCATAATCTGAGCAAGTATATACAGTTAATGAATATATCCAATATGGAAATATATTTTATTGTAATAAAATATATTCCACTTGAACAATTTATTTTATATAAAAATAATGGCGCAATTTTTTTCAAATCAAGTGGAGAGGCAATTATTTCGCTATCGACAATCCCAGAAGACAGAATTTCAAATGTTTCGTCTTTTTGTTTCAGGTTTGCTCCCTGGATGTTCCATGATAAGAACACCCCCACTTTGGTCCTTACTTAGGCTAGACGGCCGGTCAGAGAGCCACCTTCCGATCAATCGGCTGAAAAACGTCAAGCTCTTGCATCTATATGATTGTGTCAAACCTATTGCTCTTATCAAGTCCAACGCTTTTTTATAATATATGTGCTAGAAGGCGGTGGGTGAGGGTCTTAAGTATGATGTTAAACTGCATCAATAGTGAAGTTTCAAATTTTGGGCTCTGGCAATGTTGAGTACCCTTCTCTCATTATTTCAGGTCTACTCTGACCCGGAGTGGTAGTGCATGTTAGGGTCCAATCTATGAGTTAAATAGAAAAAAAACATGTTTGAAAAATTGTATTTAAAAAATGAGTTTTAAAATGTTTGTCAGTATCCATCGAATGAATAGAATAAAATGTCTTTCGGCAAAAAATAACCCAACAAGGGTTGAAAGCTGTAAAATCAACCAACCACCATCAACACAGATCCGCTCTTCAGGTCAACATCCTTTTTAACAAATTTGGCGGAGTGGTGTTAGTGGTGGAGGGGTGTTCCAAGAATCCAGACACAGGATGTTTCAAGAGGTCAAAAAAATTCCCGAAAATTGATCGGTGACTTGGAAAAGCGATAATTCTATCTTATTTTGATAAAAATCATGGCTGACCATATTAATGCATATTAGATACTTGTCATGTTTTATCTGAAAAAGGAAAAAAAGTGTTCGCGGAAAGTAGGAACTGAAACTTTATGGTAATGAGACGCAGTCATCGGTCGGGAAAGGATTTATTGAATAGTTTTAAAAATATTCTGAGCTTTAGTTCTAAGAATGCCTAAAGAAAAAAATATTTTTAATTGAAGGAACTTTAAAGATACATCATGATTTTTTTTTGGGGGGGGTGGAAATAAATTATACCAAAAGATATAAACATAAACCTGATCAATACATAAACCTCCTTCCTCAACTCTGTAACGTAGGAAAGACGTGTGAACACGTCTCGTTTCAGATGTTCACTATTGAACCGCCTCGTTCGCCTTTTTGTATATATATATATATATATATATATATATATATATTATTAGCGTTATGACTCTCTTTCTTTTTTCTTTCTTATTATATCTTTTCTGTGTAGCATGTCCTTTTCTTCCCTTTCTTTCTATAATAAAAAACGGATGGTCCATTATTTAGCTGATGTGACGATACTCAGAAATAAGAAATCCCAGTGGATAAGCAACACCATATACTACATTTTACATTTCTTCTTGGACGATTTGGATGATCTCATTTTTAACGCAGAGGGTGTGGGAAATGATAACGGTCGGAAGATTAAGGAACAAGCGCATTAATATATAGATTTTTTTAATATATAGTTTATTTTAAGACAAGTCATTTTAACATCCATTTCTGTTAACAAGTCACGACTCCCATAATACTAACTTATCTATTTATTACTTTGATATTTTATTACAACTGAAATAATTATGTTATGTTTTAAATGTGCAATTTTACACAGTTATAAACTATGTACTCGATTTTCTTCGTGTGGTGCAACGACCAAATGAAGGGAAATGGAGGTTCTCTCTACCTGCCTTGGAAATCTCTTTCACTTAACCGAAACCAGTCATGGGGCAAACTAGCGGCCTACGGGACGCACATGACCCCCGACCAATGATCGCCCCGTGCTTTTGAATGACGCCTAAGAACTTCAATTCTTTCAAAGAACGATTCTTTTTATCGAAAAGAGAAAAAATCAACTTTTCTTTTTGTAAGAGTCTGGGTATAATGTTAAACTGTATCTAGTGGTGTGCGCCCTTTATTCTGCCAACCCGTTCGTCAGCGGGTAGGTTGTGGCATAATGGGAAACAGTGAGATCTGAAGTCGCTATTCAGTATTATGGATCGCGAAAAATAGCTTGCTAACCATGACGTCATCGATAGGACGATGTATATGATGTGATGATGTTGAATTCCAGGCGATTAACTTTTTTTTTTTAATTAAAGTTTCATTCATTTTCATTTCTGTCTTGTTATAATACAGCTTCATCTCAATACTTTTTTCAACACACGTCGTATTTTGAAGAAGATTGATATTTCATCCATTCTCATTTCTGTTTGGTAAATACAGCTTCAATTCCGATACTTTTTTAACACCGTCGTATGTTTATCATAAAGAGAAAGAGAGAACTGAGGGAATGATTTTGATAAGCTAGAATTTGGGAGTATATTGACAGAAAGAAAACTTTTTTTTACAAAATGGTATTTGGATCATTTCATATAATTTCAAATTATTCTCCAAGCTATCTTCACATTTTTTTCATCGCGTATTTTTCATCAGAAAATGCTTTTCCTTGATTGTATACTTCCTTGCTCGATTCACATGAGCAAAATCTGCGTATTTCTATGCGTACGTACGTTTACATTCCCCTTTTATCCACAGCTCATATACATAATGATGTTTAGCATTTCGTCGCACGTCACACATACACACAACACAACACTCACACACCCTCTCTCTCTCTCTCCTCCCCTCTCTCTTCCCCCCCTGCTCTCTCTTCTCTCTCTCTCTCTTCTCTCTCTCTTTTTCTCCTCTCTCTCAATCTCTCTCCAATTCTTTTTATTTCATTTGACTTTATTTCCTTGGCCCTTATCTCTCTCTCTTCTCTCTCTCTCTATATATATATATATATATATATTATATATATTATATAATTATAATATATAATTTTTGCTGTACATTGATTAACTGTTTTTGAATTCATTCTTTTTCCCTAAATGATTAATGGCGTCCTTTTTGAGCAGTTAGAAGCTTGACGGCGCGATATCCGTCTGAATAAACTGTGGACCCCAAAGGGGAATTATGTTCAAAAGAAAAATGAAGCGAAAGAAAAAAAAACCAGATTCATCTGCAATTACATTGGGAAATCGATAATCAAAAGAATACGCTTTCAGAAAACACTTGAATCTTTCAAATCTTTTACTTTTTATCGGTTTACTGCTTTTGTTGTTTGTTTGTTTGTGTGTGTGTGTTTAGTGTTGTGTGTTGTGTGTGTGCGTGTGTGTGTGTGTGTTATGTTGTTTGTGGTGTGTGTGTTTGCGTTTGTGTGTGTGTGTGGGTGTGTGTGTGTGTGTGTGTGTGTGTGTGTGTGTGTTG
>CM042145.1:48757330-48777316 GCA_023376005.1 Doryteuthis pealeii | reverse complement strand
GAGAGAGAATAGGAAGAAAGATGAAGTTGCACAACAGTTAATCATGTACAGCAGATTATATATATATATAGTTTAGTATTATATATCTTATATATAATATATAGTATATATATATAGAGAGAGAGAGGAGAGAGAGGAAGGCGCAGGAATATAGTCAATGAAATAAAAGAGATTGGAGAGAGATTGGATGAGAGAGAGAAAGAGAGAGAGGAGGAGAGAGAGAGAGAGAGAGAGAGGGGGGGGGAGAGAGAGAGGGGTAGAGAGAGGAGAGAGAGTGTGTGTGTGTGGTGTATCGTGTGTATGTGTGCGTGGCGAATATGCTAACATTCATGATGTATATGAGCTGTGGATAAATGGGGTGATGTAATCGTACGTACGCAAGAAATACGCAGATTTTTGCTGCATGTGATATCGATTCAAGGAATAACAATCAGGAAAAGCATTTTCTTGATGAAGAATAGCGATGTTAAAAAAATGTGAGTAGCTAGAGAATAATTTTGAAATTATTATGAATATGATCCAAATACCATTTTGAAAAAAAAGTTTTCTTTTCTGATCAATATCTCCCAATTCTAGTTATAAAATCATTCCTAGTTCTCTCTTTCTCTTATGATAACATACGACGTGTGTTGTAAAAAGTATCGATATTGAAGCTGTATTTACCAAACAAGAAATGAAGAATGGATGAAATATCAATCTCTTCAAAATACGCCGTGTGTTGAAAGTATTGAGATTGAAGCTGTATTTAACACGACTAGAAATGAACAATCGAATGAAACGTTATTAGAAAAAATGATCGCCGTTGGAATTCACATTCATTCACGATATTGTCATATGTGCCTATATCGATGAGTGCATGGTTAGCAAAGCTATTTTTGTCGGCCCAGATCCAATTTTAAATACAACCTTGGAATAGGACTGTCAGATCTCACTGTTTTCCCCATTATGCCACAACGTCTAGCTCCGTGGACTGGACGGGTTGGGTAATAAAGGGCGCCGTCAACCACTAGATAAGTTTAAACATTATACCAGGACTCTACAAAAAAGGGAAAAGTTGAGTTTTTTTCTCTTTTCGATAAAAAGTCTGTTCTTTGAAGAAATTGAAGTCTTAGGCGGTCAGTTCAGACAGCACCGGGGTCATGTGCGTCCGGGGTCATGTGCTCCCGTAGCCGTAGTTTCCCATGACTGGTTCGGTTAATGAAAAGGTTTCCAAGGCAGGTAGAGAACCCTACCCATTTCCCGTTCAGTTTGTCCGTGCACCATTAAAACAGGCGAATGAAAATCTAGTAGCTAGTTTTATAACTGTGTCATTGCACATTTAAAACTTAACATAATTATTTCAGTTGTTAATTAAAAAGTATGAAAGTAAATTAAATAGATA
Source organism: Doryteuthis pealeii (assembly GCA_023376005.1). Classification (NCBI taxonomy): domain Eukaryota; kingdom Metazoa; phylum Mollusca; class Cephalopoda; order Myopsida; family Loliginidae; genus Doryteuthis; species Doryteuthis pealeii. Next base: position 48,775,935 of record CM042145.1, on the reverse strand, counting down.
AAGGTTAGTATTATGGGATTCGTGACTGTTACAGAATGTGGATGTTATGACTTGTGCTTAAATAAACATTATACTAAGACTTATATATTAATGCGCTTGTTCCTTAAGTCTTCGCGACCGTTATCATTTCCGCAACACCTCTGTGGTTAAAAATGAGATTCATTCCAATCGTCCAAGAAAGAAATGTAAAAATGTAGTATATGGGTGTGCTTATCCACTGGAATTCTGATTTCTGAGTGATGTCACATTCAGCTAAATAATGCGCATTCCGTTTTATTATGGAAGAGAAGAAAGACATGCAACGAAAGATAGTAATAGCAAGAGAAAAAGAGAGAGAGTCATAAGCTATATATATATATATATATATATATATATAGTATCTAATACAAAAGGCGAACGAGGCGGTCATAGTGGAACATCTGAATGAGACGTGTTCACACGTCTTTCCCTACGTTAGCAGAGTTGAGGAAGGGAGGTTTTATGGTATTGATCAGGTTTATGTTTATATCTTTTTGGTATAATTTTATTTTCCCACCCCCACTCCAAAAAAAAAATCATTGATGTATCTTTAACGTTCCTTGCAATTAAAAATATTTTTTCTTTAATGGCTATTCTTAGAACTAAAGCTCAGATTTTTAAAACTATTCAATAAAATCCTTTCCGAACGTGACGGTCTCATTACCAATAAAGTTTCAGTGTCTACTTTCCGCGGAACACTTTTTTTTCTTTTTTTCAGATAAAACATACTAAGTATCTAATGTGCCATTAATATGGTACCATGATTTTTTTATCAAACTAGACGATAGAATAGTGCTTTTCAAGGTAGCGATCATTTCGGGGAATTTTTTTTGACTCTTGAAACATCCTGTGTCCTGGATCTGGAACACCCTCCACACTAACACACTCCGCCAAATTTGTTAAAGGAACTGTTGACCTGAAGAGCGGATCTGTGGTTGTTGGTGTGGTTGGTTGGATCTTTCAGCTTGCTCAACGGGCCATTGTGTGGGATTAATGTATTATTGGCCGGAAAGAACGTTTTATTCTGTCTCGTCTTGATGTATACTGACAACATTTTAAAACTCATTTATTGTAAATTTCAAATTTTTTCAAACATGCTTTTCTTATTGCTTTTTAAACTCATAGATTGGGGACGGCCTAACCAGGCACTACTACTCGGGTCAGAGTAGACGCCTGGAATATGGAGAATGAAGGGGTACTGCCAACATTTGCACCAGAGCCCCAAATTGAAACTTCACTATTGATGCAGTTTAACATCATACTTAAGACCTCACCCACGGCGCCTTCTAGCACATATATATATAAAAGCGTTGGACTTGCCCATAAGAGCAATAGTTTGACACAATCATATAGATGCAAGAGGCTTGACGTTTTTCAGCCGATTGATCGGAAAGGTGGCTCTCTGACCCGGTCCGTCTAGCCTAAGTAAGGACCAAAGTGGGGGTGTTCTATATCATGGAACATCAGGGAGCAAACTGAAACAAAAAGACGAAACATTGAAATTCTGTCTTCTGGATTGTCGATAGGAAATAATTGCTCTCACTTGATTTGAAAAAATTGCCGCCATTATTTTTAATAAAATAAATTGTTTCACGTGGCAATATATTTTATTACAATAAAATATATTTCCATATATGGCTATATTCATTAACTGTATATACTTTGCTCAGATTATGGAGGCGCGTTATGTAATGGTTATCGTCGTAGGACGGTGACCCGAGTTTCAAATTCTGGAGAGTCTGGTTGCATTTTTACAAGCGAAAGGTATGAATCCACTATTCTCCCCTCCAGATATGAGTAAATAGCAGGGTAACCGGGCTCTTCAACATTTGTATAGCAACCTACTAAATCCAGCTCACAACATCATTCTTAAATTAAATACAAAGATGTGAATCAGAAGAATGGAGAAGGCCATAAAGTCTTTTAGACTCCGGATGGAATCCATTATCGAAGGGTCAAACTTTCCACTTAAGAAAGTACATGATACTATCATATGTAGCATCTCCTGGAAAATAAAGTCACCAAAAATCATTAAGACGTATGTAAATTCCCCCAAAAACACACACATCCTAACAATATCGATCACACCCATTTATACAGATGGGCTCTAAACACGAAAAAGCAACAGGAAGTGCAGCAATATGTAAAAAAATAAGCAAGAACGCTTCTCAAATGAGGCTCTCCTGCTTAAGTTAACGCCATAGATTTAGCACTTGGCATTATTGCAATAAACACAAACAAAATATTTATCATTTTTACTGATTCATTGTATGTTACTAATCACACTGAGATACAAGACACTTGTCAACCCATTAATAGTCAATTACTACGTAATTCAATTCATTACCAGAGTCAAAAGAAGTTGTGATGTGTTAGATCCCAAGTCATGTAGGATAAACGCGAAATGACAAAGCAGATTCAACTACAAATATGTTCTGAACAAAAAAGATGACCAAACTTTAAGATGCCATATACAGACCTAAGGCCAAATGAAATATCTATCAAACAAAAATGGCAACAACGTTGGATATATCGCGTACCGAACAAATTATTAACAATTAAGCCAACACTAGGAGAATGGAAACTGGGGATATCAAAAATCCCGAGGGGAGGAGGTAGTATTGGCGAGGCTGCAAATTGGTCACACAAGGCGTAAGCATTCTTTTATACTTGAACAAGAGGAACAACCATGATGTGTAACATGTCAAACACCTTGCACTGTTAAACACTTCCTCGTAGAATGTAAAGTTTATGCTCCTACCAGAAAAAACATTTTTTCAACGCAAATAACATGAAAGATTTCTTTGGAAATGTTAACATAGATGTCATTTTGTCTTTCTTGCGAGAAATAAAAATATATCGAAAATTAGGAATCTGATATGAAATACGTTCACTTTACCACTTACGGAACGCAACTGTAAGGTAAAATAGATTACTGTAATCTCCTCACTGACAATTTGTTTTTAGAAGAAAAAATGTTTTACCACAAAATAATCCCTTACAAAACACACACACACACACACACACACACACACACACACACACACACAATATATATATATATATATATATATATATTGTGTTATGTTAGATATTACGTTATATTATTTTTTTGCTATATTATTCGTTATATTATTCATTGTTATATTCATATATATTATACTATGTTGTATATTTTATAAATATTATAAGGAGTTGGCATTAAATCACCTATAGGGTTGATATGCCATTAAAAACCAAACCAAAAGCAATTGGAAATCAGTGGAAGAATCTAGACCCCTCCAGATAGCAGCATTGTTACGATCAGCTAGAATACTGAGAAGAGTCCTGGAGACCGGTGGAGACTTGTTGTTACTCAAACACCAGTGAAAGTCCACCGGCTGATATGTCATGAAAAAAAAAAAACGTCGCAAGAAGTGAAATGATAATTATCATGAAATCGCATCAGCAGCAGCGAGAGTTGGAGTAATTATTAAAAGAATTTAGTAAAACAATTGAATCTTGGTAAGAACGACAGTTTGCATCGAACTTTTGGTTTTATACAGTTTGCTGAGAAATTAAAGCAGCCATGGGAGTGAAATTACGGACAAATACAATAGTTAGAGTCGTTAGAAGTGATGTTTTGAAATCCTTAGATTGATCGTGTGATTGCATTGTAAAGAGATAATTGCATCGATCCGGAAATATAATTCTCACCAAAGGTGAAGCCAACTAATAATTGCAGCAAAGCGAATATCATCTATAATCTTTTTTTATCGAAATTAATAACCATTTTTGTCATTCGTTTTAACGGAAATTCTCTTTTGTCGTAAAGATTGCGTTATTTTATTTTCCCCAAAACCATTCCAAAATCTCATGGGTGTATTACTTATACTTCTTAATAAATTAAGTGTCTTCTTCTATTCTTCTAATGTCTTCTATACTCGACCACTCCGTCGACTTTACTACTAAAATATACAAAACAATATGGTGAGGATTAAAAACCAGACAATGAAGAATGTAGCTTTATGACTAAATTTGAATGAAAGTTCTGAGTTAGTGTTCATAGTCAAATCGATAAGGTCTTGTCCCGGGCGAGTCCTGGGTATGATGTTAAATCGCATCTATTGGTGAAGTTTTCAATTCTAGAGCTCTGGGGAGTGTGGAGTATCCATTTATCCGCATTACTCTCAGATCCTCTCTGACCCGGAGTTTTAGTACCTGTTATGAGTTTTAAAATATTTTAAAAAAAAATTAAATAAAAATGAATTTGAATACCCATCAAGACTGAATAAAACAAAATGTTTTCGGCATAAATAACCCAACAAGAGTTGACATGTATTAAATCCGACTAACTTGTTCCGAGCAGACAGATTTCTATAGAGAGGCAATTCTTTCCAACTAAATTTCCCTCCATTTCTGTACCAATTTTTTCTTGTTGTTTCTTTTTTTTAACCTGTGTGATGGGATATTATAAGTTCACTATCTATTCACCTCAGAAATCATTCTATTCATATATGTAATTCTTCAGTGCGAACAAGTGACACGTGTGAGAGCTGCTGTCAACAGCTTACAGTTAGGATCGCAGTGGTGGAAGAGCCGCTCTGAGCGGAATAAAGTAGCTAAGGAATCAAATCTCTACGGAAGTTTATACTCTTTCCCCCCCGATCGACACTGCCTGCTTAACGTTCATAGAAATTGTGCGTTGCGATAAAAAGCAATAGAAAGAATGATGAAAGATGATTCACAAAAATGAGTACTCTTGCACTAAGAAACGGAAAGGGAACTATTTTTAGCGGTAAATTCAGAAGCCAAAGAGTTTACTGTTAAAAAAGTGCAGATGTAAAAGAGAATGCGTGTCATAAAGTTTTCCTACTAATCAGGTCTCACTAAAAGACCTATCCAACAAAACATTTTGTTCCAATAATACTCCATAAAAAGTCTACTAAAGACTTTAGTACATGATTCCATTCACGTTTTTATATCTATTTTATTTTCAGACTCTTCATTATATTCTCTGTATTATAGGCAAACACACAAACATCTACTTCCTTACACACCACAACACCCCAAGCAAAAAAAAACAAAAACCCCAAAACAACCCCAGCCAAAAAACAAAGAAAAAGAAAAAGAAAGAGGAAAAAGAACGAATTTAGTTCAACGTGTAAATATATATATATATATATATATATATATATATATATATATATATATATATATATCGTAAAAGTGTCCAGTTGACTGGGTATGATTCTATTTGGGATCATTAATATCCTCAGTACATCCACAATGTATGCCATGTTGATTCACACGGATAGATTTATACAAGGATTATTTCAAATCCCTAAGAGAGCTCAATGTAAGATAATTAATAAGTTAATTATATACAGGACAATATTTACATTTTCAATAAAAAAGAAAAACTAAACAAACCCTCATTTGGCTATAATGACGGTTTGCAATGTTTTCTTTCTTATTGAAAGTATATACAGGTTGCGGCATAAGGAACGCTCTTTGTTTAAATGGAACAAAATTAAAGCCTTTTTGATTGTTTTGATAGTACAATGGAATTGATTTTATTCTCTGTTCCTTTGTTAATCTCATGGTTGTATAAAATATATGAAAAAAAATGAAGATTTTGCAAATTAATTAAAGAAAATATTAAAGAAAATATATGAAATTAAAAAGGGCGTTACCTACACACACACACACACACACACACACATATATATATATATATATATATATATATTTGGATAGAGAAATTTCCCTCAGGTTGCAGAAAGCAACGAAATCCTTTGGTTTACTTGAGAAGAGGGTTTGAAGCCAACGTGGCATTAAGATCTCCACCAAGCTCTGTGTATACCGAGTCTATGTGCTCAATGCCCTTTTGTACGCATGTGAGATCTGGGTTGTTTACAGACGACATCTCAGGACACTTGAGAGATTCCATCAGAATTGCCTTCGCAGGATTTTAGGGATAGAATGGTTGTCATTTACACCAGACACCATAATAGATCTCGTCTTTGCTGGTCTGGTCATCTAGTTTGCATAAATGATTGCCGAATCCCCAAACAACTATTTTACGGGCAAACTGTTTCAAGTGGTAAACGTCGTCAGTGCAAACCCAAATTGAAGTTTAAGGAGGCCCCCAAGAACACTCTGAATAATGCTGCTATTACTGTAGATGACTGGGAGAAGCTAGCTTGTAATAGACATGGCTGGAGAGTCACTATCTACCTCAAAAGAATTTGAGTCCAACCGAATTAAACACCAAAAATTGAAGCAGGTAATTTTCAGTCCAGCAACATTCAAAGTGGAAAAGTTCCAACATCTAGTTTATATGGAAGAGTATGTCTCTCCAGGGCTGGCCTGGTGAGTCATCTGAGAAAACACAAGGATACAGGGTCAAATGCTACTGGCCCTCAACTTTGAAAAAAAAAAAAAAAAAAAAGAACAGGAAATGGTCTTACTCGAGCACGAGTTGACAGCCAACATAAATTAGATAATTAAAAAAAAATTGTTACAATAATTTTCAAATACTTAAATCTATCAGACATAAAAAAATCTTTACCAAAACATTTTTAATTTTCCGTTTTAACAAAGTAAACTTTCTTTGCAAAAGTTTTCAAACATAAACAATAAAAAATGTTACATATTTTTAAACCACGGGGGACGCTTTGAGATTTAAAAAACATTTGTTTGTGACATAATCACTTTCAAATATATTTTCTTGTATGACTCGTAAGCAGAAATCAATAACACAAATACTTATCTGTTTTCTCCCGATGATGATCTGAGTTCGTATGTTCCTTGCTTCTCCAAAAGTATCTAGAATGTATTTTTCGTCTTACGTGGATGGTTTGTGAAATAGGAAGCAATTGGCCGTGAAGCTTTTTGTAGTGTGCTGCTTCCACGATTTGTTAAAAACCACGTAGCATCCTCGTGTAATTCCCATGTAGCTTTTTTCTGTTTTGTTAAAGTACACAAGCACTGACACGGCTAAAACATGAAAGAATTCTCACTTTATTCAGAAAGATCAAATTTCCATATGATCGATAATCTGTCAATGGCAGTCCATGCATTTCCTATTCGTATATTGACATCGCTTTCTGTAGATGAGATATTGCTACCTAGGTATGTGAACTGGTCTACTAATTTGAGGGTCTCACCGTAGACTCTACACATAACACATTCAAAGATCATAATATTTTCAATAAATTAGAAATGAAAATTAATGTAACTGCTCAAATTTAGAAATATCATTCGGTATAAATGCAGAATGGTGCGCAAGAGATAATATCATTAGAATCACATTTTATGTATAAATAGCATTAGATTACGGAGACCCCCGAAGTAGCCTAACCCTAACCCTAATCCTAACCCTTACCCTAACCTAGCGTCTCAAAGGTTTCGGGTATTTCCGTTCTATGTAATAAAATTTAATGCTTTTAATACGTAACCTAATGATATTATCTCTTGCGCGCTATTCTGAATCAGTACCAGTCATTCTCTTCAAAACTGACCCAATTGGAATTGTCCAATCAGAAGTCAGGACAAACCTTGGATAGTGCAGCAGACTATTTGATGAATTCGTATGCTAATTAGGCAACGGGAAAGTCGCACAAACAAACCGTTGTATTTTGTGTCATCGGTGATGAAAACATTTTTTCTACCAGCGCCATCTTGTTTGGGAGCCGCCATTTGCTTAGAGAGAACGCCGATTTGTTAAGCGACACAACAACTCAACAACAGTAAAAGTCTAAACGCAACATCTGACAACGAGGTCAGAACGTTAATTAACCTCGATTGATAAATCACAGAGTTGTACAGTGAACGAACAACAGAAAAGGAAAAGAAACAAAAAAGTTAAACTCCGAACACAACAACAATTGTTCGAGTCTGCGACAAACGCACGTTTGAATGTTGATTCCGATCAATTACAATCAATGGACACAAAAGAGAACGGTGCCAATGACAAGTGGCAACGAACCGATAAATATAATTCAACATTTTAGAGAGATAGAATGGAACAAATTCTCCGCTGTTCAGCCTGAGCGATTAAAGATCGATTCTAACATCTGGCACAATAGATTTTTAGAATCCAACATTTTAATACAGTATTAAACAGATTTTTAAAAATGTATTCCTAAAGGAAATTCGTCAAAATTATTTTAAAATTTGGCAGACAGGTTACGCACGAAAGAACATTACACTACTATATATTAAACACAATGTGTTTTCATATATATATATATATATATATATATATATATATATATATATATATATATATTGGTAATCTTCTTTTAGTACTGGAGAATTGAAATTAAAGTACTCGATTACGGGTGTAAGAGCAGTAAAAATACACACATATAAATGAATTGACATTCCTTGCATTTCTTAAAATGCGCATTGTCTGGAAGATAAGTGGCTAATATGCTGATTGGAAACTATTGGTAACAATTGCACCTTATTGTATTGTACACTATAATGAATGACTATATATATATATATATATATATATATATATATATATATATTTTAGAAAATGTGTTGACCGCACGGGTTAAAGCGGCAATCGAACATTATATATATATATATATATAGGGAGAATATGTGCTTAATTGAAGTCGTACCTAATTATGAAAGTTAATTAATAAATAATTAATTAGGCGGGCATACCTATTTAAATGTAAGGCTAAACAAATCGAGAAAAAATCAATCTCTGTATGTACATTTTGGCCTATTAGGCCTCATCAGCAGAGCCACTATAAGAGGAATAGGAACCTACTTCTAAACAAAACGAAAAATCTAAGAAAGTCCGGTTAGTGTAGAGGTTACGATACTCGCCTGTCAGCTTGACAATCGGGTTTCGGATCACGCACAAGGCGGTCTTTCTATCTATAGCTCTGCTGATGAGGCCTAATAGGCCGAAATGTACATACAGAGATTGATTTTTCTCGATTTGTTTAGCCTTACATTTAAATAGGTATGCCCGCCTAATTAATTAATTATTAATTAATTAACCTTCAAAATTAGGTACGACTTCAATTAAGCACATATTCTCCCAAAAATTGTCGGCTAAAAAAAAGCCATATCATAAACACACCGCGTGTGTATTTACTTCTCATATATATACATATTTACATATGAATAAAATTTCGGTACAAAACTTTTATAAAGATATTGAAAATTGATATGTATTTTAATTTTTCCTGAAGAGCAGGACCCAAATTTACATACAAAACCTTCTATGATTTTTTAAAATTATAACAATTATATAAATCCCGTTTGAATGGGTATATCTTCAAAAGAAAAGAAAAAACCGACAAAAAATGCACCCTTTTGACAGTTATTATACATCTGTGTACAGTTAATTATCTGAAAAGTATGTTCATTCATTAGTTGGAAATATAATGAATTAAACATTTGCAAGTGTACAAATATTTGTTCCCCCACTATATATATATATATATATATATATATATATGTCTGTGTGTGTGTGTGTGTGTGTGTGTGTGTGTGTGTGTTAAGGTTTCAATATCCGTAGATTTAAGTTAGATACTAGATATATTTTCCATGTGATCCGCATCCCTGATGGCTTTCCATTTGTTGTGAGAAAATATGTCCGACAAAAATTTTAAATTGTTTATGCGTTATGTTGTTAAGTTTAGAGGTAAGATGTCTGAGTTTGCCATCTGCTTTCTGATATCTATAGTGAAATAACAACATCCTCACACACCATATGGCAAACAAGCTCAGACAGGTTATCTTTAAAATTAACCAAACACACATCAACAAACATAAGTTATCGGCCATACTTTCTTACAACATAGGAGGCACCAGTGGTGTAATGGTTATCATCGAAAGAAAGGGAATTCATAATTTGGATTATTCGGATTTTTCGGACTGTGGTCCTCCCCTATTTTGTTATATACACAATGTTTCGGCCGATATCCCTTCCAATTCGAAGTTCCGTGATTACAACATGAAGGCTCCCGAGTTCGACAAGAAACACCTGAAGATGGGCGGAAGGCACATCGGCCGAAATGTTGTGTATGTAACATGAATGATGAGGACAACAGACCAAAAAATTCATATGATTCAATTGACGAAGAAGTAATAACGAGAATATCTTATTGCCTGAGCAAACTTAATTGAATAGAATACAAACATGACAGGAGATACGCGGAAGAGTTTATACAGGGTTGTATGAGCGAAATGTCCTACTATATAAAGGAGTATTCAGTAGAGAAAGCATTGCACCCGTGAAATGTAGCTCGTAGGAAATGAAAGTGGAAAGACTTACATGTAAAGTATGTTATCGTGTTGATACGACACGAGGTTACGTGGGTCGCAAACCCCCCTGTCCGTGGACAGGGACACAAATCATGCGTTGTTACTCCTTGTCGAGTCATGAAATTAAGAGGGTCTTTTACATTGATGTATCTTTTATAATGTTGTTGGTTTCGCTACATAGTAGATATTGGCTGAAACGAGAGGTAATTACCTTTCGAGTTCCCTTGTGTCAAATAGGAGAACCGTGACAAGTAAGAAATGTAATCCTTATATGTATTCATTGAATGTCACGTTAAATCATCATCAGCCTTGTTCGCTGGGGCTTAGGATACACCGACTGCACCTCTGCAGAGGGGTAAGACCCCCCCCCCCGCAATGGTGCCACCTATTGGCCGTGGATGGCGATCCGTGACGATATGCACCCCCCCCACTTTGGCCCTTACTTAGGCTAGACGGGCGGTCGGAGAGGACCCTTCCGATCAATCGGCTGGTCACGTCAATCCCTAGCACCTATATGATTGTCCCGACACTATTGCCCTTATGGCAAGCCCCAACCCTTTTTATCATATATATGCTAGAAAGCAGGGTATCTCATGTGGTGTAATGGTTAGCAAACTATTCGCAGACCATTGTTAGTGAGTTCGATTCTCATTGGGCACCCCATACTTCTGGCCTCGTGTCACATCTAAGCGCTTAATAAATAACTATATGTGCTAGAAGGCGGTAGCTGAGGGTCCTGGGTATTACATTAAACTCTAACTGATGGTGAGGTACTAGTTCTGGAGGTCTAGTGAATGTGGAGCCCGCTTCATCACCATGGCTCCACCCAACACCCTCTGTTTAAAAATGACCGTCCAAATCATCCAAAATGAAATGAAAAAATTGAAATTCTGATTATCAGGTGTTGCTTATCCGTCGAATTCTTATTTCTTATGAGTGTCGTCACCTCAGCTAAATAAGAGACCACCCCGTTTTCATTATAAAGAAAGAAAAGGAAGAAAAAGGAGATGCTACACAGAAAGAAACATAATAAGAAAGAAAGAAAGAAAGAGAGTAGAGAAAGCTAAAGAGATTAGGTGAGCGCGTGGAAGCGATAACACTATTCTGTTTTAATCGAACATAACGAAAAGATGAAAAGAAGAAGAGAGAGAGAGAGAGAGACAGACAGACAGACAGACAGACAGACAGACAGACAGACAGACGATTATTATATTTATTACATATTGAACTATTGGAATAGCTATTAAGTAAACATATCAAACGCTGCAATAATTAAATTATCATATTGTGGTATAAGCGCTTAATAACCACAGTTCCTGCTAGTTTTATTTATTACATATTTCTTAAGCTCCAACTTTTTCAAATTCATTCATTTACTTAATAATTATTTATAAAAATAAGACAATTCTAATCCCCAACGCCATTTCTCCATTTTCCCCCTTCCTGTTCCTGACCAGATGTGAACCAATATTTTAGATTTAAAAGTATATTTTAAAAAAATCTAATGTGTGTACATTTGAACTGAGTTTACATTTGTAGATGTTTTTCTTACTATTTTCCCTTTGGTATTTATTTTTAAGTTTTCTAGAAAGTAATTACAATCTTAACATAAGTATAGTTATTTTCTTGGTTACGACATTTTCTTTTCACATATATCTCTCAGTTATAATGTATTAACAATATTTTGTTTTTATTTATTTTTCATAAGCATTTTTATAAGGACTTTTTATCATCTTATAAAAATATTGCTTTATATTATAAGAAGTTCGGGGGGGGGGTTTATAAATATACCTTTTTATTTCAAACTATAATTATATTTCTTATTCTCAAATTTCACCTGTTGAAAATCATCGTTTTTTAAATTATATATTGCTGTGCAATTTATATGTAATCATACATTCGACATTATCTTTCACCAAATTTTAACCAGCAAAATTCTCTTTTACCAACGTTTAACCAACGACATTCTTTTACCATTTAACTGACAATACATAATAGTGGGTATTGGTTTATAACCCACGCTAGATCCTTATAAGGCACTAGTGTATCCACAGATATACTAACACGGAACATTCGGCCAGGAAAGACAGACAACTAACTCGTATGAACAATGCGCATGTGAAGGTTTATTAGATACACCTGCAACAACATAACATCATAACATGTTTGCCTCCAACAGGTAAGTTGTATATAATATTCCACAAAGAAACAAAATGTAAGAAGAGGCACAAGAAGTGGTGAGAAAAGACTTACGTGTCTTCAATGAATTTCAGAGCGAGGTGCAATAAAATACCATGTTGAAGCTGGAGACAAATTGTCTCTGTTCTGTTACATGTCCTCGAGCGAGGATTTAAAAACGATAGGTTTTATCTGTTCCAAGAAAAGAGTAAGTTTTACGAGGCTGAATTATCAAGTGACCAACGCACACGTGACGTGGGAAACCACACCCACAATCCAAACGAAAACTATTATTTTTGTCACCCAACACATTCAAATCGACGTGTTAATGAACAAAGAAAAAACATTTATATACTTATCATTCCTTTCCGCACGAGCAGGATGTGACACAATGTCAATTCATTAAGCGGAGTTTAACAGGTTTGAATTCGGAGTTTTCCTTCTCCTAGACTGGTTGCCTAAGCTAAAGAGCCCAGTCTGCTCTACTATTTACCCATAGCTTGAGGGAGAGTAGTTGGATTCATACCATTCGCAAGGGTATTAGTGCTATGTGAAATGCAACCAGCCTCGTCCAGGATTTGAAATCAGGTCGACGAGTCCATTTCCTATAACTTTAACTATTACACCACACGTTTCATTTAATCTGTCGCCACGTAGGTGTAAAATAAAATAATCTACTAAAATTTTTCCTTTCTACTTTGAAGGTTACACTCTTTTCAGTGATCTCTCCTTCAAGGCTGTTTCTTTAAATCTTCACAAATATCTTCACAAATATTTATTACTACGTCCCAGTTGATCGCTCTTAAAGAACATAAACAACTACCATACAACATGTTGTATATGCCGTCCTTTGCCATCTACTTTTCTTGTGAGAGAGCAATCTTAATAAGGAGGTTAGGAAGAGGTTGAAACTTTTATTGAAATCTGTTACAAGAAAACGTGTTTTAATAACACATAATGTTTATACGATTCAAATTTTACGAGGCCTCTTGTTTAATCAATTCTAGGAATTTAACCTTTCTCTATTTTAGTAATATCTACAATATACGACCTTGTCATAAAATCATATATAACTTTTATATGCTCCCCACCCTGGTAGGTTGAGCTCTCAGGAAATGGATTTTTCCGGTGACCGCAAATTACTCAAAAATTGCATAGCTCTCCTTAAAAGGGATAGAGCACTCCCAGTGGCCTAATATGTTTATATCCGTAAAATCTCCTTTAAAAAGTGAGTGTGTATTTGGCGCGGAGGTAAGAACTCTGACGACCCATCAGACAAGTTTCGATCCCGGCCTGAAGCAGCCTGCCTTATCTAGTCACACTGATGAGCCGTGAAACGGCTAAACAGAACTGTATGTGGATGACACACACACACACACGCGCGCATATATATATATATATATATATATATATATATATAAGTTACTTGATAAGTAACGGAAACTCATTAGAAAGCGAGCGGGCTGTAGAATGCTCCTCATTCCAATAGCAAAACCGACGAGAAGTTCAAATCCATGATTCTTTTGTTTTGTTTGTTTTTGATATGTTATGTATTTGGTTTTGGGATCATCAGGAGAGAATGTGCAATTATATATAAAGCTAAACACCTTTCTAATCCTGAAAATCTGTACAGTGCTCAATGTACTAAAATGCAGAGCAATATTAAAATATATTTAAAGTATATAAATAATATATTAAATCTCTATGACTATGATAAAAAAAAACTTGCCATTAAACTGATATTTGAAAGAAAGAGACATTTAAATAAATTGAATACAAGCCGTAAGTAAGTATCGCAAGTTTTTTTTTGTTGGGAAGGTATGATTTTTGGTTGTTGATATCATTTCTCAACGGTATAAATATCTTGTCGCTAAGGATTTAGAATACACCGACTGTACCTCTTCAGACCCCCCCCCAATGAGGACCATCTGTTGGCCGTAGGTGGCGAACCGTAATGATTGAGAATCAAACCCTGGTGGCTGAGCGGTCCATGACATGCAACACTTTGGCCCTTACTTGGGCTATACAGGCGGCCGGAGAGGCCCCTTTCAATCAATTGGCTGACCATATCAAGCCCTAGCACCTATATGATTGTCTCAACCCTATTGCCCTTAAGACAAGCCCCAACCTTTTTATCATATATATGCTAGAATGTGGTGGCCGAGGGTCTTAATGTCCTGGGTATGAGTTAAACTCTATCTGATGGTGAAGCTCCAATTTTGGGGCTCTGGGGAATGTGGAGTACCCCTTGATCACCATTATCCAATATCCACTGAATGGTAGTACCTGTTAGAGTCCCATCTATGGGTTAAATAGAAACATGAGTCTAAAATATGTTTAGAAAATTAAGTTTAAAAAGAAAAAAATGAATACCCATAAAAATGAATAAAACAAAACATCTTCGGTATAAAATAACCCACCAAGGGTTAAAATGCCGTAAAAACCACCAACCGACCAACCAACCAACCAACCAAAATCAACGGTATAGATATAAACTAACAATTCATGATGAAAATAAAAATAAGTAGACTTTATTGCCAGAGGAAACTAAATAGAAATACTTAATAGAAAAAAAAATTCACGAATTCCACTAAAAATCTTCACATATAAAGTAATTAATTCTTCAGATGATTTTAAAAAGAATTATCAAATTATAGTAGCTACGTCTTTCCCCATTTTTGGTCTTTTTTGTCTCATTTTTTATAAATATCCCCCTCACCGACAAACAGTATTCACAAGGAAAGACATTTCTCCTTCCTCGCTTAAAGAAAATTTACCTTAATTTCTATACTTTTTTTCTTCAAATCATTCCGCTTTTTAAAGTCTTTGTAGTAAAAAATGTTACCACTCAAAAATCCAGGGAAATAAAAATCAATGATAAACTTTTTTTCCTGCACTCATATTCAAAAGAAGAAATAAACTTAAAGAATGTTTGCCATAAAAAATTTTTTTATTTTGAATAAATACGGATGATGATTAATTTTTATCTATTTTATTTTAGTTTTATACTAAATTTTTTAAAATTGTCTATTATATAAAATCTAACACTTTTTATCTAAAAAAAGAAAAGAAAAAAGCTACAATGATGTGATAAAAAAAGGCAAAACATTAAAAAAAAAATAATAGTAAAACTATTAAATTATTTGAATGTTTTTGTTTAAAATATAGTCACATGGTCAAGCACTCCTCTTTACCCGATGTTTAATTTGTGGAATTCTGTTGGTTGTATTTTTTTAAAAATTCCACTTCTAAAAAGAAAAAAAGTATAGATATATATAAAGAATCCATGTGTGTATCGAAGAAATGTTTAAGAGGTAAATTAGTCTTTGGGTAAGTAAAGTCTTGAGGCTGTTTGTAATAGAAATAAATGTATCACTTACTGGTTTGGAAAGGGTCTCGTGTGCAATGCACGGAATACCTAGGGGTGGGGGGCAACCCTTCATGTCTTGTTGACAAAAGACACAACTGGTGCGCATTACCTCTGCGAAGACAAAAGTTGACAAGTTATCGTGTACTATGTACAGCATCCTTGTGTTCCAAAACCTAAAGATACCAGTATTTTATTATCTATATCTTATTATATATATAATTTATATATGATCAAAATGAATATTGTTAGGTATTATTTATTACCATACTCTACAACACTGAAACTCTGTAACCAAAAATAAAATTGCACCAATATATATAGTGTGTACTTATTTTGGAGCAGTTACATATTCCTATTTTTGTTTACAGAGTTTCAATGTTGTAGAGTTTGGTAATAAATAATACTGAATAATATCCGTTTTGATTGCATAATGCTGCATAGAAACAAATCAGAACAACCTTGAAACTTTGGTTTAGAAGAAAATTAATTTTTTTACAAAAGAATGGTACAGCTGTACTTACTTATGGTCGATATTGTATATACAACTTATTTTCATAGATATAATTAGAGTCTCCATTAATTAATCATGTTTTTATATTTACATCAGATACAACTATAATAAAATCATTTAAAAATTGTTTGGTATCATAAGAATTTGCGAGGTGTTAACTCGTAGCTTAAACCCATATTCTCATAATGTATTAAGTTATCCAAAAGAGAGTAACCTAACATAGGATATTCGGTAGGCAAAAAGACAAGTCAATTAACACACTATAACATTTAATTATACAACATACAGAGAGGGAGCATAGTTCTCGTCCCAAACCACAAAAGAGTCACAAGATGTTCTGGGAACATGAAGAAAGGTTTGAACAACCAAGGGGTGGAAATCACTCAATATTTCTCTGTCTGGGAACAAAGACAGGCACCATCAGTAGCTACTGTCACATCCAAGGTTATGTTTGCAAAAGTGGGCGATTCTAGGGTTCAGCGTGTCACGTGACCAAAAATGGACACGTGACGTGGATGTAAAAATATGGAGAAAATTCTATTTTGTCTCCCAACAGTATCAAATTGTATTATTATCATTATAAAAGAATAAGATTGCACATATATATATAAAGTATGTACGTTTAGGGCCGGTTTAACTCAGTCATTAGAGCACCCACCTAGAAATCGCAAGATGCCGGTTTCGATACTGGTTCTCGACTACTGAGCACATGAGTAGAATAGATTGGGTAATCTGATCTGTGCGGTAAAGTGGGGGAGCTGATGGTAGCTGTGTGGCGCTGTACCAACAAAAATAATTTCCCAGGTCTAGAGCTAGCGAAAAGGGGATAGACACTCTCGCTGTCCGACTGATACCGAGAATAGGTCACTCCGACAACTTTACTTTTTACTTTACCTATTTATATTTTTGGTAACAGTGTTTCAATGCTGTAGAGTTTGGTAATAGACAATATTCAATGATATCCGTTTTGATTGTATAAAAGTAATTTTGGTTAAAAAAATAACTTTTTATTTAAACAATTATTAGGCCTCTACTTATTTATGGGCAGTACGATATATTGCATTTTCTTTTTATGGAATTTTGACAATAGATATTTTATTTATTATGATTTATAAAAAATAGACGGAAAATGACATTTTAAATGTTCTCTTAGCATTGAAACTATATAAACCTGTCAAAATGGAATCGAATTTGTTTATCTGATTCAAAAAGATTTGTTTGATATTCAAGGATAAATTGAAAATGTCATGTGTAATATAAAACTGATTATGCAGTCAGAAAAATAATTGAATAAAAGAAAAACAGTATGTAATTTTACCCATAGCAAGCATTAAACATTCTTCAAGCAAATAAAGTATATATATATATTTATATATATATATATATATATATATATAATATATATAGAGAGAGAGAGAGAGAGAGAGATAGATAATTAAAAAGGTGACATAAAGCACACAAGCATACATGACAAGAACAACAGACACATACACACACAAACACACACACAAACACACATACAAATACGCACAATAATTTGGAAGAATACTAATACATTAATGAAAAATAAAGACACACACGGTACAACCAACATCACCACCACAAACAAGCACAAAATACCAACGGGACGGATTAATACAAGAAGTCTTCTGACGAAGGGATATTTTATCCCGAAATATTAAGAAAGCAATAAATCACAGGTGAATGAAAAACATCCTCGTTACATCGCATTGCGATAGTCTTCAAAAGTAACCCCGATATATATATATATATATATATATATATTATATATATATATATATAATATATATATATATATATAATATATAATATTGGTGCTATATTTATAAATAAACAATGCTCAATATCAGTGATAGTGCATTTATATTTAAGTTAAGATAGCACAGACAGACTCAACGGTTACTTTCAGTTTTTGAAGATCGCATAGGCGTGAAACTGTCAGTAACCAGGAGCTGTTAACTCCATGTCCACGCTACCTTAAATTACACACTCACACACCACACACACACACACACACACAAATATATATATATATATATATATATATATATATATATATATATATATATATATATATATATATCAAAACGTTTAAAATAGATAGAATAATTTATTTTCCAAAATGCTTAAAATAACTAGGTAGAACAATTTTTATTAATTACGTTTGCCTAGCTTAATAGAAATATTTAAAAAATAAACTGTCACTATTGTTTAGCATCACCTTGG
>CM042145.1:48744830-48752330 GCA_023376005.1 Doryteuthis pealeii | reverse complement strand
AAAGTATTTACTAAAGATTATTATTAATTAGTTGAAACCAAACGAACAAATGACTTTTTAAATAGAAATATTTACTTGAAACCAGATGATTATTAGTATCATATAGGAATACTTGATATCATATAACTGGGTGTAAAAAACAAGACAAAATAAAAAAACAAAACAAAACAAAAAAACAACCCCCCCCCCCCCCCGAAAAAAAACCCAATTCAGAAGAAATATCTTCACAGAAATGTTATATAATTATGAGTTTTGTCTTGAAGAACAAATCGCTAGTGTAGTAATTCTAGTAACTACTTGGCACCAATAAATAACCAGGAAAAAGCAGTCGTCATAGTGTAAGTCAATAAAAGACATATTCATTACATAAAGACATTTTTTACAGTTTTATATAATTGATTTATCTCTAAATATTTCCACGCCCTGTAGATTGAGTTCCTGAAAAGTTACCGAGATTTTTATACAACAAAATATTTCATTCATTTAATCTCATCACATAATTATTCACTTCATTAAAGTATTTTCCGTGATTTTCTTCTATTAAAGAATATGGTTGGTTAGTTGGATTTTACGGCATGTCAACCCTTGTTGGCTTATTTTATGCCGAAGACTTTATGATAGGGATTCAATTTCCTAACTCCAATTTAAAAAAAAAAATATTTCTAATAATCATTTTGACCTATTTAACCCATAGAGATAGGATCTAACAGGTACTTCCACTCAGGGTCAGAGTGGACCTGGGATTAATGACGATGAAGTAAAGAGGGTTGGAGTTTGCCATAAGGTCAACCGGGTTGGGACAATCATATAGGTGCTAGGGCTTGACGTGATCAGCGGATTGATCGGAGAATGGCTCTCCGCGCGTCTAACCTAAGTGAGGACCAAAGTGGAGTGATATAATGTCATGGACGGATTAGCCACTAGGATTCCGTCCTTAAACATCATAGGTTGCCACCCACAGCTATTTACAAGGGCTCAAATTAGGAGAGTAAAGGGCTCAGTGATACGACAGGAATATTCTTTTTGGGTAAAAACACCGCTCGTTAATGAAACAATATAAATTTCAGGTTGGCAACTCTGATCGAAAATCAACTGATAAATGTTTCGTTTCGTTTCTTTGTTTAATGGCATATCAACCATCGTGGGTTATTCAATGCCAAAAATCCTGAAAATTAGTTTCGCAGAGCCATCTTTGGAATTAAATAATAGAAATCTTAGAAGTGTCTTTGAACTTTTCTGTTTTTATTGCATGTGAATTTCACATAGCACTAATGTCCTTTCAATTCTATTCTCCCTCAAGCTGTGGGTAAATAGTAATAGGGCATATTGAGCTCTTTAACCTTGATACAGCAATTGATCGAGGAGAAGGAAAACTCTAAATTCAAACCTGTGAAACTACGCCATCCTTGTAAAAGGTTGATTTGTCCTTAAACAAAGAAACCAAACCAGACCAAATGATTCTATCCTCCTTTGATTCCCTCATCATCTTGGCCTTATGCCAGACTTAATTAAGGTTAGTATCGTCTTGTAACTCGTTCACCAGGTCAAACCGGTCAGTTTAATAATTCTGATGGGAAGAATTCTAGTCTCTTATTTTTTTTCATGGTTCTGCGATCATTTCGATCTTGATTGATTATCAATGCCGCCAAGAATGGTAGAACATTTTTCTTTGGAATTGTCTAAGCAGCTAACAATTTACCAAAACGCATATCGACTTTTGCATTCTTTTATGTGTTGGGTGGGGGATGTATCAAATGCATTTATGGAAACATGAAGTAAAAACTTCATATCTATCTATCTATCTAAGTCTATTCATGTCTATCTATCTCAATCTATTCATATCTATCTCAGTCTGTTTCTATCTATCTATCTATCTATCTATCTATCTCAATCTATTCATGTCTATCTCAGTCTGTTTCTATATATCTATCTATCTATCTCAATCTATTCATGTCTATCTCAGTCTGTTTCTATCTATCTATCTATCTATTCATGTCTATCCATCTCAATTTATTAATATCTGCCTACCTGTCTGTTCATATCTATCTATCTATCTATCTATCTCAGTCTGTTCACATCAATATATCTATCAATCTCACTCTATTCATTTCCATATATCTATTTATGAATCTGAGTTTATTCATACATATCTCAATATGTTTGTTATCTATATCTCTATATAAAGACAATCACGACCAATTGAAAAACAAACTGGCATACAACTACTCCAGATGACCCCTTGCGAGTAATTAAAAGCTATTATGACATTAAGATGATGAATACTGACCAACAGAAGTGAGAGCATTGACTGCTTCAAGTGTCCGATAACGAGCAAGTACTGCTTTCTATGTGCTTTATTATATATATATATATATATATATATATATATATATAATATATGTGTGTGTGTGTGTGTGTGTGTGTGTGTGTGTGTTTTGCTAACCCCTCAACAAATATGATGCGATACTAGGTCAATTTCTTAAGCGGATTTTAACAGGTTTGAATTCAGAGGTTTCCTTCTTCTAGACCGGTTGCCAAACCAAGCTTAAAGAGCCCAGCCTGCCCTAATATTTACCCATAGCTGGAGGAGAGTTTGATTCATACCTTTCCCAAGGGTATTATCGCTATGTTTCAGAGAACCATCTTTGGCATTATATTATAGAAATCTTAGAAGTGTCTTTTATTTCTTCTGAATTTTACATAGTGCTAATACCTTTTGAACAAATTATGACTCCAACCATTCTCACTCCAGTTATGGGTAAATAGTAGGCCAGTCCAGGCCTTTTAACCTTGGTGCAGCAACTGGTCTAGGAAAATGAAATCTCTTAATTCAGACCTATCAAGCTACACTTAAATATTGACCTTGTGTCACACCCTGCTCGTGCGGAGGGGTTGGTAAATACATATTACATTACACCGGTTTTGATCAGTTGGTAGAACACCCGTCTAGAAATCTTAAAATTCCTTGTTCGATACCGGTCTCCGCCAATTCAGTGTATGATTAGCACCGATTGGGTAATCAGATCTGTGAAGTAAAGTGGGAGCTGACGGTAGGTGTGGCGCTCCACCCCAGCCAAAACAATCTCCTAGGTCTAGCGCTAGCGAAAAAAGGATAGACTCCCTCACTGTTGGGCTGATACCGACAATAGGCCACTCTGCCAACTTTATTTTATTTTCAGAAACAGGTCTAGGAGAATGAAAACTCTGAATTCAAACCTATAAAACTCCGCTTAAAGATTGACCTTGTGTCACATCCTGCTCGTGTGTGTGGGGGGGGGTAAAATACTACGTTACACTACTGTAAGAAAATGGTTTTGTTTGAATGACCCACTGGAACTGAAAAGTTTGGGGATTTTCAGAGCTGACAATATATTAATTTTACAAACTAGCAAGAAAATGCACCCTCCGCCGGGTGTAAGTATTTAAGTCTTAATGTAATGAAATATATTGAACTAACGAAATTAAATAAGAACAAATATAAAAAAATTACGTTTATTTTAATGTTATTTTAATTAATTTCTATATAAAATGATATATATAGGATTGCTTTTAATACGTTTTATAACGAGAATAACATGATTGTATTAGAAATCAGTAACAGCGAATAATTATTTATCAACATATATTTCAGGATTTTAAATGCATTAATAATATGGGCAGTTTTGCGGGAAATCTAACCCAGCTAGACTTTAATGGAGACATCCTTAATAAAAAAATAAAGATGCTAATTAAGATTAGATAATGATGATTTAATAATCGTTGAGAGTATAACTTAAATAACTTTGGAAATTGTGACGTCAGTGGTGGAGTAGTTTCGGTTACAGACAGACAGTTACATAATCTCCATTATAATAAGATTTACTGTTTATGTCCTCTTGTCAATTCATTGAACTTAAAAGATAGGTGTATAATAAGTGGTTCTGTGGGTTGGAGGTGTCTTGAATATGCAATATAACCTTATGGCTCATGTCATCTAATCATTCGACCTAACACCTAAACTAACGTACCACTGGAAAAAATACAAGTTGTCCCCGATGACGTGACTTGTACATTCTAAGGTATTTTAAAATGAGTATTCAGTTATCTATCTATCTATCTATCTATCTATCTATCTATCTATCTAATCGAATTTTATGCGATATACGCATTGTAATTGCCTTCAAGCAAAAATATAAATAATAATATATACTTTATTCAACAATGCTTCTAAAATAAACAAACATCCAAAAATCTTATTTCCTTCGCCGAAGAGCATAAGGCCCGGGTTTGTTATTATTCACTCAACGTCCTCTTACCTCATATGGTAGAGACGTATCAATATCATTGACAGGTAAATTTCGCAAGGATTTTCCCGTGCTGTATCGTGGCCGAAGCAGTATGGTTTCTGACTATCCTGCTGAAGTCCCGGTTTCGATTTCTGTCGGAGGGAAATCGATAGTATACATCGCTGATGAGACTTGATAAAGTTGAAACAGTCTGTACGATGTTCGACACACATGATAATTCTTTACCGAAATTCACTTGTCATTATTATCTTCTATAATTATCGAATTTTATGCGATATACGCATTGTAATTGCCTTCAAGCAAAAATATAAATAATAATATATACTTTATCCAACAATGCTTCTAAAATAAACAAACATCCAAAAATCTTATATATATATATATATATATATATATATATATATATGTATAAAATAAATATTCTGAATGTCTGTATATGTGTTTGTGCAACGACCAAGCGCACGCCCTTTTATAAAGGAAAATTGGTGGAGACGAGCAAAAACCAAAGTTCAATAAAATCAACAGTCCACTTTTGTCCGAGAGGAAGTGTTGGTATGGAATGGTTTAGTCGACTAAGTAGTGTTAGTAAAAATGAGAACACAAGACATATTTGATGGAGGTAATAGTGTTGTACCGGCCGTTCCTACAGTGGAGAACATGCACCGGTTCTCACTATAAATAGTGAGACACCGAGTGGAAAGGGAGGACTGTTCCCGTTAACGACAAGCTAGTCGTACATGTACCATTAATTGTAAATACACTTGTCTTATTTTACCCCATCTCGACTTGACTTCTTTTTACTGTTGGGACTAACATCACAACAAATAGACACACGTGCTTACATATTCGTTTACTTCACTGAACAGAATATACAAGAAGGAATAAAAGACAAAGAGAAAACGAATTGCGCGCCAATTCTTGGTGGCGCCGATAGTCGCCGCGTAGTAATTTACTATGTAATTCTGGAGACGCGACTTACAGACAGTAGCTCCATATGCCCAAGGGACAATTTTAGTTGGTAAAACTCAACATGGAGTTAAAAAAACAAACTTGTTATCCACATTTTCCATTAGAAATATGAAATAAAAATATAATTAGGACTTAAATCAATGATATATTAAGAATTACCTTAAAAAATAAAGCAAATCTAGCTATATTTATACATATATAAAGGGCAGTTGGTGTGTGTGTGTGTGTGTGTGTGTGTGTGTGTGTGTGTGTGAATGTATGTATGTCCGGAGGAAACTACAAAAATAATACAATTAATGACGAAGTAAATATATATGTACATTCACTATCACTTGGTCTTGCTTTTTGAGCAAAAATAAAAAAAGATTTGATTTATATTCGAGAAGATAATTAAAAAATAAAATTTAAATACTAACAGCATGGAATTTTTTTTTTTTTTTTGCATTTAATATTTTAAATAGGAAACATTAATTTCTTTTTTCAGTATATCAGTGCACTTTTTTCTACCCCCCCCCCACCAGACCAGAAACAACGTAAGGTCTATTTTACGTAGGGATTTTAATGGAGCATCCTGCGAGGATCCAACTCCCGATTCAGAAATAATGGATCTGCGAGACTAACTTTTTGCTCCCATCTCTACCCAAAATATACTTAAATTACTAAGAAGAAAATAAAGATAATAAACTTAAAAACAAGAATATATAGATTCAATTTAGAATTCAAAAGATAATAAAAACAAATTTATAGAAAAAGATTTTTTATTCATCTACATGGATATTGATGATAATTTATTTTTAACTTTTTAAATCCCGGGCAATGTCGGGTAGTTCTGCTTGTCATGAATACAGGTATTCCCATTTTTTTGTTTAATGTCAAAAACAGATTGATTTTAAATTATTTATATTTTATATATTCTATTCCACTCGAAAATGCATTCATTGGAGTTATTTAAACCAAAATTATAATTGGAATATTCGCCTCGCTAAACAATTCATAAATTTTGTTGAAAATGAATTTAAAAAATAAAAATTCCTGGAAATGATATTAAATCTCGAATATTTTTTTAATAATTGTCGACGAATACAATCAACACAGGACATATGCAGCATTTTGATGTCCAGTAGTACCTTGACGTACGAGTGCTCCAAATTACGAGTTTTCCGAGTTACGAGCGGTCACTCAGTCGATTTTTTGCTTTGTGTTGTGAACTAAAATTTGACGTACGAACGAGCTTCAGCTACACTTATATTGATAAGTTTACTAAAAACAATTATGTCTCCAAATTTATTACGACAAAAATATAATTTATAAAAAAATAAACACTAAAACATATTACAACACTTAATTATTACATTCTATAACGTTTTTATACAATACAATGATATTTTTCTTATCTAAAAAAATTTAAGAAAAAAATTAGTGTGTTTTAGGGGACTGGAACGGATTAATGGCATTTTAGTTTATTTCAATAGTTACAATTGATTTGATATACGAGAAAAGTGAGCAGAACGAATTAAACTCGTAAGTCAAGGTATCACTGTATAGGAGTAAATAAGCATTATGCTCAAACGTAAGGATACTAATTTACATAATATAAGTAATTTATGATAATATTAGAATGATTTAATTTTCGTGTTCATCTGACACGGTTCTAATTTTTTTTTACTTAACATGAAAAAAATAATTATCGATTTTTGAAGAGGAATAAATGTCTTATTTATATTCAGTTTTATTGAATTAAGATATAAACACCATCGATATTTTCTGTAGTCGGTATTTCCAGAAAATGACGATGGACTGGAAAATAATAAGGAGATTAAGTAAAAAAGTAATGCCATTTTCTTCATTTCATGTGATTTTTTTTAATATATAAAACTAATGCCTACATTGAAACCCTAACGAGGCTCAGAGCAATAATCCGACAAGTAAGACCCAATTTGCTAATAGACAATATTCTCTTTCTGCATGACAATGCTCGACCATACACAGGCATCAGGAAAAAGGAGAAAATCGCCTCATTCGGGTGGACAACTTTTCCGCATTCTCCATACTCACCAGATTTAGAGCCTTCAGGCTATCATCTCTTCGGTCCATGAAAGAGAGTTTGAGAGGAAAAAATTATTCCAGTGACGAGGAAGTGAAATCTATAGTGAAGAAGTGACTCAAAGAACAGTCAACAGAGTTTTACGGGGTAGGGATACATGTTCTCATTCGAAGGTGAAACATTTCTATTGAGAGAAACGGT
>CM042145.1:48702330-48737330 GCA_023376005.1 Doryteuthis pealeii | reverse complement strand
TGATTGGAAGCAGAGCCTTTTTTAACATCGGAATATCAAAATTGGTATATTCTATGTTGAGAGCACAATGTACAATTATTCGGGAATTATATACAGAGCAATATATTTAGCAAAGAAAAGTGTCTAAACACCGGTCATATTAGCAGTTATAAATTTATTTACGTCGACAAACACACACACACACACACATATATATATATATATATAAGTTAAGGTTGCGTCGACATGGAGTCAACACCTGATTACTAACAGTTTCTCCATTTGGTCTGAAGATCGCATAGGCGAGAAACTGTTAGTAACTAGGTGCTAACTCCATATACACGCTACCTTAACTCAAATATTAAACGGTCTATAAATGATATTGAACACTATCTGCTTAGTAATATAGCCCCCTATTAACCATATATATATATATATATATATATATATATATATATATATATATATATATATGTGTGTGTGTGTGTATGTGTGTGTGTGTGTGTGTTTCTCGCTCTTTCTTACCTCATATCTTTCAGTTTTCACATTTTTTTCACACTCCTCCCCTTCCTTAGTTTTCCCGAATTCCTTGGCGCTTAATATCATTATTCATGTTCTCATCTTCGCTCACCCACCACTCTCTAATAATTCTTCGTATTCGTTTACCCCATCTCATTGCCATATAGTCGTAATCCTTTGTTGAGCAGTTGCCACTTAGCCTTACTTAGGATGAATGAAAGAATGAAGGAGAAACATTATATTGAACATTGTATTCACATCATCACAAAAATAAATAAATGTAGGTTTCTCGGTCGGAAGGTGTAACTGATTCCAGCTCAGACACTATACCCCGAATTTACCTTTAAAAAAAAAAGCATAATTGTCGTACATACAAACATGGCAATAGATTTGGCGGTTTTGAAGGCGTTATCACAATCCAAATGTAAAGAAAAACGAGGCAACTAGGTTGTTATTCATTTACTTTTGATTTGTTTAATAACTAGAAGCGGCTACCCATCATCACCTGGGTAGAGAAGGGCATAACCCCTAGAGTATTAATGTGTTAACTTTTGACATTTACAAAAGCTGGACATTTTTGAGTTGAATGTCAATATGTAAATTTTGATTTTTAGATTTTCTCGAATATAAATCAAATCTTCATAAATCTTTCACAAAAAAACCCCCAGAAACCGTTGATATTTAATGTGTATATATATTTACTTTGTCGTTAATTGTTTTATTTTCGTAGTTTCATCCGGATATACATACATACATACCAACAATCCTTTATATATGTATAGATTTTATAAATCAAAGGTAAATGAACAACATAGTTGGTACCTCTTTTTTTCTTTGCACTTTGCATTGTGATGGCCTTCAAAACCAATCGTTAGATTAATATACACCCAATGCTTCAAGCAAATTATAAAACTCTCATAAAATAATAGATAATAAAATATTACTTACCTTTCTTTTTGATTTTAATTGTTGTGAATCCCTTACTCTGTCTGCATTTCCTGGAGTTGTTCTTCTCCAAAGAATAACTCCAATGATACTGTATGTAACTCCAAGGATTAACATTGGAAGCAAATAAGTAATTGTCAACACAAACAACGTGTACACACGTCGAGGCGTGTCACCTGGCCATATTTCCTCACATTTTGTAATTGTCAAATTCGGCAGGACAGTGTCATAGGCCCGACCGACAAACAGGTTAACAGAAGCCAGGCCTATCGCCGTTATCCAGATTGGAATTATTATATATTTTGAGCGGGAAGAGGTGTGCCGTGCTCTCAGTGGATAGGCTACGACCAAGAAACGGTCAATACCGATGGCCATATTGGTTGAGACGCTAGCCGTGACGGCCACCATTTGTACGAACAAAACCATCGGGCACATTGGTTTTGAGAATATCCATGTATCTAGAACAACATAAGTGAATGTAAAAGGCATGCAGAAAATAGCCATGACGAGGTCCGCAATTGCAAGGTTGATAAGAAACGGACGTAGATCAGTTCGAGACCACTTACCGACGGTAAACACTAAGATTACCATCACATTACCGGTGATGGCTAGTAAAGTGGTGGTTGAATATAGAAATATTAAACCGATTTTCGATTCGCTGGTTAAATCGTGTCCAGTAAATGTCCGTGTGTGATTGCCTGAAAATGTTAAATTACTGTTATAGTCATAATCCTCATCTAACCAAGAGAAATTGTTTGGATAACATCCAAATTCGCAGAGTTTCCAAAGCGTGTTCAGAACTGAATCTGGGGTCACCTTGCTGGAGGCCGATGCTGTTGCCGACACGGCAGAAGGGGGCATATTCAACCCCCCTATCGCTGCCACCGTCCGTGCCGTCGTTGGCGCGGCTAGTTGGGACACGTTTGCTGACATAACCGAAGGCGGCCAAACCAGATCGAGGTCAGTAGGAAGAATTATAGATATGCAGATTAAAAAAAAAAGAAGTCTCGAGCTAATGGATTTGGCCCACGTGTCTTCGCTAAAAGTTAGGCAGACTGCGTCCAACGTATATACATCTATACATTAAAAAAACAAAAAAAAACAAAAAAAAACAAACAGATCTGCTAAAAATAAATAATAATAATAAAAACGAACGCAAAATAAAAAAAGATACCACTATTCAATACACTGAGAAAAAGGTAGATAATTGTACGAGTTCATATCTATATAGACAAGGACTTAAATAACGAGAGATATATCTACGAGAATCCATTTGACATATTGTGGGTTTTGAGAGGAATTTGTTTAGGGAGTGAAGCGATCGGTGTTTGTGTGATTATCAACGCATATACAACATCCTTTCTTTTCATGGTATGCTGAATGGTATTCGGTTTTTCCTTCGAGTTTCATTCACTGCTATAATTGTGCGAATATTGACTGACCTCCCCCTCCTGTGCCCTTTTGTAGCGGAACGCAACCATTGGCAAAAGACGAAGCACGTATTTTAGCACATGATAAACACGTGTCTTTATGAAAATGCCCAAAATTTGAATTCATTTGATGAGGGAGTTTTCTTATCCAACAATGGTTGGAGCTAACCAATCAGGCGACAATTAGATAGAGAAAGATTAACAAAAAATGTGCAATTATAATACAAAATAGATATTACCATGATGCGAAAAGCATCTATCTATCTATCTCACTATATATATATATATATATATATATATATATATATATATATATATATGTGTGTGTTTGTGTGTGTGTGTGTGTGTGTGTGTGTGTGTACACCAATAACGATATATAGAAATGAGAAAAACAGTGTTCCTCAAAAAAAAAAAAAGGTGAATTTATTTTGATGTTGACGTCGACGTTCAAATGTTTCGGTTTATGTTAGACCTTCCTCGGGACAATGCAATAGGAAATAATATATATATATATATATTATATATATGTGTGTGTGTGTGTGTGTGTGTGTGTGTGTGTGTGTGTACACCTATAACTATCAATCTAGCTATATATGTATCTATATCTATCTTTACATATATGGATGTACATATATATGAACATATATATGTTTGTATGCATGTATATGTGTTTATTTATGCTTATATAATTATGTAATATATACCAAATATATTTTCATCTATGTACTCGTAATTATATAAGGGGGCAGTTTAGCCCAGTCGGTAGAGCATACGCCAAAGAATCACAAGGTACCGTGTTCGATAGCGGTCTCTGCCAACTCATCGCATGAGTAGCACAGATTGGGTAATCTGATCTATGCAGTAAAATGGGGAACTGACGGTAGATATGGCACTCTGCATCAGCAAAATAATCTCCTTGGTCTAGCGCTAGCGAAAAGAGGATAGACTTCTTTGCTGTTCGGCTGATACCGTCAATAGGCCACTTCGTAAACTATATTTTGTTTTTTACATACAATCATCTAGCTAGTTAGATATGTATGTGCCTATATGTGTGCATATATATATATATATATATATATATATATATATATATATATATAGAGAGAGAGAGAGAGAGAGAGACAGACAGACAGACAGACAGACAGACAGACAGACAGAGTGGATATTATATAACAATTAAAAGTGTGATGTTATAATAATAATAATAATAATAATAATAATAATAATAATAATATGGCTTCAGGTAATTATTTCTATTTGATAATAGTCATTTGTTTGCACAATCAAATACCTGGACCTTGCTAGAGAATTGAAAAAAAAACTGTGGATTATGAAGTTGAAAGTGATACCAATTGAAGTTGGTGCACTTGGAACGGTCTCCAAAATCTTAAGAAAGAGACTAGAGGAACTGGAAATCAGAGGAAGAATTGAGACTATCCAGACAACAACATTGTTGAAATCAGCTAGAATACTCGGGAGAGTCCTGGAGACCTGAGGAGACTTGTTGTCACTCAGACTCCAGTGAAATACCATCAGCTTAGACTGGTATAAAAAAACTCAAAAGATGGAAATGATAATAATAGTAACCCAGAGAACCGAGAAAACTGTGGAACATGAGGGTGGAAGTCGTACCAATTGTAAGCGGGGCCCTTGGAACGATCCCCAGGGGCCTGGAAAAGAGTCTGGATGAATTGGAAATTAGAGGAAGAATCGTGACCATCCAGACTAAAATTGTTGAGATCGGTTGGAATACTCAGAAGAGTCCTGGAGACCTGAGGAGACTTGCTGTCACCCAGTCTCCAGTGGACCACCGGCAGGTGTAAAAAAACTCGAATGGAGTGAAATAATAATAATAATAATAATAATAATAATAATAATAATAATAATAGATCACAAAGTAATCCAAGAGATTTTGCCACAAGTAAATATTGTTAAACATCTGATACTTCAAATGTACAATGTAAGTAATATGAACTTGTAAGTTAAGTTTTTTAAAAAGTGTCTTTTCTTTTCTTTTCTTTTTTCTTTTTTCTTTTTTTTTTTTTTTTTTACACCTGAAAAACAAAGACCGTTACATGCATTACTTAAAGAAGCGTTCAGATTTTTTTAAAAACTTAATAATCGCTCTTATACACTGTAATTTTAATGTTGTGGAGGTGCGTGGTGTAATGGTTATCGTCGTAGGAAATGGGCACGACGAGACGAGTTCAAATACTGGACGAGGCTGCTTGCATTTCACATAGCGCTAATACCCTTGGGAAAGGTATGAATCCAACTCATCTCCCTCCAGTTATGGGTATATAGTAGAGTTGACTGGGCTCTTAACCTTGGTTAGACAACCAGTTTAGGAGAAGGAAAACTCTGAATTCAAATCTGTTAAACTCCGCTTAAGAAATTGACCTTGTATCACATCCAAGTCGTGCAGAGGGGTTGGTAAATATATATACACTGTAATTTTTAAAAAAAATGCGTGTTTCTCCTTTGATATTTCTAGGCTTATTGAAAGGGTTAATATATTTTTCAACACCAGTTTCGATTCGTTTCAATATCCACCAAAGAAAACGCGTGTAACTCCAAATAATTCGCGTCCAGGTAAAAGCAAAAAGCCGAGAGTTGAACAAACATCCCAGAAAGTCGAAATAGATTTATCCATATTTTGTTGTTTGTTTGTTTGTTTTTTTTTCGTTTTTTTTTTGTTTGTTTTTTGTTTGTTTAAAAAAAAATTTTTTTTTTTTCGTTAATCGGCGGCGAAGCCCATTCGATGTGTTGTTACCACGCGATAGCGACAGCTGTGGCTAGACTGAGTTCGTATGTCACTCACTCACACACACACTCACATACACACTCACGCACTCACACTCACGTACGCACGCGCACTCCACTGGTAGAAAAATCTTCGACTAATTACGGTGGTTGCCAGTGTTTGGCTTGGGCAATAACATGCAGGTTAGTGTCGATTTGTATAAAACACACAGCAGTTGCCAATATCTTTCAGGAGAGAGAGAGAGAGAGAGAGAGAGAGAGGGAGAAGTGAAATATGACCATAAAGTGGTTGTGAAGAAGAAGAAGAAGAAGAAGAAGAAGAAAGAGAGGAATAATAAATAGACAAAGTAAGAGAGAGAAAAATTGGAAAGATAAAGAATAAGAATGCTGGTGTGAAAAACTCACAATAATAATAATAATAATAAAAGGAGTGGTGAAAGAAGAAGAGCCGAAAGAAGAAGAAGAAGAAGAAGAAGAAGAAGAAGAAGAAGAGAGCTGAAAGAGAGAAGAAGAAGAAGAAGAAGAGCCGAAAGAAAGAGAAGAAGAAGAAGAAGAGCTGAAAGAAAAGAGAAGAAGAAGAAGAAGAAGAGCCGAAAGAAAGAGAAGAAGAAGAAGAAGAAGAAGAAGAGCCGAAAGAAGAGCTGAAAGAAAGAGAGAGAAGAAGAGGCAAAGGTGAAAGAAGAAGAAGAAGAAGAAGAAGAAGAAGAAGAAGAAGAAGATATACTGAAAAGTTTTACTCCCCACGGTCTCCTCCTTTTCTCTCACCCAATGTTTTTGTTGGCGCAAGAGTAAACATGTAAGATAGTTATATTATTATTATTATTATTATTATTATTATTATGTGTGTGTGTGTGCGCATGAGCGAATTATTTGTCTCTGTCGCGTAAATTACATGAAAAGTCAGTAAACCTCATTAAAAATAAATCACTACCTCTTTTTTTTTTTTTTTTTTTTACACGTGAGTTTTGTTCTTTTTTACACTTCTACGAAAGCCGATTTCTTATCGTAAATAAATCTATTTGAAGTCAAGCGTATGAACTTTAAGGTTCAAAAAGGTTTTACATAAATAAATAATGAGTAACACATTGGGTAAAATCCAACAAAATATGATTAAAAAGTTGTTTATGTTTTATCCGTTATTCCTGAATTTTTAATCACATTAATAAATAAGTAGATACATTATATATGAATACTCGTGTTCCTTAATTGTATGACCGTAATCATCTTGCAGCACTCCAAATCATCCAAGATGAAATTCAAAAATGTAAATCCTGATTATTTGGTGTTGCTTATCCGCTGAATTCTTATGAGTGTCATCACCTCAGCTGAATAATGGACCATTCCGTTTTTATTGTAAATAAATAAAAGGAATAAAAGGGACATGCTACACATAAAAAAATTTAATAAGCAAGAAAGAAAGAAAGAAAGTAGGGGAAAGATAGAGAGAGCGGGTGAGCGCACAGAAGCGATAACGCTAATCTGTTTCAATCGAACATAATGGAAAGATGAAAAGAAGGAAGGAAAGAGAGAGAGAGAGAGAGAGAGAGAGAGAGAGAGAGAGAGAGAGAGAGAGAGAGAGAGAGAGAGTTAAATCAAGATTATTATACTTTTTGCATATTGAACTATTTGGCAATAGTTCTTAGGTAAACATGTCAAACGTTGTAATAATTAAATTATCACACTGTGGTATATCGACAGGTTCTGCTAGTTGTAAATAAATCTATTTGAAGTTTCAAAAAAGTTTTACATAAATAAATAAGTTGATAAATAAGTAAAACGAGCAGGTACGGAGGCCGAATTATACTCAGCCATCACAGTCCCTCGTTTATGCATGCACAATTCGTATATATATATATATATATATATATATATATATATATAGAGAGAGAGAGAGAGAGATAGATATATAGAGAGAGAGAGAGAGGGGGGATAGATAGATAGATAGAGAGAGAGAGAGAGAGAGAGAGAGAGAGAAAAGAAAAAAAGAGAGAGAGCGCGAACGAGAGAGGGGGACAGCGAACGAGAGAGAACGAACGAAATAGAGAGAGAGAAAGATAGAGAGAGAGAGAGAGCGCGTGCGCGAACGAGAGAGAGAGAGACAGCGAATGAGAGAGAACGAACGAAATAGATAGATAGATAGATAGATAGAGAGAGACAGCGAACGAGAGAGAACGAAGAAATAGAGAGAGAGAGAGAGAGAGAGAGAGAGAGAGAGAGAGAGAGCGAGAGAGAGAAAACGAAATAGAGAGAGAGAGAGAGAGAGAGAGAGCGAACGAGAGACGAGAGAGAGAGAGAGAGAGAGAGAGAGAGAGAGAGAGAGGAGAGAGACAGCGAACGAGAGAGAACGAACGAAATAGAGAGAGAGAGAGAGAGAGAGAGACAGCGAACGACGAACGAAATAGAGAGAGAGAGAGAGAGAGAGAGAGAGAGAGAGAGAGAGAGAGAGAGAGAGAGAGAGAGCGAACGAGAGAGAACGAACGAAATAGAGAGAGAGAGAGAGAGAGAGAGAGAGAGAGAGAGAGAGAGAGAGAGGAGAGAGAGAGAGAGAGAGAGAGAGAGAGCGAACGAGAGAGAACGAACGAAATAGAGAGAGAGAAAGAGAGAGAGAGAGAGAGAGAGAGAAAGAGAGAGAGAGAGGGGGTGATGGTAGTTCGACCTGACAAACACGATCCTGCTAGCAGTCTGAACAATCATTCAGTAGCGGTAGAAGATCGAGCATCCCACACAGACACACGCTTTACGTTTTATCCAACTATGTTGGTTATAACTTATCAGCTATCATCAACATCAAAACAGACAGACACTGCTACGAAGCAAACGCTGAACTTTACGCAAACACCAGCAGCGACAGCGGCAGCAGCAACCAATGACGGTGATGGAAACTTCGGCAATATTGCCGCAAACATCTGTTTAACAAAAACAAAAAATAAATAAATCTTCTATTAATAATGGAGATTCGGGCTCTGCTAGTCTGTAACCGAAACTACGTCACTGCTTAGGTCACAATAGTGAAAATCGTCAATACATAGAATAAAGAACAACCCTGTCATCAGTTTAAAAAATATTTTTTACTCTCGCCCTTTTTTCTGTAACAAGAAGTTAATTAATAAGTTTACAAATAAGCAGATGCCTACGATTTTGTTTAAAATTTATGTGTAAAATTTTCAAAATAATCATTTGATTAATAATTAATAGATGCACGCAGAGAACAGAACTAAATTTCCATTTCAAATTGCTTCATTTTTAAATTTTTTTTTACTTCTTTGATATATTTGATTATTTTTCTTACTCATGATACTAACTCTTTGACATTGAATTTTCAACTTCCACCCACTTAGGCAATATCTTTCAAAAATTAATTTTTACACCGCCCGGAGGCGTATCTTTGAGGCGTAACAGATTCTCAAAGATACGTGCTTCAAAGTTAACTGACCTGAAAAAATGTAAAAGTTTTAAATAAAATAACTGGTGCATTATATCTTTTATTCATTAATATATCAACACTGAAAATTTCATTAAATTCAGTTAATTCCCTGATTTTTGGTATTTTTCTTTTCTTTCCGCGCGGTGACATACGATGGTGGAATTTAGGTCCGTTAAGTTTAATTTAACCAATGAACGTACGATAAAAACCCGTGCGACAAACAAGAACCCGTGCGGTATTGCGATAAAACTTCTAGTTGTACCATAAATCATTGGGCACGTCACGTGGTGTAATTGTTAGCAAACTATGAGGGTGATTCAAAAAGTAATGCCATTTTGTTTAGGAAAGGTATAATTACCAACACAGGAACATGTATCATACATCAAAATGAAGCTGATCTCTGTGGATCACATCCCTACTTCTCCGCAGTCACCGTTTCTCTCAATAACAATGTTCCACCTTCGAATGAGAATATGCACAAGGGTCAGTCAAAAAGTAATGCCATTTTGTTTAGGACAGGTATAATTACCAACATAGGTATAATTACCAACTTCGAATGAGAGCATGTATCCCTGCCCCGTAAAATTCTATTGGCTATTCTTTGAGCCACTTCTTCACTACAGATTTCACTTCCTCGTCACTAGAATAATGTTTACTTCTCAAACCCTCTTTCATGCGGCCGAAGAGATGATAGTCTCAAAACGCTAAATCTGGTGAGTTATCTGCAGTGAAGAAGTGGTTTATATTTAGAGTTCTGCTTCTCCTAGACTGGTTACATAGTTGAGGTTTAATAGCTCAGTATGCGCTACTATTTACCCATAGCTGGAGGAAGTGTAGTTGGATGCATATCTTTCTCAACGGTATTAGTGTAATATGAAATGCAAACAGCCTCGTCCTTGATTTGAACTCCGATCAACGAATCCATTTCCTACCACTAACTATTACCCAACGTGCCTCCATATCAAGTTATACCTCAAAACATTCCCAATAAAAATCATAATATCGTAAAATGAAAAACGGTTAAACTTGTAAATCGTCGTCAAAATTAAAACGGAAATTTATTTGGTGGTGATCCATGACAGTTTAACTACAGTGTATGAATCAACTTTTTTGAGAATTGGGTTACGATTTTAGGGGTTTGGGGATTAAGGTTGTTTTTAATTATGTATTGCTTTTAAAAAAACCTAAATTACTATACATTTAATGTTGAAAAAAATCTTTTTAAACCAAGTTTAATTTAAATTATACATTGCAATACTAACACAAACAACTGAGACTAATGTGTCTACCGTTCAATAATTAATTTCAATGGCCAATAAAATGTATAGTAATTTGGGATTTTTGTTTTTTTAAGCAATACATAATTATAAACAACTTTAATCCCCAAACCCCTAAACTGTAACCCAATTCGCAAAAAAGTTCATTCATACACTGTAGTTAAACTGTCATGGATCACCACCAAATAAGTTTCCGTTTTAATTTTGACGACGATTTGAAAGTTTAACCTGAAAGACTACACTAAAAAGCAAACAAAAAAGAAAGATAACTAAAAAAGTATTATTGAGATAAAATCCTTTTTTAAAAAAATCTATTAAGTCATTTTTATTTATTCAGTATTTTTACATTAATTAAGAAAATGCCAGTCGTATTCAGCGAGTGGAAGAGTTTAATCTACGGATGACAATTTTAAACCTCTAAAAAAAAAAAAAAAAAAATGGCTTCCATACTTTAGAAGATAGAGCAAGTCGTTTTTCATAACATTTTGGATAAAAAGTGTTTTAATCATAATTTTTCTTTTTATTTTTGTTATTATTTGTAGTTTATCTATTAATTTCATCTACTTATCTGTCTGTTAAGCTAATTTATCTGCTGTTTATTCTCTTAGAAACTTTTTATTAAAGTCAAATGATTAGGGATGTTCAAAAACACGCACCCGTTTATCTATTTTATTCGCATACAGTATTTTTAAAAGTAAAAACAATAAAATAACAGCAACAAAAATCGGTAAAATAAGTTTCAATAGGGCCGGTATAGCTTAGTCGGTAGAACGTCGGACTTGGAACCACAAGGTTCCGAGTTCGATACTGGCCCTCACCCGCTCAGCGTATGAGTAGCACAGGGTTCTGTGCGGTAAAGTGAGGAGATGATGGTAGGTGTGCCGCTCCACCTCAGAAGCAAAAAGAATCTCCTTGGTCTAGCGCTAGTGAAAAAAGGATAGGCCCCTCGCTGTTTTGCTGATACCGACTTTAGGCCATACCGACGACTTTACTTACTTGCTTTATTACTCTTCTATGCATTCTTTTTTACTTTATTCGTTCTCATAGCTTAATCTTCTAAGGATGTGCTCATTAAAAAAAATCAAATAAATCAGGTTAATAATATTTTAAAGATTTAAAATTGACATCCATAGATTAAATTCTTCCACTGTAGATGACTGGGATTTTGTTAATGTAGAAAATACTGAATAAATAAATTTGACAGATTGTAGAGCGTCCGCCAAGGGAACACAAGGTTCCTGGTTCGATACCAGCCCTTCCCATCTCAGCGTATGTGTAGCACAGGGATCTGTGTGGTAAAGTGAGGAGCTGATGGTAGGTGTGAGGCTCCACCTGAGACGTAAAAACAATATTCTTGGTCTAGCGCTAGAGAAAAGGGGGATAGACTCGCTCGCTGTCTGGTTGATTCCGACCTTAGGTCACTCGACGACTTTACTTAGATAAAAAAGTATTTTATCTGAATTATACTTTATTAGTCATTATTTTCTAAAAATATTTCTCATGTACCTAATTTAATTTTTTCTGATGAGGCAACTTGAGGAGCACCCTAACCAGAAGTTCCAAGGCCCCCAAAGGTCTAAATCCGGCTCAGATTTTACCCCCTTTTTTTGTCACGTGGGGTATTGTCTGAATTTGAGCAAGAATGCCTAACATAGAAAATTAACGCCCTCGTCTACTACTAAATTACCTTGCATTGGGGTTTCGGTTCCTATCGGATGAGTGAGCTAAAAGCAATCGCGTGGTCCCGCGACAGCACCTGCCCTTACCTAAAAAAAGGTAAGGGCCAGGTTTCTTATCCGGTGACTGAGTCACCCCTTACCAACAGCAACCTTGAGCACCTTTTTTATTTCGATGCTTCTAACACACGTGGACATGCCTACAAAGTCAGAATACAACATAGCTCATATGACTTTCGGAAACATTTTTTCATGCTCAGAGTTGCTGAGGCATAGAATAAACTGCCTGCATCCGTTGTAGGCTGCCGACATCTTTCAAAACCTCCATGCTTCCTGTAATTCGACAAAACTATACTTGATACTCCACGCACATATGCATGCACATGCACACATACATGTATATTATTACTGTACGTTATTTATGTTCCTGAAATTAGTACATTATTGTACGTACTATACATAAGACTTTGATAAGTTGTGGTGCACTTGAGCATTGTACGCAATAAATCTAATTATTATTTTTTTAAAGGGTAATGTCAACGGTAACCATGCATTTTTTGTATTGTCCATCGTACGAGGTTTGGTTCATGCATGGCTCTCCTTGTTAAAAATCCTGCCTTGGGGTAATATAGCCAAGAACTTAACACCAAGAGTAGAATGATATTTATATGCGGATGACTTTCTGATTTGCTACAAATTAAAACGAATATACACCATCAAACAAAAAAATGCAACAGTGCATTAATAGGATTAATAAATTGGCGACTGAAAAATGTGGAAAATAAATACTACTAACCAGCCTCTGTCAATAGTGATAATGGGGTTATTTCCTATAACACCAACATAAACAAAGGGGAACCACTTTTGACTGATAAATTATTTATTTATTTTCCCATTAAACTAACCCTGACCCTAAACCTAACACCCGTCTTCTTTTTTCCTAGTAGATCAATAAATAAATAAATAATTTATCAGTCAAGAGTGGTTCCCCTTTGTTTATGTTGGAGTTATAGGAAATAACCGATAATGGATATGGAAACATTTAGCTGTTGCCACTATTCGGACAGCCAAGTAATTACGAGGGTGAATCAAAAAGTAATGCCATCTTATTTAGGACAGGTATTATTACCAATACAGGAACATGTATCATACATCAAAATGAAGCTGGTCCTCTGTGGATCACATCCCTACTTCTCCACATAGTCACCATTTCTCTCAATAGCAATATTCCATCTTCGAATGAGAGCATGTATCACTGCCCCCGTAATATTCTGTTGACTGTCCTTTGAACAACTTCTTCACTACAGATTTCACTTCTTCATCACTGTGATTCAGACTATCATCTCTTCGGTCCCATGAAAGAGGGTTTGAGAGGCAAATATTATTCCTTACCGGGATATGCATTTGGGGTTTAGGGACCGCTTGTGAATTTCATATTCCTTTGTTACTCTTTCAAAGAAATCACCACAGGGGAATTCGTTGGTTGGAGCTGGCTCAGCCGACTCAGGATGAATGCCATCACAGAAGACAGAAGATTTACTAATTTTAATAGAACAAAAGAGACGAACACCCGGTGAGATACATTGAACTTATTACTTTGCTAACCACTTTGCTCCTCGGAGCAGATATATGCGTCAAATATAGACTACAATAGTACCTTGACTTACGATTAACTTCCATTCGTAACTCAATTTCCTCGTATATAAAATCAATTTTCCTATTGAAATGAATTAAAATGTCATTAATCCGTTCCAGCCTAACCACAAACACCCTAGTTAATTTTGTTACTTTCTTTTGAATAATAAAAATAGCTCTGTATTGTGTAAGTTGTTGGTGGAGTGGCTTATTGTCGGTATCGGCCGGACAGTGAGGGTGTATCCCCTTTTCGTTTGTGCTAGACCAGGGAGATTATTTTCAATGGGGTGAAGCGCCAAAACTACCGCCAGCTCCCCGTTCTTATCCACAGATTATCCAAACTGTGCAACTCATGCGCTGAGTTGGCGGGGATCGGTATCGAACCAGGAACCTTGCGATTCCTAGACGCGTGCTCTATTGATGGATATAATAAATTAATTGCAGTAATATGTTTTGATATTTATTTATTTTTTATAATATCATTTTTCTTTGGCGTAATGAATATGGAAACTTAAATGTTTTTTTGTGAATTTATTAATATAAGCGTATTTGAAGCTCACTCATACCTCAAATTTTAGGTGACAATACAAAGTAAAAATGTTTCGTACGGTTCGGAGTTTTTAAACATTTGACCAAAATTTTATAGTTTTACTTAAAATCTATAAAAATCTATTTAAAACAAAGAATAAGCCCGACCACGAAGGACAAATTAATAGAAAACTTTGGGGGGCTCATTCGGAGTGGATGAGAGGGCCAAGACAATAAGGCCCAGAGAGCTTCCTTGAAAACTTTCGCTCGACGGTGACAATGCCCTACCTATAGTAGCCGACAGCAAGTTTGAATCTTGCTCGCTCATACTTCAATTTTTAGCTCACAAAACAAAGTAAAAACCAACCAACTGACAGCTCGTAACTCGAAAAACTCGTAAATTGGGACACTCGTAAGTCAAGGTAGCACTCTTCTTTAAATCAAAATTATTGATTTAGATGAATCTATTTCTTTCAGCACCTGGCGCCAGGTAAATGTCAAACATTTCATTTAATAATCTAAAAATCCACGTCTTTTCTTAAGAAATCTTCATATATTGTCATCGCAATCCACAAAAATAGTGATTGAATAGAGATCCCGCAAACAACAGACATTTTTTTCTTATTTCTCAGTCGTATTGAAATATTGGATTTGTGGGCAAAAATATTCTTTTTGCAACATATTGGGAAAATATCTTCTGGGGATAATTCCAGACGGTAAGTTCCGTAGTTTTCAAGTTCGGATACAAGACAGAACGACAAAAAAAATTTCATGTAAAGACAAACAAAAGAAAACAGAAGATAGATTTGGGTTTTTTGGGGGGGTGGTGGGGGGAATTTACGGCATATCAACTGTTGTTGGGTTATTTTATGCTGAAGACGTTTCGTTCTATTTATGCTTGATGGGTCTTCAAATGTTTCAAACTCAATTTTTTAAAAACATTTTTCAAATTCATTTTTCTTCTATTTAACGCTTAGATGGGGCCCTAACAGGTACTGCCACTCCAGTCAGAGTGGACTTGGAAGTAATAGTGATAAAGGGGTACTCCAGATTCCCCAGAGTTCCAGAATAGGAACTTCACCATCAGATAGTTTAACGTCATAACCAGAGTACTAAGACCTTCAGCCATCGCCTTCGAGCGCATATATGATTAAAAAAGGTTGGGGCTTTCCATAAGAGCAATAGGTAAAATGTTTAAAAGCTGTGAACCGTACGAGACATACACAGTGTTACCTTGTCTTACGAGTGCCCCAACTTACGAGATTTCCGAGTTAAGAGCTGTCGTCACACGGTCGATTTTTTGATTTGTGTTGTTAGCTAAAATTGGAGGTACGAACAAGATTCAGATACGCTTATGTTAATAAGTTTACTAAAAACGTTTAAGTTTTTCCAATTTATTAAGAAAAAAAAATATGACAGCACATAAAAAGTTTTTTATAAAATCCAATTCTATTTTTCTTATTTAAAAGAATTAAGTCGTAGATTGTACAGATTGGTTGGTTGGATTTTACGGCATGTCAACCCTTGTTAGGCTATTTTATGCCGAAGACGTTTTTGTTTGATTAATTCTTGATTGGTATTCAATTTTTTTTTAAAACTCAATTTCTTTAAACACATTTTCAAAAAATTTTTTTTTTTTTTAACCCATGACTTATTTAACCCATATAGGAGACACTACCAGTTATTCATAAGCCATAAACAGGATCCTAAAAGTTACAACCACTCTGGGTCAGAGTGAAACCTTAAAGTAATGGTGATAAAGGGGCACCCCATAGTCCTCAGAGCTCCAGAATGAGATGCAGTTTAACGCGATACTGTTGTAACATAACAAAGATTACTAAATGAGAAATAACCAAAAAGAGGTTGGAAATGAAATGGAATCTTCTTAACATTAACAAAATACAATACTCGCCAGCGGCGTGTGAAGAAGGTAAACTACTGCTTGCTGTATAAGACTACCCAGTCAGTACTTTCATATTTATGAGGCTTGGGACATACCCATTAATGTTCATAGGTAGGGTATATACCACATACCCAGGACACATTGTACAAAAGACGAGGGAGAAATAGATGAGATTTATAATAGCCAACTCCTTCTAATGTAGAGGGTGCCACAGAAATATATCCCACATTTTAAATACTGACCTGTGTAGTTCAAGTAAGTTTAGCCAAGTTTTAATTGGTGACCCATCTAGCTATTGTCTTACCATTTATTTTTCACATAAGATCAGTTAGGATCATGGTTTGGACGGGTGCATTACGCTTTTTTATTTGTAGACTGGCGATTCTGTAATTGTTCCACAGAGCTTATCATGCTTATTTCGTATTACGACTAGAAAATCGACACTGCTATTGGTTGAAAATTTCCAAGCAATGGTGTCATCGATTAAAAAAGAAAGGGCCACCTGGAAGACCTCGAACGTCAGAAAATGTCTAAACTTTGAAATTGTATATCATCTACACTTTCAGGCCTGATATGTATATATATATATATATATATATATATATATATATATATATATATATATATATATATATATATGTGTGTGTGTGTGTGTGTGTGTGTGTGTGTGTGTAAATACATAAAATATGAAAATACATGGTATTCAGAGGATGATTTTATTATAGTTAGAAGTAAAATCATTTATCATATATTCATAACTAAAATTATATATATATATATATATATATATATATATATATATATATATATAT
This sequence comes from Doryteuthis pealeii, assembly GCA_023376005.1. Classification (NCBI taxonomy): domain Eukaryota; kingdom Metazoa; phylum Mollusca; class Cephalopoda; order Myopsida; family Loliginidae; genus Doryteuthis; species Doryteuthis pealeii. The sequence goes on along the minus strand of CM042145.1, from coordinate 48,720,439 downwards.
ATATACACACATTATTAATTATATATATATAATATATAATATATATATAATATATATACATACACACATTAATAATAATATATATATATATATATATATATATATATATATATATATTATATATATAACACATTAGTTATGAATATATATATATATGTAAGAAAAATAGGAACCCGACAGATATATTGAGAATAATTGGAAGAAAAATATATATACTTTGGTATGGATGAAATTTATTATTCTCTTACACACAATATTCTATTTAGAATTATTTTAAATATAATTTTGTGTTTTCGATTATTATTATTATTATTATTATTAGATGTAAAATAATTTTAAACAGAATTAAGTGTGTCTAACCGAATATAAATACCCCTGCAGAGTGCTCAACCTACCAAGGGTGGGGAGCATATATTTAGTCATCCGCAGACAGTCTTGTTTCGACGTGTCACATCAGCTCAGTACGGCTAGACTTAGCAGGCTACCTCCAAACGGAATCGAAACCCGACCAATTTTTCACATGGACATCAGCACACCCATTAGCGCCAGAGGGAATAGATAAATACCCCCTAAGGTGCTCAACCTATTAGGGGTGCGGAGCATAAACAGTACTGTGCATATGTTTCGGTCATTTCGGTTTTTAAACTAATAAATTTTTATTTCTCTGAATTTTTGAAATGAGGCTTGATAATTAGTAAATAGTATAAAGAGTTGGATTCGACGTTCCGTGATGGCTCCCCATTACAAAAAGAAGGTTCCCGATTACGACAATAAGGCTCTCGAGTTCTAGAAGGTTCCCGAGTCCGACAAGAAATACCTGAAGAAGGCGGGAGGGCACATCGGCCGAAACATTGTACAGATGACAATAAAGATGAGGACAATAGTCCGAATAGTCCGAATAATACTAATAAAACTTTTCTAAAAGCTGGCTTTGTGGATTTTTCGTATTACGTTTTCTACAGTTGTTTCATAGCCAATAATCATATTTTGTAATTGGGGTTCTGAATGAGGGGTGGGGTGGAGAGACGCGAGATGGCCTCTAAATGTGGCCGTGCAAGAGTAATGCTCATTTCAAGAAGTCATTTTATATGGTTAATATTTCTTATCGCTTCCCTTGGCTTCAATAATTGTTTCAATTCGCTTGTTTAGAGCCGTCGGTTGCTAACGAGCCTCGAGAGGTCATACCGAACCAATCCAGGGGGGGGGGGGTGAAAGGAATTGAAAAAATATTTTTTAAAGATCAACAAACGGCACATAATTTACTCTTACGTTATTGCATGTAAAATCATTCATGAATGAAAAACTTCCGAAAAATTTTATTAAAATCAAACAAATGAATGATTTTTGTTGTAATTCGAAAACAAGTTAATCTTTATGCGAATTCATCTCTTATCATAATGGAGATTGTGTGTTTGTCTGTCTATAACCGAAACTATATTACTACTCGAGTCACAATTCCCTTAGTTATTACGTCACATTCTCCATGATTTTATCTTTTTTGAAAACTTAATTAAATTGTTTTACATTATTAATACTGTTGACCTTATCTACATCCTAATAACATGCAATTGTATTTATATAGAGAGAAAAATAGTGGTTTACAGTGTGAACGGGAAGGCTAATTTACATATTGATATTTAAAAAATTGATTTTGATAAATATGTGCTTAGTATTATTGATTTCTAATTGTTTGGTTTTATCTTAATGAATATGAACAAAAATCTCTGGGATAAATCTTTTAAAAAATCCATAAACAAGGAAGAAATAACTCTAATTTTATTCTTTACTTCCTATTTTAACTAAATTAGGAAAATTTAACAATGAAAGACAGGAGTGATGGAAGAGTAAGTTTCAGTTGTTCTATTTTTCGATTATACCCCCAGTGTTGTCTGACCAGCAAAAACTCCTCGGAAGCATAAGGTTCCGGGTTTGATACCAGCCTCCGCCAACTCAGCGCATGATTAACACAGCTTGGATCTGTGTGGATAAGGTTGGGAGTTGATTTTAGGTGTAGTGACTCACCCCAGATGCAAAAATAAACCCGGAACCTTTTGGCTCCTAGGTGGATGCGCCACTGACTGAGCTAAACAGGCCCTAAAAATATGGAACGCTTCATGAATTTGTTTAGATAAATACGAGGGAGAGTAAGAAATCATCGGCACTTTTGTCATAACATATCCTCATAATTGTCACCCTGCATTCGTACGCGTACTTATACTTGGCACTGTTTTGGTTCCGTGATCGAAGTTTGAGCCTGATCACGCCATTTTGCTTGCTGTATTTACAGAGTAAATTTTATGCACCAAGGAAGTGACCCGATTTATCTGGTCGGAAGGAGTGTCAAGGATTGAAATTTCATCAGAGGCTTGTAGCATAATACAGCGGCAGTACACTTCCGCGTATAAATGTGTATGATTGGATAGAGAAGTTAAAAAGTGGCCGGACAAGCATGACGCACCAAGAGAGGAAAGGACGCCGGTTAACCTCCATCACTGATGAGACTGATTCAGCGAGCTCGAGAGATGGTGAACCGGCGAGTTACCATCGATGAGATAGCTTTTTCTCTGCAGATTAGTCATGGTTCTGCCTTTCAAATCACCCACGATGAACTCGGCTTCCATAAAACGGATATATTTTGGAATCTCCTTCGTAGTAAAGTCTAAGGTAAAATCCGGCGAAAATCAGCATTCGAAATTTTGACTTTTCGCCATTCTGTAAAATAATTGGGGATATCAAGCAATTATTTTAGTAGATTTTTGGATTCAGTAGGAAAGAGAAAAGAAATACAGAAAAATTGAATATCAACGGGCGACGCTCACTTGATCGAACGTCAGACAATGAAAGATTTTTGAAGAGATTAAAAAAGAGACGAAATCATGAACTCATGTGACTTAAACCGGTGACTTAAACAGAAAAAACCCTCCTTTCTTCCTCTCTCTCTGACTTTCTTTCTCTCTTACTCAACACTTGATAATACCTCCCCTCTCTCTGTATTTTGATGTTTACTACTAGACAACAAATTGCCACACTGAAATAAAGTTGAAATCCGACAAGGGAGCAAAAGTGATTGGTGTTCGATTCTTCCTTACTGGTTACCACGGAAAACGAAAACGTCCCTTTAAAATAAATTCCACACCAAACAAGGGTCGTAACACTACGAGTGGAAAATAGACAAATCTGAAACACGATTTTTGATATGTTACAATATAACCAGATGGACTGGAGTAGAAGAACTTTGGAGTCACAAGGTTAATAGCATCTAGTATTAACCCCTTCACCCCCAGGACTGGACAACTAATGAACATGTCATGTACACTTGAAGTTTCTTATCACAACTTGTATTATTTATTAATATTTCCCAAGAGCTTTTTCAATATAAGTAATTCTTCGCACCCAAAATCCGATACACACAAAAACCATTATGCTTTCTTTTGTATTTGGTGAATACTGATAAATGTATTTCTATTTTAACACTCAAACTTTGCCAGAATCTTTTTCAACATGATCTCTGTAGTTCTGCGCTGTTAAAAGGGTTAAGAAAACCAATCTCGATTTCTTGGCATTTCTACTTATTTTCAGCCACTTCGTTGGTTTGCGATCTTGTGTCAATTCTTACCGCAAACTTTCATCATCATTATCATCATCATCATCATGTCACGCAAGTAGCACGAATATCCACAACAATCTCTCTCCAACTGTCTCTATGACGACATAAGCATTCTCTGCTTAGAACACTTACTACTGAATAGCGAGTTCGATCTTCGCTGAAGGCCACTTACTTGCGACCTTGTACCACACCTTACCCGTGGCGAACGGGTTAGGTAAATACCTACTCTGTATAGGAACATTTATCTATCTATACATATATAAAGGGCAGTAGGTGTGTATGTATATATGTATGGATGGATGGATGAAACTACGAAAATAAAACAATTAACGAGAAAGTAAATATATATACACATATTAAATATCTCCGGTTCTTGCTTTTTATGCAAAAATTATGAAGATTTATATTCGAAGATATTTAAAATAAAATAGACATAGAAATAGCATTGAAATTTTGCTTAAAAAATGTCCAGCATTTGTAAATCTCAAAAGTAAACAAATCAATACAAAAGGTTTTTGCCCCTCTCCACTCCACCCAGGCGATGCTGGGTAGTCGCTTCTAGTAATCTATAAAGGGAAAAAAGTTTACTTCTACAAAATTTAAATATATAATTCTAAATTGCGCAAATCTCAACACAATTTGAATTTAGAAATATTATACAAATCAAAGAAAATAAATAACTTAAAAATTATTCTAAACTCATAGAATTAATAATTCAATATGTTTGCTTATGTTGTTCGTGTAGTCAAATGAGTGTCTCTCCCAACTAGTCCAACATCGAAAATGTGGAGCATGTGGGGATTAAAATAGAATAAAAATAAATAAATAATAACAATCTCCCATGAGCCTTCAGACCGGAAGAACCCTCTGAGCATGTGCAGGAAAAATGATTCACTTCCTACCACCAAGATAATCTCTCGGCCATTCGGACGAGGGCCTTAACTGGGACCAGACATTATAACTGGGCAGGAAGAAATTTTCTTCTTCACGTGGAGAGGAAATTTTTCCTGTCCAGTAATAGTCATAGTGGTGACTATGACTAGTGAATAAAGCCTGTTGTCTTTTCAGTGCGACCGCCAAATATAATGGAGTTTAAAGGAACACGCACCAGAAATAACCACAGACCTTTAAACCAAGCATTAGAATACTTGTCATCCCACAAACAATAGTCCACAGGGACAAATTCTCGTCCAACACCGAAAATCACTTTCAAACATACTGTTTCTCATATTTGTTGACGTTCAACCAATTGTGTTGTGGAGTAGACAGACTACCCCCACAAGATGGACTTGTCTGACTATTTAGCGGTCAGTTTTTGGAGCTGGGAGAGCAGCTTAAGAGCTATTACAACTTCAACCGTGTACCATATTTCTTCTCGGAAATAAACACTCTTGTTATATTTAAATGTGGGTGGACCTCCCTTGATTCTATGACACAACACTATGTTAAGTGTGAAAAAGACCATTGCTCCTTAAAATTTCCCCAATCTTTTATTATGGCAAGCCACGGCCGACTGGACAATCAGCGGGTGTGACTTTCTTTAAAAACGAAAGACGGATTATTTTAGCTTTATTCGACAAAGAAATACTGCTGCTACTGCTGCTGCATGTTGTGTGTTTTGGGTGTAAGAAAGCTGTTAAATTCCATGACATTTTACATCAGATAGAAGCCAGTTTAACTCACTTAAACAACCTTGGAAATTCTTCACAGCAGTTCCTTACTTTCAAAAGAGTAATATATTTTTGGAAAAGAATTGCCTAATCAGATCAAAAACAGCAAAAGCGAATAACATTTTATGTTTAAATTAGATGATTTCAGAAAAATGGTACGAATATTTTAGCAGGCCATTTTTTGGGGGAAACTAATCGGATTAATTAGTATACACATTTTAATCTGTAGATAGAGTAAATGTTCTCTTAAAAGATTCCCCTTTTTTTCTTTTTGTTAAATGTTCACGTGAGAAAATTCTAAATTCAAGGTTCACTAATATAATAGAAAAACAGTCGTTAAAATGCTGGAGTTAAATTAGTTGTCAACGTAAGGGACACAGAGGTCACTAAGTAAAAATAGAAAGGACGCCTATGAAAAGAGGAAAAAGAGTTGAATTAGAGTGAATGTAGTAAATGGTGCAGTCGTACAGTAGCACTGATACGGCTATGGCTGCGGCTTGGGAGATATGATCCAATTTATGGATGTTTGAATGTCTCACAAAGGAAAGTAACACCATGGTCTACATTCTTTTTAAATGTATCATTATTTCGCACATATTATTTTCGGTTTCATTTCTATAATCTTTTTTGCTATGAACTGACAGGGCAAATTGATTAAAATAACAAGCATAGTTGAACACTCATCGAACAATTCTTATTATACTGGAGATTGTGTGTCTGTAACTAAAACTACGTCACCACCAACGTCACAAATCCCTTTGTTATTTACGTTATATTTTCAATGTTTATTAAATAATAATTATTTAATCTTAATTAGCATCTTATTTATTAACAATGTCTCTATTAAGGTCTAGTTGAGATAGATTTGCCCCAAAACAGTCCATATTATTAATGCATTTAAAATCCTGCAATGTGTGAATTATCATTAAGAAATAAATGTTTACATAGTATACCCGGTCTATGTAGTATGGTCTACTTAAGAGGTTACAATAGCTTAATATATATATATATATATATATATATATATATATATATATATATATACCAACCCCTCAGCACGAGCAGGATGTGACACAAGGTCAATTTCTTAAGCGGAGTTCAACAGGTTTGAATTAAGAGTTCTCCTTCTCCAAGACTGGTTACATAGTCATGGTTAAAGAACCCAGTCTGCCCTGCTATTTACCCATATCTGGAGGGAGAGTAGGATTCATACCTTTCCCAAGGGTATTGGCGCTAAGTGAAAATGCAATTACCACGTCCAGGATTTGAACTCGGGGCGACGAGTCCATTTCCCCTGACTTTAACCATTACACCACGCTCTTCCTTATAGCTTAATATATAAGCTGATTCTTTGAGTCGTCTTTGAACGAATCAGCAAGTATAGTGATGAATACAACATGGGAACCAATAATTAAAAAGGATAGATTAGAGTAAAAAAAAAACGCAATATGAGTCAAGGTAAAACAATCATACATAAGTATAAAGGTAAACATTCTAGGTAAATAGAAGATTAGGTTTATAAGTTCAAAAAATTCACTCTGAATTGTCCAGTTGGACACATGGCGCAACAGATATAAGGATTGGGTTAATACATTTCTAACTGTCAAGGGCGATAATAACATAGAATACACAACAGAACTTAAAACTTGTATCCAGTCCTGGTTAACAAAACGAGAACAGTCAACCACTGTTGAACAAAGGGATCGGTTCGAAGTTCCGTGAAGGCCCCCGATTACGACAAGAAAGTCCCTGAGTTCGATACGAAACACCTGAAAAGGCCGGAGGGCATATCGACCGAAACGTAGTATATATAACAATAAAGATGAGGACAATAGTCTAAATAATACAAATAATCCAAAATATCAAACGTTGTAATAATTAAATTATCATACTGTGGTATATCCAAAGGTCCCGCAAGTATTATCAATTACTTCCCATTATATTTCATTCTATACATTTCTGTAAAAGCAACTTGTCGAATAAAATGGATTGTAATATTGCGTATCGTGACTGAGAATGAAAAAAAAATGTCTGGAATAAAGAATTTTTATTCCATCAGTCAGATCAATTTTACAGAAGTGATTTGATTTAGGGTGAGTTATGCTGAGAAAAGATTTTCAGTGAGTCACATCATCATGATAACCCTTAGAAATACAAAAAAAAAACTCAAAGGTTCTTAATCAGACATACATGCACATATGAATATTTAACACGCAATATCAGATTCTTGTTAGATTGCAATATATTTTCAAGATTTCTCTTGTCTACATGTATATTATAACATGGATTATTATTATTTACTCCTTTTGAGTTTTCACATCAGCGTTAGCTGATGGTCTTTCACTGGAGTCTGAGTGACAGCAAGTCTCCTCAGGTCTCTAGGACTCTTCTAGCTGGATAGTTTAAACACTCTTTTTTTTAACGATTTGAATAGCTAAGATATGAGGTATTTAAAAAAAACAACAACAAATCAACAGATTATTATTTTAGTAAGAGAACAAATTAACAATAAATAAATAACACATACATTGCACAACGTCGTAAATAAGAAATTAAACAAGGTGAAGTTAAAATGTTTAACTTACTAATTTTCAATTCTACTGACTTTTTAAATATTATAGAATATTCCATTTTCCCTTTTGGGTTTCAATAAGTTTGGGGGGGGATTTCGCGGTTTTTCTTTGTTTTTTGTTTTTCTCTTATGTTATTCGTATACCTATCTATCCATCTATCTTATTTAAAAAAAAAAAATTATTTTATATTTATTTATTTTTTGATTATTATTATTATTATTATTATTATTATTATTATTATTATTATTGGCATCCTTCTGTCTGCTAAAGACGATAGCGTAGTGTCCAAACTGTGCGAGTGGCTGAGCAGGTTAATTTTTGAATGGCTGTGTCTGGTACACTGACTGCTCACAAACAGTGATGATTATTAGGACTGCTGTTGTCTCTCCTTTCTTCTGGCTCTTTTTGCTGTGGAGGCTACTTTCCCCTCTCTTTCGTCCCTTTTCGTGCATTATTATTATTATTATTATTATTATTATTATTATTATTCACTCCTTTTGAATTTTCACATCAGCGTTAGCTGATTGTCTTTCACTGGGGTCTGAGTGACAGCAAGTCTAGCAGATTGCAGCAGAGCAGTATTCTGGATGGTCTCAATCTTTTCTCTGATGTCCAGATTTTCCAATCCCTTTGGGACCGTTCCAAGTACACCAACTACAATTGGTATCACTTTGACTTTCATATTCCATAACTTTTTCAGTTTTCTGGCAAGGTCCAGGTATTTTCCATAACTTTTTCAGTTCTCTGGCAAGGTCCAGGTATTTGTCCATTATTATTATTATTATTATTATTATTATTATTATTATTATTATTATTATCCCTTGTGATTTTTTCGCACCAGCGTAAACTGATGGTCTTTCATTGGAGTCTGAGTGACAACCAGTTTCCTCAGTTCTCCAGGACCCTTCTGAGTATTCTAGCCGATTCCAACAATGCTGTGGTTTAGATGGTTTCAATTCTTCCCCTGACTTCCAGCTCCTCCAGTCTGCTTTCCAGACTTTTGGGGGCCATTCCAAGTGCACCAACTACAATTGGTATGACTTTCACCCTCTTTTCGTTTTCTTTCATCTTCAACGTTTCAAGTAAATTGAAAAAGAAAGAAACTTGAGATATGACTGCTGCATGATCAGACTGAAAATCGAACATTTGCTCAATTCTGTTGTTGCGAAACACAAAGTATCGATTTGTTGTCATAGCCTGTAACAGTGTTGAAGAATAATGTTTAGTTGGGTATCGTTTCCTCGTATAAAATAAAAGTGAGAACAATTCATGATGAAGTAATTTTAAGAATATTCTATTTCCGGAGAAAACTTAACAGAATAGAATACAATATAAGAATAAGGGATAATAATGTCCTTATATTAAAAATCCTTTTAGTCCGGTCATGGACCGGGTACATCTGCTAGTCTAAGTATATGAATGAGTCGCATCTGTTTTGGTATGTAAGTATTGACTTATAATTCAGAAAAGAGATGCTATTAAGCATTAAAATCGCGCATACGCTTTAATATGTTTATAATAAAAAAAAGTACAGAATTTAGTTTTTGATTTTTACTGATTAAAGGATATAATTTAATAATTAAAAATCAATCGATTTATGGAACTCTTCACAGTTTTTCATGAGTAAGTACAAAAAAACGTGTGTAACTCTTTAGATCTACTTAAGATCTGCCATGTTTAAATATCACACAGATTCCATAGACGAAATTTGAATGCTTTTTCGAAAATTATTGTTTTGCAATTTATCATTATACTAAAGCTGAGCGAATCAATTTTTGTCTCTTAAAGTTTTTTTTTACTGTTTAGTTTAATTACATGAAAGTTATACTAAAATATTCCTTAGTTTTAGGATTGAGTTATGTTTTTTTAAAAATTCGATTTTAATTGATTCTAATCAGTCGTAATTTGCAGTTATGTCAAAAACTGACCCGTCCCTCACTTGACATTCTGTCTGTTACTTTCATCCTCTCTATGTATATATTGATTACCTACTCGTTATATATGTTAGTTTCTTAGTGAGCGCGGAGATAGATAGATAGAGAGAGAGAGAGAGAGAGAGAGAGAGAGAGAGAGAGATTTGAAAGTTATGAAACGTATTTGTATGTTACGTTTCATAAACAGCCAGCCAAGCCAACTTGCTCCTTAATAAATCTAAATTAGGTCAAACGCTCCTTTCGTAGAAATCTTACAAAATGATTTTAATGTTTTTTTTAATTCTCCGGACGTATTTATTTATGTTTTTGATTTAATTCGCTTTGCAAACTCACGTTTCTCTAATCCCAATTATTAGAGCTCGATGGGTGACCCAACGAGTCACATTTTGTCCAGTTTAGTACTAATTATAAAAAATATAATTCTTAGTTGATTTGGGTTAGTAGATGGGTAAGTCCTTCTGTTACTTCTTATTTTACTGCTGTCATGACAGGGATTTTGAGAAATAAATTTTGACTTTGGTGTGTCTTCTCTCTATGCTACGTTGACCACGCCACCAAGTGGCTATTGGTAGACACGGGAGGTAATTACCCTTCGTGACCCCTTATTATGCGAGATATGTAATCCCAACAGCAGTAATCTTCAAAGAAAAGTGATCCTGTACAATAACGATCTGCACAATATTTTGTCTATGAAAAAAATCCGTATACTGTTTGCTAAATGTTCCTCAATTGGGTGATACCATTCGACTTAGTTCTTACATATACAGTTACATGTAGAGATGCATAGTGTAATGGTTATCGTCATAGGAAATGGGCACAACGAGACGAGTTCAAATCCTGGACGAGACTTTTTGCATTTCACATAGCGCTAATACCTTTGGGAAAAGGTATGAATCCGAAGAATCTCCCTCCTGCTATGCGTAAATAATAGGACAGACTGGGCTCTTCAACCTTGATTAGACAACAAGTCTATGAGAAGGAAAACTGAATCCAAATCTGTAAAATACCGCTTAAGAAATTGACAAAGACATGATGAAAAAATACTGAAATTGGAAGCCCAAAACAAGCACCTCCTATGTAACTGTATATATATTTGCCCAACCCCTTCACACGATCATGATGCGACACAAGGTCAATTTCTTAAGCGCAATTTAACAGGTTTGAAATAAGAGTTTTTCTTCTCATAAATTGGTTGCCATACCAAAGTTAAACAGTCCAGTCCGCCTTACAATGTTTTACCCATAGCCGGCGGGAGAATAATTGTATATATATATTTTCGATATGTTATGTTAAATTTGTTATGTTCCTTAAGTGTTACAGACAAAAAATGAATATACAAATGATTGGGACATTTTTATCATTATAGTAGATTATGAATAAACTTATTACCGTATTTGACGGCATATAAGATGCACGGGCATATAAGACGCACCCCCATTTCAGCAGGTCAGATTCAGTAAAAAAGTTTTTAGTGTATTTAAGCATATATTGTTGAAAACAGTCTAGCTGTGCATTACACAAGCAGAAACATAGCTGTATAAAAGCAATTTGGCAGTACATGCAAGCAATAAGCATACACAAGACATCTCAATAGCAGGAAATAATAAAGAAGATTAGGCTAAGCCTACGGGAGGTCTCAAACTTCACCTACGATGTATAAGACACAGGGTAATTTTTTGAGCAAAAATTTTGGGAAAAAAGTGCATCCTATATGCCGTCAATATGGTACTTAGTGCATACCAGCTATTATTATATTTTGTACTTGGCTGGATCAATATGTCCGTAGCCTGACACGTATCTATTAGCTAGATTTTAATCAGTGATTTTCACCGAATTATGTCCAATCTATATGACTTATATTCTCTATTGTATTAAGTGCATTAACAAATTAGGATATTATAATCAACAAATGAATATTTACAGCAGAATATTAATGCTATCTTCTTCATTAACTTATGAGCTTCACGATTCAACTTTTTACATATGGTATATGTTGAAAAATGAGGAAGAATGAAAAATAAAAAAAATGAGGATGACTTATTGACATTTGGTAAAATATCACGACACTACACGTTTCGATTGATGGATCCACAGTATTAAAACATATTTGAAATAGATATGTATGTAAGTATTTACTGACATCCCACCATGTCAGTCGAACACAAAGATCGTTACTACGCACAACTCGAAGCTCGTGCGTGGCTAGTGTTTAGAAATTGCGTGAATCCCCTCGGCAATCCTCTTTTGAGGTACCCCGGGAACCGGGCAATAAACGTACACATGTCCTTTTAGACGCGGGGGCAGATTCTGCCTGGGGGATGACCCCCTGGGATCACGCTGATATTAATGTATGTATGTAGTTAGTATGATTTATATATATTATGATATATACATATTTAGTATGGTATATACATATTAGTGTATATGCACATATATATGATATTAATGTATGTATGTATATACATACATATAGTATTAATTCATGTATGTATTTATTATGGTATATACATTTTTAAATTTCTATTATTTTGACATCTGACCGTGGGCAGTGGATGGCTGCGATATACAGGGGTGCAGAACTGTTTGAAACTGCAAGGGTGGACCGAGCAAAACCCAGGAAAGCGTGCCGAAAACGAGAAACTCTACCAGCCAATTCTGGTGATGTGTGGATCTTTGAGGAGTGTGAATGGGCCCTATTGTCAAAGGCGGGCTTGGTCAATCACATGAAATCACATGAGAGCTATCCGACTGCAATTGTTGTCTCTACCATGCTACACTCTAAGACCCAGCATGATCCCCAACATGAGGACAATGATGAGTATACAACACCTGTCGACGCAGTCAACACCAATCGTTATGTGTGCCAGATATGTTTTGGGATATGCAGGACTTTGGCGGTATTAAAATGTCATGAATGAGTCCACAAACGGACAATGGATGAAGGAGTGGCAGTCTTACGTTGCTAATTACGCATTGCACATTACGTAATTGACATTATATAAAAGACATTACGTAACATATATTATATAATAGACATTACTTATGGCTTTCATCTATACAAAAGTGATTTTAAATGTTCAATTCAACTGCTGAGTCGTAGTTAAGTAATCAATATGCAAGAAGTAATTTCTCACAGTCCGCACATATGAAAGTTTAGCGTTTTTTATAAACTTTTAAATCTATTAAATATTAATCATTAATATTATATATATATATATATATATATATATATATATATATATATATATAGATTTCCATACAGTAATGCAGGTCATCAATAGAGAGAGCTCGATTTGCCTTATTTCAGATGTGTGAATGGACAAAGCAATACAGTGAATAAATGAAAGAAAATAACTTTAAATTTGCTTCATGTGATGATCTATTTCAGCTGCAACAAGCTTAGCTCGTTGCAGCATCTTCAGATATAGAGCAAAAACATAGTTATTACTGATTCTTCTGGAAATCTTTTAGGCTAGGCATTTAGGGGGGTGAAGGTTATGGGTTACAGGAAAAATGGATAGAAGAGTTAGGTATGTTAATTAAGCATATCTAGGTGGGGAGGTCCCTATATGGGAATTTTCGGATGGTCGTTACAATAAGAAGTGAAAATAAATTGAAGTAAGAAGAAAAACAAAAAAATTCAAAGGTGTGTGTATATGTTATATATCGATGGGTACCGTCGTTTTTTAGACGGTTAGTGTAAAATAGATTTTGAATCCAAGTGTTGTTGAATTTACATCTTAGCCATAAGGTGATTGATGTCCTGTAACCTCAAACTGATCCGACTACTTCCGGTTACGAAATGGGTGGTAACAGAAAGGCTCAGATTTTTTAGAGGCAGTCAAGACGTTAGACGTCCTAGTGGCTTCACTCTCCGCATGCGGTTGAGAAAAAGGTCTGTTCCAGAAGTTAATAAAAATGGGATCTCAAAAATATATGCCTTGCATTGTCTCTGAGAACTAATGACAACCATAACATAATCAGACCAGTCAACAACAAATCAACACCCTGAAGGACCAGAACAAGGAACTACTAAAGTAGAAGAAGAGGTTAAGAGAGTACTAATAAATACAGTAAGAAGAAATGCCCTAGCTATACAAGAAGTTAGAAGAAGCCATGAAGATAAATACAGAAGATAATAAGAAATAACAGTCAGCAACCCCAGAAAGTAAGTAAATATTTAAATATGAGGGTGTCTTTCATAAAAAGAACAAAGAACCAGAAATAACCCATCTCCTCATAATATATACCCAGAGAGATGGGCTATACAACATATTCAGTAAGACTTGCTGTATGTTTTCTTCTTCTTTTGCTTATGAACCCTGTGTTTTTTGTTGGCCTCTTTTGCCTCCTTTTTAATTAAATATATATATATATATATATATATATATGTGTGTGTGTGTGTGTGTGCGCGCACGCGCGTGTGTGTGTGTGTGTTAGAATATACATATATTTCATGGGAATTTTATGTGACCTCGGTTTTCATGCAGTGGTGCATCCGTTAGACTCTCAGGGTCACAGAAATTCCCATGTATATTTGTGTCTGTCTGTCTGTCTGTGTGTGATCTCTTTTGACTCCTTTTTAATTAACTGATTTGATGGACTGATAATCGGGAGAAACTCAAAGTGAGTGGCGGCTATAGTCACAGATTCGGATATGTGCCGCTATTAATACTAACTTTACAACTCTTGGTTTGTAATAATAGTAATACCAATAATAATATTAGAGATATTGGTATTTCAATGTAAAGTGTTAGCTATTGAAGATATAACCAGTATGGATTGTAGTTATCATAGTAATTATATTTTAATGATACTGGTTATAATAGTAGTTATGGTATTTGTTATGGTAATTTACCACGCACATGAACTCTTCCAACTATAAATAGCAGTAGGTTCTGCACTTAAGCGAGAGTTAATATTTCAGCGGATAGCCGATAAGACTGCCTTGCAAGTAACCGTCTCATTTGTAAATGTTTCTACTACTGTTCTTTCTTAATATATTTGTTTAACTCATTTCTTCTCTTGTGTCTTTTTCTGGCCCCTGACCAGGCCACAACAATATAACTATTAATATTAGTACTAAGGCCGATGATAATTATAAGTTGATTAAGATAAAAATCATGATAAAAACTTAAGATGAAAATGAGTACATTATGATACTCACAAACTTATAATATGATCATAGATGTAAATATTGAATGTGGTGACTGAGTGGTAATCAGCAGATAAAGTAATCTAATCAAAACTAATCTAATGAAAAAAAAGAACAGTATTAAGGATACTTAGCTCAGTCGGCAGAGCCTTCGCCTAGAAACCACAAGGTTCCTAGTTCGATACCGGTCCTCACCAACTCAGCGTATGAGTAGCACAGGACCGTGCAGTAAAGTAAGGAGCTGATGGTAAGTGTGGCGCTCCACATGAGACGCGAAAACAATCTCCTTGGTCTAGTGCTAGGATAGACTCCCTCGCTGATACGACTTTAGGCCACCCCGACGGCTTTACTTTTTATGGTCTAAATACTGATTGCTATTACTTAAATCAAGATTATTGAACTTTTTACATATTGAACTAAATGTAATAGCTCTTAAGTAAACATATCATTTGTTGTAATAATTAAATTATCATCCAAAGATCCTGCTAGTGACATATTAACCTTCGTGGGTTATTTAATGCCAAAGCCACCCTTGTAGAAGAACAGTAATGGTAGTATTTAACTGGGTCTCGTGTCGGCACTTTGTCTTTCAGACGACACATCAAACCTCAACTATCAACGTGAATAACTCTGTCTTTTATTGAATATTAACCGAGAGGGGGGGTGACAGTTACACCATTTTGCTGTCTGGTTGGATATAAAAATCATTATAAGAACAGCTCTTTCTACACCTCATCGATAGATCGATAAATAAATAGATAAATAAGTAATGAGATTTCGATCGATACTTTATACAGATACATAATTATATATATTTACCAATTTACGAGCAAGACACGACACAAGGTCAATTTCTCAAGCGGAGTTCAACAGGTTTGAATTCAGAATTTTCCTTCTTCTAGACCGGTTGCCTAACCAAGGTTAAAGAGCCCAGTCTGCCCTACTATTTATCCATAGTTGGGGGTAGAGTAGGATTCATACCTTTCCCAAGGGTATTAGCGCTAAGTGGAATGCAATTGCCACATCCAGGATTTGAAGTCGGGGCGACGAGTCCATTTCCCATGACTTTAACCATTACACCACGCGCTTCATACATAATTATATGGCCCTCGAATAAAAAGAAACCTTGAAATTTTCAATTTCAATTGAAGCAGTCTATTTTGAACTAGTAGGACCTGTGAATATACCACATTATGACCATTTTAATTATTACAACGTTTGATATGTCTATTTAAGAGATATTGCCAAATAGTTCAATATGTAAAAAGTATAATAATCTTGATTTAACTTTCTCGCTCTTTTTTTCCTTTCCTTCTTTTCCCCTTTTCATTATGTTCGATTGAAACATATTAGCGTTATCGCTTCCGCGCGCTCACCCTCTCTCTCTCTCTCTCTTCTTTCTCCTATTCTCTAACTTTCTTTATTATATTTTTCTGCGGGGCGTGTTCTTCTTCTTCCCTTTCTTTTTTATAATAAAAACGGAATGGTCTATTATTTAACTGAGGTGACGACAATCAGAAGTAATAAGAATTCGGCAGATAATCAACACCAGATAATCAGGACTTACATGTTTTCATTTCATCTTGGACGATTTGGACGGTCTCATTTTCAATCAGAGTGTATCGCAAGATGATAACGGTCGCGCAATTAAAGAACACGAGTATGAATATATGAATTGAAATAATTTTTTAGTCAAAAAGCATAAACGGGCAATATTTTAGGGAATCTTATATTAAATTAAATTAAAATTACAAGCATTTTTTTTTTGTGAAAAAGCATAATTTTCTTTTCTTCCTTAATCCAAAAAAACAAAATTTGAGTTCTTATCAATTTGAACAATTTAACCGTTAAATACTTTTAGCGTAAAATACTTTAAACAAATGGATAATTAATAGGAAAAAAAGCAACACAGATAATCAGGATTTACATTTTGCATTTCCTCTTAGACGATTTGGACGGTCTCACTTTTAACCAGAGGGTGTTGCAAGATGATAACGGTCGGAAGATTAAAGAACAAGAGTATTAATATATAGATGCTGGTGTAACCTTTATTCTGCTTAAGTGATTTCCTTCTCTTCTGATTCTTTTGATAGCCCGAGGTATTTTTGTGAGGTCCCGAGGAACATTATATTGCGTCGACGGAATATTTGTTTTTTCAGACAACATTCTTGGTATTCCATTTCTGAATTTAAAAAACAGTGATTACTTCCAGAATTGTGAAGACAAATGGTGATGCTTTAAAAAGAGTTCAATTCCATAAAGAGAAAAAAAAAAGGTTCGTACATCAAACTAGCTGTGTTGAATTGGCTATATACATAAATATTTCTACTCATCTATTTATCTATCATTGAGTTGTTGAAAGACGATAGTTGATTGAGTATATCGTTTTTCTCGTACGGTAAGAGAAATTCAAGACGAAGTGATTATGTGACGATGGACATTCATCCGATTCGAAGCGTCAATTTAAGACGCACAAACCAAGTCTATTTTCACTACTTGCACTATTATTAGTTTTTTTATTAGACTTTAAAACTAGATGTGTATTCGCGTTCTGTGAATAGATATCTCTATTTACCCATGTGGGTATTTAGTTGTAGATAAATAGATAGATGTGAATAGACTGTGTAGATGGATAGATAGATAGATAGATAGATATCTCTACTTTTCCGTACGTGTATTTAGTCGTAGATCGATAGATGTTAACCGACAGAATAGAAAGATAGATAGATAGATAGATAGAAACAACAGGAAATGGATAGATAGATATAAATAGCGGGAAATGAATAGATAGATAGATATGCATGCTCGGTGTTAAGCTTTTGCGTGGGCGGCGATTGGTTTGAGTCGTGGCGTGAAGGGCTAGGATGCAGGAAGCTGCGAATTCATGCACCGGATGGAATGCGACCGACTGCTTTATCAACACGGTATGCAGCGAAGGATGGGAGAGAGAGAAAGTTCGGAGGTCATGACCATTCCCATTATTTGCAGGCGAGATGGTTATGGAATTGGTTGTGCTGTAAAAGTTTTGCGAGCCGGAAGGACTTTTCGGCAGACTTTTGCAGTTGGGAAATCGATTACCCGAATCAGTTATTTTTTTAAAAAAAAAATAAATTAGATAAAAAGGATATTTTATTGCCCAAACAAACTTAATAGTAGAGTATACAGACATG
>CM042145.1:48587330-48699830 GCA_023376005.1 Doryteuthis pealeii | reverse complement strand
TTTGATAATTGCTATAATTATCTTAGTAAAACACAAGGACAGAATAGCTGATATGGATTTATAAGGAGACAAAGGGGGGTAATTGTCCTGTGCCCCCTACAAGAGGGGCATCCTGATTTCCTTTATAGAATTTGTAATAATTATAAAATTAGTTTTATTATTGAAAAAATAATGGTGATTTGGCGCTACGGATATATGGATTGAGTTAATATAGTGACAATTATCTGTAGGTTGCAGGTTCAATCCTGACCACGGACGGTAATAACATAGAATACTTAACATAGCTTAATAGTTATACCCGGTCATGGTTAGCTGAATGAGAACAGTCTACCTCGGTGAATTGAATGAAGGGTTCGGTTCGAAGTTCCGTGAAAAGCTCCCGAGTTCGACAAGAATGTTCCTGAGTACAAGAAATACCTGAAGAAGGTCGGAGGGCACCCCAGCTTAAACATTGTGTCTATAGCAATAAAGATGAGGACAACAGCCCCAAAAATTCGAATTATCAAGCCTCATCTAAACAATTCAGACAAATAGAATTATATCATTTTGTCGTCTAATACAAACTAAAGAATAGAATAAAGGTTATTTTTACTGTCAATATAAAAAGAAAAGTAGGCTGAGTGGCCTATTGTCAGTATCAGCGAGGGAGTATATCTCCTTTTCACTAGCGCTAGACCAGGGAGATTATTTTTGCGTCTGGGGTTGAGCGCCACACCTACCGTGAGCGCCTCACTTTACTGCCCAGGTCAAACCTGTGCTACTCATGCGCTGAGTCACTCATAAGTGACGTTCTCCGGTAGGAGCCAACACATGGACACGCCGGTGTTGGCTGTCCGGCAAAGACCTATTTTGACCAGCTCTGCGCGGATGCTGCACAGATGATCTCCCGGGGGCAATGTGCGATAGGGATGGTTGGTTATCGTATATCCGTGCTACGAGATGATAATGATGAGATGTATTGGTTTGGCGATTGGTTTTGAAGGCTATCACAATGCAAGTGTAAAGAAAAACGAGATGACAATGATGTTATTCATTTACCTTTGATTTATTCTCTTAATATTTCGGAATGAAAAATCCCTTCATCAGAAGATTTCTGAAAGCACGAACCCTGAAAAGGGAGCTGTTAACTTGTCAGTAGAACCTGCTCATTAAATGAACATCATAGCTAACACGTTTTTCTTTATACTTGCATTGTGATAGCCTTCAAAACTAACCTCCAAACCAATATGAACACAATGCTCATATATATATATATATATATATTATATATATATATATATATATATATATATATATATATATTAGAGAAGTGGAAAATGAACTTAGCATATGTGGCTTTGGACCTCCAATGTTAATGCACGCCTAGGAAATTATTATCAGTCATGCGGAAATCCGATCTCACTGACAAGTTAAAGCGACACTTCTTCCAGGCCGTAGTTGTATCAGTGCTGTTGTACACTGCACCACTTGGACACTAACGAAACGACTAGAGAATAAGCTAGATGAAAGCTGCACAATAACGCTGCGTGCAATCTTAAACAAGTCGTGGAAACAGCACACCACGAGAAGACAGTTGTACGGCCACTTGCCCCCTATCATACAGACCATCAGAGTAAGACGAAGAAGACACGCCGGACACTGCTGGGAAAGCGAGGACGAAATCATAAGTGACGTTTTCCTGAGGAAGCCAACACATGGGCACGCCGGTGTGGACCGTCCAGCAAAGACGTTCTTTGATCAGCTCTGGTACTGGATGCTGCGAAGAGGATCTCCCGGAGGCAATGAGAGGTAGGGACGGTTGTCGAGAGATTGTCATGGATATCTGTACTGCTAGGGCGACATGATGATGATGATGATGATGATATATTGGACACCAAACTCTAAAGCAAGAACCTCAATCACCACAGCGGGTAACTATTTATTTGATCACGGTCACAAACACGAATCACGACTTGTATTAGTTTTTTTTTTCTAGGATAGAACAAGACTAAATAGCAAAGTATCGTTAAATACAATAAATCTTTTTGGGAACTGAACTTTTATTGAATGCAAAACTACTTGACCTTATCAAAATGTCTTGTTTGCATTTGAATGAATATTTTACAATGTACTGAGTTGAATTCATGATATTTATTAGCCACGAAGAAATAAATTCTTTTTATATCTTCGCTCTCTATACTTTTCTCTCTCGCTCCCTTTTCTCTCTCTGTCTGTCTATTTCTTCTTCTCTCTCCCTAAATAATAAATTATTCGCTCTCTATACTTTTCTCTCTCGCTCCCTTTTCTCTCTCTGTCTGTCTATTTTCTTCTTCTCTCTCCCTAAATAATAAATTATTCGCTCTCTATACTTTTCTCTCTCGCTCCCTTTTCTCTCTCTGTCTGTCTATTTTCTTCTTCTCTCTCCCTAAATAATAAATTATTCGCTCTCTATACTTTTCTCTCTCGCTCCCTTTTCTCTCTCTGTCTGTCTATTTCTTCTGCTCCCTTTTCTATCTCTGTCTGTCTATTTTCTTCTTCTCTCTCCCTAAATAATTTTCTAAAAAATTTTTTAGCACACAAACCACCCTCTAATCAAAATCCTACAAAAAACTACAAAAAATGTACACCTGCCTTAACCGGCAAAATAATAATTGATATAAATCTCCCGGGTTCAATATCAATTACAATACCAATTCTAACACGACGGGTAAGTCAGTTATATATTTCAAATATTAGTCTAGTTTGAACACCGACACTCAGTTATTCATGCTTCGAAAAACAGAAACAAGAAAGAAACATTTATTATATATACTAGCAAATATATGCACCCTCCGGGTGCAAGTATTTAAGTTTTAATGTAATAATATATATTAAATTAGAAAGGCTAATGAAACTAAATAAGAATGCAGATAAAAAGATTTGAAACAGAGGCGGGGGGTATAATCGAAAAATAGAACACCTGAAACTTACTCTTCCATCACTCTTGTCTTTCATTGTTATTTTTTCTAATTTAAGTATTTAGTTAAAAGAGGAAGTAAAGAATAAAATGACAATTATTTTTTCTTGTTAACTGATTTCATTTAAGATTCATTGAAGAGATTTTTGCTTATATTCATTAAAATAAATCCAAACAGATAGAAATCAATAATACTAAGCACATATTTATTAAAATCACATTTTTAATATCAATATGCAAATTAGCCTTCCCATTCACACTGTAAACCGCTATTTTGTTGTACATATAAATATAATTGCATGCTATTAGTATGTAGATATGGTTAACAGTATTAATAATGTAAAACAATTTTATCAATAATTGAGGTTTAAATAAAAATATATTCATGGTCAATGTGACGTCAATAACAAAGGGAATTGTGACTTGAGTAGTGATTTAGTTTCGGTTACAGACAGAAAAGCACACAATCTCCATTATAATAAGATATATATATATATATATATATATATATATATATATATAGAGAGAGAGAGAGAGAGAGAGAGAGAGAGAGAGAGAGAGAAGAAAATATGGGTGCTTTATTTATAAATAAAGAGTGCTCAATATCATTGATAGAGCATTTATATTTAAATTAAGGTGGTCTGTACATAGTGTCAATGACACCTGGTTACTGATAGTTTCTCACCTATGCAATCTTCAGTTTGAAGACTTGGTTTGAAGATCGCATAGGTGAGAAACTGTCTATAACCAGGCGGCATTGACTCCATTTCCAGACTACCTTAACTTATATATATATATATATATATATATATATATATAATATATATATATATGTATATATATATATAAAAGAATATATATATATATATGTATATATATACACGTATATATATAAGTGTGTGTATATATATATACTAGCTAAAGTACCCGGTCCATGACCGGACTAAAATGAAATTTGGATCACCAGGGAGTGAGAGAGAAAGTGGAAGACAGTAGTTAGAGAGGGGGTAAGAGGAAAATAATTCTTGAAACTAAAATCATTGAGAATTTGTATATTTCAGGATTTGTATTTTCTGTTTTATAGTTTAAAATTATTTCATATTATTATACAACAAATTGAAAGTATTCGTTTGTATATTTGTTTGTTATTGTTTTAAATTTTTTGTACATGACAATAATTCACATTTAGTTCTTAATTGCATGTTGAGTTTAAAAAGAAGCTGAGAATCGAAAATTTAAATTCTTCGTATTGCAATATCTATTTTTGCTAAAACCTAAGATAGTATTATAGGGACCACCAATTGATCAGTTTAGGCCATCTTGAATAAAACGGAAATATTTTGTTATTATTTATAATTAATTGATTTTTCATAGAATTTAAAAAAACTCTTATCGTAACTTGTTTTTAGCTACGTTAATTTTCAGTTGATTTAACAGTGCAAAAATGAAAACATTGTTTTTCAATCATAATTTTCATTATTTCCGTAAGCTGAAAAAAAGTTAAAGAATCATCAGGAGTTTATTTAATGTTTTTTCTTTCAAATGGAAAAAATTTTTTCAAGAAAATATTAATTTTTCTGCAAGTTTCATAGTGTTAAATATGGGGGGGGGTAAATTTCACAGGGTAAAATTGGTGGTACCTAGTATTTTAAAAACATTGTTTAAAAACGTTTTGGTGGACCTATTATCTGGACTCCCCCCCCCCCCATCTATTTTTTTCCCTTCAGTTGATTATTATCGATTACACACCAATCTATCAGATTGAAAAAAAAAATTCTTAAAAGTTCTTTATTATTTGAGTATTCACGGGTGCTCATTTCCTCGTATAAGTTTATAGTAAATTGATCCCCCATATCGGAACCGCTTGAACGGAACCCAAATTATTTATTTATTTTCCCATTAAACTACCCCCCTAACCCTAACCCCTAACCCCCCCCCCCCTAGTTAAAATTAAGTTTTATTACAAAATTTATACTAATTACAAAACATCAATTTTCATAAAAGTTCAAATGTCACCTATGAAATCTCTATTTAAACATGCCAATTTTTCAGAACTGAAAAGTTGCACTATAAACTCAGCAATGTTTATTGACTTCACAATAAAGAGTAAAATCATAAAACTTAAAATTTAATTTGTAAGGCAAATTCTGAGGAATATTTTAAATTGTATTTTGAATAATAATTTAAATGTTGGTTGTTAGTTGTTTTGTTTTATCAACTTTTCGGGTAATTTACTAACGAATCATGTCATTTTGATAAACAAAGCGCTTACAATTTTTCGTACTTACATATAATTTTTTTTAAAATGTTCCAATAACTGGATATTGTCAGATAAACTTGAAATAAATTTCGTCTTACAAATAATTGACTACTTATCTCCAGTTGGGCCTTCGACTAAAGATAAAACACCGGATTTTGTCCATATTAGTAACTTTTGTTTTTGTTTGTTTTTTTTTTATCGTGGTTTGAGAAAATAATTAGTTAACGAACCAAAAGAAAAACAGTTTCTAAGGAAATTCGTCAATCTTATTGTTATTTTTAACCCTTTAAAACTCTAACAATAAAAATTAAATAAATAAATTAAAGAATTAAAAGTCATTTTATTCGAATGAAAATCTTAGTTTAATTTATACAAATATGTAACCGTACTTACGACGTAAACTGATTTTCATGATACTGTTATTTACGGATTAAAATATTTTTTTAATAATGTAACCGTAAAGCGTGCATTTTGATTTTCTACAATTTTTATGCATTACAAAAATTAAAATTAAAATGAGTGTACTGTACAATTTAAGAATATGACAAACTCGCTGTAAAAAATAATTTAATCTATAAAAACACATACAAATTACATATTCAGAAAGACTAAGAGATTCCGAACTGCCGTATTCGTATTATCGCCTATACGTAGTATTTTTTTTTTTTTTTAACTCGCTGTAAAAAAAAAAAAATCTATAAAAACACATACAAATTACATATTCAGAAAGACTATTTCATCTTATTACTAAAGATATAAATATTTTAAAGATTAAAATCCTAAATAGGTAAGAGATTCCGATCTGACTGTTATAGACTGCATTGCTTGTATCGCAATAATCATAGGCAGCGTGGCTATCCGAAGCCATTTTTTAATTTTTTAACTCGCTGTAAAAAATGATTCAATTAATAAAAACTCACACAAATTACATATTTTGAAAGAGTATTTTCTTATCTTTCTAACGATATAAAAATTATTAAAGACTGGACCATAAATAGGCCATAAATTCGGAACTGAACGGCTTAGACTGCAAAATTAATTCATTAAAATCAAAACTTCGCTGCTGTTATCGCTTTAACAATAAGCAGGCAGAGACAATATTTTATTATCAGGAGGGGCTGATATACGGACAGTTCCGCAAATTGGGTGATTTTGGATTAATTAATCGATTAAATCCCTTAATCAGTAAAAATCAATAACCAAATTTGGAATTTTTCTTAGTTAGAACGATATCAATGTGTATGCAAGATTTTGAATCTGAGTGACCTCCCGTTTTTTTGTTTTACGTCGACACGTACATACCAAAATCTCTGTTTTATAGATTAGATATATATATATATATATATATATATATGTGTGTGTGTCTGTGTGTGTGTTAGAATATACATATATTTCATGGAAATTTATGTGATCTCGGTTTTCATGCAGTGGTGCATTCGTAGACTCTCAGGGTCACAGAAATTCCCATGTATTATATATATATATATATATATATATATATGGTGTGTGTGTGTGTGTGTGTGTGTGCGCGTGTGCACTAAATATATTCAATGCCGTTTAACTTCGGTGATGGAATGAAAACTATTGCCTTTGGCGTGAATTGACCGTTAGGGGGTTAGTGAAATCAATTCACACATCCTGATATTTGTCTCATATATAGGACACACAGTGAGGATCTAATTATCTACTCAGTATTAATGATGTGAAAGACCAACTTGTTAATCCCTAAACCAAGGTGAGGACCCGCTCTATGAACTGTGCCGTGAATGTCTGTGTTAGTCATGTCACACTGAAATTGACTCAAGTCGCTTTCTTTTTCTCTTTCTCTTCCTTCCCTATTTTCTTTCCCCTTCTCCATCTCTCTCTCTCTCTCTCTCTCTCTCTCTCTCTCTCTCTCTCTCTCTCTCTCTCTCTCTCTCTCTCATTTTCCATCTTTTAGCCTCATCCTCCTTTTCTCTCTTATTTCCTTTCTTTCCTTACAATCAAAACGGGATAGTCCATTACTTATACGAGGTGACGACAGGGTGTAAAACATGAACAAGCAGTATGTGAAAGGGGTGCAAAGATGGAAAAAAGTATCACTTAATAATGATGGAGAATCAAATGACCAACACAAGATCAAAATACAACATTCTTATAATTTAAAGAACAGAAGTAAAGTAGGGTCAGTGTGTATTCCTGGGATTGACCCTTCACAGGGCTCCAAACAGAAACACCAAAACTCCAACAAGATCATTCTTTGTGAGGTTGATATTTACTCGCTACTCATAAGCGTATTAATATATAGGTAATATTTGCACGTCCTTATTTTTACCCGAATTTTAACAAATCGAGTAAAAATGCTTAAAATATCTTATCAAGATTTATAACTATTTTGCATATTATTGTTGTTTTCTTCTATCGCACTAGTTAAAATTATTTGTTTAGTTAAGATTTAAGTTTTGGCATTGTATAGTCCACAAGGAGTTGATATGCCGTTAAACAACCAAAACCAAAATGAAATCAAGTCAAGAAAGGAAGAAAAATGTCTATTTGTGTTTTAATTCTTTTTTCCAGAGGGGATTAAAATAAAAATTAAATTTAAAAAAATCTCCCGGGAAACACCAGACAGGGAAAACCCTCTGGACATGCGCATAGAAAAAGGCCCCTTTTTGGCACCAAAACGAACCCTCGGCCATTTGAATGCAGACCTTGACTGGGAACACATTATTGGCTGACTCAGGAAAACATTTCCTCTCCAATAAATAGCTATGAATCTGGAAATAAAGTCTGAATGTTAGAAGTATCTTTTGTCTGTGTCTCTTCTTTTCCTTTCCTTCAATTCCTTTTTAGCCTGACAACTCACAATGTACTTTAAGAAAGGAAACCAGCGAATACACACCAAATAACAAAAAAGCCCAATCCTATGTAAAACAAAAAACAAAAACTGTACCCCATATTCCCGATTGTGGAACTTAAAATTCCTAGAAGGAACATTTGCATAAATAGATTTTTATTTTATACAACAAAACAGAGGCAGTTTATAGTGGGAAAAGCACATCATCATCATCATCATCATCAACAACAACAACAACATCAACCACCACCACCACCACCACCACCATTTCTTAAGCACGGGATCCTTGTTCTTTATTCTCGAAGAAGATTTTGTAACACTTTCTTTCTTTCTTAATTCTGTTCTTTCTTTCTTTCTTTCTTTCTTTCTTTTCTTTCTTTCTTTCTTTGTCAGTCATGCGTTTCTTTCTTTCTTTCTTATATATTTTTCTCTCTCTTTCTTTTTTAATTCTGTTCTTTCTTTCTTTGTTTTCAACATTTTCCTTTCTTTCTTTCTTCTGTACTCTCTCTCTCTCTCTCTCTCTCTCTCTCTCTCTCTCTCTCTCTCTCTCTCTCTCTGTCTTTCTTTCTTTCTTCATTCTGTCCTTTCTTTTTAAACACTTTTTTCTTTCTCTTTTTTTAACATTTTTCTTTTACGATGGAATTTCAACAGACATCATCATTTCGGAACTTTGGTATCTTTCTGATCTTCGAAATTTGTTTCAGTCAATCCCTTTCCTTCGAAACTTTCCTTGCATCGCCTCTGGCCCCGATCGGATAGTAAATCTACACAGTGATTGAAATTAACTCTCTATCCCTATTTTAAACTGTTTATATATTTTTAAATGCTGTTACATTTTTCTCAATTTTTTAATGCATTTTCCTTATATAAGAATTAAAGTTGTTTTAAATTCAGTAGCTAATACCACTTCGCATAATAGGTTAGGAGGCCAATGGAAATGGTGATTAAACCATTCACGAACAACAATAGCAAAATGTAGAGGTGTACCATCTTGCATATAAATCAAGTCTTTAATATTCTTCCAAGTATTGACAACAGGCCAGATTTCATCTTGCACCATAGTTTAAAATAGGGAGTTATTTTTCAATCACCCTGTATATTCAAGAATATATATTAAAAAAATCAGCCGTCATGTTGATCATGCAGGAGAAAAATCAATTCAAAACAGATTAAACTTCTTGGTTGGTTGGTTGGTTGGTTGTTTTCTGTGTTTAATGGTATATCGATCTTCGTGAGTCAATCTATGCCAGAGTCATCCTTGTAGAAGATCAGTAGTAGAACTATTTAACCCATAGGTGGAGTATAAAGGGTTCATACCTTTCCTAAGGGTATTAGTCCGAAAGTGAGCGGGGATAGGGGTTCACGCCTTTCCCAGGGGTATTTTCCCGAAATTTAATGTTAATAGTGCTACTGGAATTCGAACTCGCTTCCTACGATGTGTAGTTCAGCACTTTAGCCATTGCAGTTTAGCCTCAAGTTAAATTTAATTATTCAAATTGGCTTTTAGTCGGTCTCAAGGCTAAATAAGGAGAATATAATGAAGTTATTACTGGGTCAGTCTTTTAAGTTTATTTACTGACATCTTTGGGGATGGGAAGAGGTTTGGGGATGTTTTATGGTTAAAAGGTACCTAGATATTCTGGTTGCATGTTCTTAGGGTTTTTTTCTTTTTACCCCATCTCATTTGGTGGTCGCGCTGAAAAGAAGGGGTTTAACGAATGAAAAAGAAAGAGACAAAGAAAAAAGGTGGCTTTATGACTTAGGCTTTATTGACCAGGTCATAGTCGTCTGCAGCATAGTCTCCCTGACTAGTAGGAGCGACTTGACCAGTTCGAATGGCGAGGGATCATTTTTTTTTGGGGGGGGGAGGCTGGAAGGCGGTCCTTTTTGTCGCACATGCGCGGAGGGTTCTTCCGCTGAAGGCCCATTGGAGTTTGTTATATTTTTATTTTAATTTTATTTTAATCCCCACACATCCCACCATGTCAGTTGAACACAAGGATTGATTAACGTGGGGGGAGTCACGCATGAACCGAAGCTCATGCGGCATTCCTCTTTTGAGGTTCCTTTTGAGTTTTTCTTCCCCGAGATTGTTTGCCAAACCAAGGTTAATGATCGCAGTCTACTCTATTAGCTTGTTCCCAAAATAAGACCTACCTGCCATATAAGACCTAGCGTGATTTTTCAGGATATTCTAATATTAGAACTTCCCTTAAAACAAGCTCTAGTTGAGAGCGGCAGACAGACGAATCAATAAGTATTCTTCCCAATCACATCATGCGACGCAAACACTCAACATCCCCCGAAAATAAGCCCTAGTCTTATATTTCGAAGTAAACATTAATATAACCCGTCTTATTTTAGGAAAAACGTTGTATTTATACATAGCTGGAGGGAAAATAGTTGGACGCATACATTTCCCAAGGGTATTAGCCGTATGTGAAATGCAAACAGCCTCGCCTAGGATTTGAACCCGTGTCACTGAGTCCATTTCCAATGACGATAACCATTACGCGACACACCTCCATATTGATATTTATCAAATTTATTTTAGTATGTTTGAAGTTCAAATAAGGATTTAAAAATAGGGGATAGGAAGATTGCGTTATATCAACGTTTTCGTTGATATATTATCTATCTTTAAAATTATATTATATCATTATCAACGTCTTATCTAATGTAGAAGGGTACCACTGAGATATATTGATATTTACTCAATTTTAGACCCCACGCTATGGAGTAATGGTTAACGAGATATATAAAACCAAATTAATCATTACCCCCCCCCTCCATAGAGAGATTGATACTTACCAGTTACCCCACACTTGGGCCGTAAGTCAAGTACGAATGCAAAACAACCCTGTCGGTGGGGCTTTTGAATACACCGACTGTAAGACACTCCCAATGGCCGTGGGTGGCGACCCGTGATACTTAAGGGTGAAACCTTGGTGGCTGAGCAGTCCATAACATGCAACACTCAAATTTGGTCCTTACTTTGGACAGACGGGCGGTGGAGAGGCCCCCTCAGATCAATCGCGTGGTCTCGTCTAGCACTAGCACCTATGTGATTGTCAGAACCCTATTACCCTTTTTATCATATATGTACTAGAAGGCGGTGGTTGAGGATCTTAGTATCCTGGGTATGACGTTAAACTGTACCTGATGGTGAAGTTCTAATTCTGGGGTTCTGTGGAATGTGGAGTACCCCTTGATTGCCATTACTCCCAGGTCCACTCTGACCCGGAATGGTAGTATCTGTTACGGTCATATCTGTGGATTAAATAGAACAAAATGAATTCTAAAAAAAAAAGGTTTTGAAAAATTGAGTTTAAAAAAAATCGAGTACCCATCAAGAATGAATAAAACAAAACGTCTTCGGCATAAAATTACCCGATGGGTTAACATGCCGTAAAATCCAACCAACCAACTATCTGTTGATTTTGTTTTAAAAAAAACATAATTCAGTTCCTTTCAAAACTGATCTTAGCTGGGGTGCCTATTGGTGACCTGATCCAATTTTTTAAATAAATAATAAATAGTAGAGTGTATATAAACAGTTATAAGCCTTTTTTCTCCAAAAATTTCAAACTCAAGTCATTTAAAAACATCCATCGCCATTTGAATAAAAATTTTGTTTTCTTTCCTATTATATTGTCCTGAGGAAGGTTTAATATAAACCGAAACTCCTCGAGATGGCTGTTCTACGCTTCTATCTAATTTTACTCTTTTTAGCATTCTGAATCAAATGTTTTGCCAGTTGGTAACCACACGATTCACACGTACTAGTTTTCTTTTCTTTTCTTTTTTTTCTTCTTATTTTTTAAGAAAAATAAACATTCTATTGCTCTAACCTCCTAGTTAGATGTTTGGTGAACGAGATGAAAGCTAGCTTTTATTTTTAGTTGATCAAATTGTTAGGAAATTCAATACAGAGGCGCATCCTGTCGAAAGTATAGTGTTTCCGACTAATGTAAAGTACACAGACATATTTACCAAATCTCGCTTAGTTTTACACAAAGCTGCAATGACAGAATCGAACTAACTATCTATGGACTGCGAGACTGCTTAGCTCAGTCGGTAAAGCATACACTTTGGAAGCACAAGTTTCCGGGTTCGATACCATCCCTCGCCAACTCAGCACATGAGTAGCACAGCCTTGATCTGTGCAGTAAAGTGGGGAGCTGATGCTAAGTATGGCAT
The DNA here is from genome assembly GCA_023376005.1 of Doryteuthis pealeii. Classification (NCBI taxonomy): domain Eukaryota; kingdom Metazoa; phylum Mollusca; class Cephalopoda; order Myopsida; family Loliginidae; genus Doryteuthis; species Doryteuthis pealeii. The sequence goes on along the minus strand of CM042145.1, from coordinate 48,687,599 downwards.
TCCACCTCAAACAATCTCCTTGAAAAGGGGACAGACTCCTCTGCTGACCGACTGATACAAAACAAAAATAATTTTTTTTTAAATGCGTGGATCCCCTCGACATTCCCCTTTTGGGTTGCCTCATGCACCGGACACTAAATCCAACCCGGACCTTTTAAATCTAGAGGGCAGGTATTGCCAGTAGGGGATCACGCGATTTATTTGTCTGAAAGCGTTATTTACCACAACCTCCCACCTGGTAAGGATGTGACACAAGATCTTTTTAACGTGAGAAGCCACGCACAAACTGAAGATCATGCGATGGCTAGTACAAAAAATACGTGGATCTTTACGGCATTTCCTTTTCGGGGCGCATCAGGCACCTGACAATAAATCCAGCCCTTGTCCTTTAAATCGAGGGTGTAGGTGTTGGGCAGCTAGGAAAGACGGCCCCTGAGATCCACATCGTCAATATACATATTAAATCAGAATAGTCCATTCTATTCCATAGGGGTATCACCTCTTCTCTACAACACTAAGCTTACTAAATATTATATGTAAGAGAATGAGACCTGTCTGGTGGTGTTGATGGTCGGTGTTCGAACTGAGGGAAGAGTTAGCAGAGAGGAGCCCCTCCCCCTTTTGCTCAACACAACCACCAACATTCACCCGTCTATTTGACCTGCTGCTGTGTAAGGTCAACCTTAATTACCCCAGGGGCATTATTCCAGGGGCATTACCCCAATTTTTTTGTATTATGATGTAGAAATATTTGCAAAAGTTATTGGATGCTGGCCAAGAATGTCTTATTATGTTTTATATTACTCTAATAAATGTGTGGTATGTATTTTACGTTGAGGTGTGTGTGTATATCTGTTTGTGTGTGTGTGTGTGTGTGTGTGCGTGTTTGCGCGTTTGTGTGTGTATGTGTGTTTGTGTGTGTGTGTGTATGCGTGTATATACATACATATATGTGTATGTGTTTGTGTGTGTGTATGCATGTATATCTATATATATACGAGTATGTGTGTGCTTGTGTGTGCATGTGTATTTATGTGCGTGTGTGTGTATACATGTATATATATTCTCACAAATATATATATATATATGTGTGTGTGTGTGTGTGTGTGTGTGTAAGTCGTTAAAATTCATTAGCTTTTTATGATGGACAAAATGAATATTTTTGATTGAATTTGGGTTTGTGCCGAGGAGCAAATATATCCTGACCTCGAAAAAATGGTTCAAATAAAATGCAACCTCCTCTAAAAGAGTCGAATAAATAAATAAATAATAAAGAACGAAAGAAAGAAAGAAGTAAACAAACATATACATATATAATATTTTCATGTTCATCAGTGTAACTTGATATTTCTTCAAACCAACTGGGCTGAATTTTTCTGATCAAGTTACAAAAACGTAGAAAAATTTCGATGAACTTACCTTCGATTTTTATCAATTAGTACAGTCTTGCTTAATTTCTAATTTCAATTGATTAGTTATGTCTCATTCATTATATTCATGGACATTAATTATAGTGAATCATGTGTTAATTAGCAGTGTGCCAGGAACGTGTAGAAATAATTTCTTTCGATTCTTTTAAGATCGATAAATTTTTATGCTAAAATTAAAAACAATATTTTTGTTTGACAAATTTTCAGATACTAAAATTGTGAAATTCATATTTTAGATTTAATGTCTGCAGAAAGAAAAAATATTCATATAAATAATTTTTATATTTATTACCAAGAATATTCGCCCTATATTCTTGATAGTCTCAATAAATGTATTATACTGAAACAGTGTTTTCTATTCAATTAATACTAAACAACAACTACAACGACTAAATTTTTCAAAGGGTTAATATGCCGTAAAAAGCCAACCAACCAACCAACCAAAATTCTAAAGTCTTTTTTGGTCGTCACTGTATTTCCAAAATGCAAATCATTATGCTCCTAGCAATAATGCCACCAAAAATGTCCTGGCTCCCCTCCCATATACACGGTCATGTCTTCTCCTTTTAAAAGACCTCCCTAATCTCCCGTTCTTTTTCCTGTTTAACCTTTATCCTATCAAGATATTCGGTGCAAATTCAGTGCCCAAGAGATAATATCATTAGAATCGCATTTTACGTACAAATAGCATTAGATGTCGGAAACTCCAGAAGTAGCCAAACCCCAACCTAACCTAACATTAACCATAACCCCCACCCTAACCCTAACCCTGACACTAACCTTAACACTTACTCTACAGTCATCTTTGGTCGTCACTGTATTTCCAAAATGTAAAACATCATATTCCAAGTAACAATACCACAGAATATATGTCCTTAGAATTTTCTCGACTGCCAAACTCATTCGTGCTCTGAGAGAAGCAGAAAAAGATGAGAAGTGACAGCTATGAGTGCAAGTTAATGCAGACAATAATGCAGTTGGCAGAAGAGTTGATTGGCCAGATGAACGGAGAGGCTCGTGTTGAAAGAAGTGCAGTCAGACAATCGGCTCAGAGACAACATGAAACATCACAAACAAGGAAGGCTTAAGCAGGAATACTAAAAGCAGCAAGAAAAGAAAGGGTTAATTGGTTAGTTGTGTAATATATTTAAGGGTCTCGTAAGGTTTTTAGGGGTCACAAAACAATTGATTTTAGTAAATGTAAATTATGGGTGAAGAAGATTTTTGGAAAAATATTTTGAAAAGAAAAATTTTGTTGGAATGTATTTTATTGTTTGAATTCTAATCAACAAAATTCTTATTTTGGAAAATAAACAATTCGCAGAAATAATTCGGTGAATTATATCACAAAAGAACCAGATAAATGGTGGGGGGGAGGAAGATTAACGATACAATAGGGGACCAGGAGTTCAATTTGCAGTTGGAGTGAGAATCCAAGAAGAGATGAAAAAAAACAAAAACGGACGACAACCGAAGTTAGCCGACAGCACAGCTTTTCTTTCTTTCTCATTTAACAATTTGCCTTACCGGTCGGATGGGATTCTCTTATTCGTTTTAGTGTGACAATTCTGGTATTAAAAACGGTTCCCTTTCTCTTTGTGTGGAGTTTACAATTATCGAGGATCAAATTGTAGACAAAGAAACAAATTGACTTGTGTCCGAATTTTAAAAAAATTCAAAACTGGGTTACTCAGGATCTTAATTTAAGGGGCGTTTCTCACATGAAGCGAGTCCACTTATAAGCAATTAAGACCCAACAAGTTACAGTTGGTTGGTTGGTTGGTTGGTTGGATTTTATAGCATGTCGGCCGTCATTGGGTTATTGATATTGACAGCTTCCTACGGTGAATCTATCTGATCTGTGTCTTTGATAGCATTCCCCCTGGGTTGGTCGAGCAGGCTACACCTAATGAATTCACAGTATCCCAAATGAAGGCAGGCTATGCGCGGTGATCCAACACAATTGATGATATAACGTCAGCCATTCGCGGTTCTATCGACAAACTCCGCCAGGGCCTGGGCCTAGGATCAGCTTGGCATCTTGCTTGACTGTTTTGAGCCAGGTTTTTAGTTGAATCCCTTGGTGTTTGTTCCAATTCTGAGCTGTTGAGATGGATTCACGGATGATGTCACCGGGTAGTCGACAAAGAGCCTGACCGAGACAATGAAGACGTCTCGCTGGCTCGGTAATGCTCTTCGTCGACAACAGAAAAAACGTGTCCTTTTTGCTAATCTGTTTGAAAACACGAGGTGATCGGTGATATAGATAAAGGAGTTTATTTACCAATATTCTTTATTTTTTTCTTTCAAAGGTTTCGTCAATCCGTAGTTTCCATACGTGTCGTCCTGACCTAAATAAATTCTGACCTAAATTTCGTCATTCACAAAATTCTTTTCATGGCCCTGACCTATGCACGAACGCTACCACCATTTTGTGTCGAGTTGTTGTCACAATGATCCAATAAAAATAAAACTGTTCATTTAAATAACGGCAATAAAATTATTCGTTATTGTTATTTTTAACTTTTTTTCTTCCTTTTCCAACAATTACATTACAACTTGTTTTAACTTCTTCAGTAGCGACCATATTGCATCCTCATTTGCAATCTTTTAACCAGCTCTCGTTTGTGTTATAAAACTATAAGCTTACTAGATGCAGTACCCCTGGAGGTCAGGTCAAAGGTCAACACTTTAAAATTATTGTTAATAAAGATTTATACAAACATGTTCAAGGGAACACGTGATAAGTTGGCATTTGGTATACATATGAAACGGAGAGAGACAAAATAACATTGCACTGACTGTTACTTTTGTTTAATGAAAAATTCACCATATAACAAGAAAAACAAATGTAAAATTAAGTATCCTAGTCAACCATCAGTGTCTCAGTCAGCTAAAATCCCAGGGTGGGCAGTATGAGCCATTTGTTGGCATAAAGAAAATTATATTCCCAACTTGCACATTAAACTAGATCTCTTGAAGCAATTCATTAAAGCATTTCTAACTGAAGGCAATTGTTTCAAGTACTCATTTTGGAATTTCCTAGCCTGTCAATTGAGAAAATCAAGGCCGATGTATTTGATGGCCTACATATTCAGTTGGTTATCAAAGATGAACATTTCATCGGGATAATATCTGAACTCAATAAGAATGCTTGGTTCTTGACAAAGTCTTTATCTTGTCAAGAACTTTCTTGGAAATGCATGAACAAAGAATTACATTGAAATTGGATAGCCACAAAATTCTCGATTGCAATATAAGCATCAAGTTCCATTTTCTGCATAGCCATCTTGCAAACCTCTTGGAAAACCTTTGTGGGCTCAGCAATGGACAAGATGAATGATTCCACTAAGATTTGAAATTCATGGAGGAATGGTATCAAGGTATATGGGATGTAAATATGATGGCTGACTATGGAGCATAAAGTGAAATTGTCAGATTGAACACAACTAGAAAAAACTGTGTGCGTAAATTTTTATCTTAACTATTTGTACACAATTTGATTTACAGTAACAATATCCTTTGTAGATGAATTTGTACAAACATAATACTTAAGCAATTTCTTAATTATTTTCCATTGAAAAATTTTAAAACATTCTATAAAATAAACTCAAATTTGTCACTTGCATTATTTTAATGATTTTTGAGACCAAGCGAGGGTATCCTGTTACTTAAAAAGTTAATGTAATGGAGAAAAAACTGGGGTCATTTTTAGATTCAGAGTCAAAAATTTAGTCAAAAAATATTGTTAGATCTAACTCAACAAAATATAACACTAATCTGCTTAAATCGAACATTATGAAAAGATGAAAAGAAGGAAGGAAAGAAAAAGAATGAGAGTGTTAAATTAAGATTATTTACTTTTTACATATTGAAGTATTTGCAATAACTCTTAAGTAAAGATATCAAACATTGTAATAATTGAAATATTATGCTGTGATATATCCACAGGTCATAGTATTTAAATATTTTCTTACAATTAAGTAAGAATTGTCTGAACAATTTTTAGAATGGTGATGACTCTTCTAAAAATTACAGAAGGTACCAGTCTCTCATTAAAAATCTATTAACCTAAATCAGTTACCAGAAGAATAAAATTCCATAAAAGCCATTTTGTTATTAATAATTTAATGATTGTTCAACTTGTAGAGGAAATTATCACTTTGGTTAATAAATTAAAAGTATCAACCACATGTTCGAAAAACAAATTGAAAAGAAAGTTTACTTTTGCGACAGATGATAATCAAAATAGAATAGTATTAACGATTTTGACAAAAAATGAAATACTCATTTATAGACCAACGCAATCATTGAGAATATTGTGACGTAAGCTGTGACGTAGTTTTGGTTATAGACAGAAATAAACCCAGTCTCCATTATTAATATTGATAGGTTTGCAGTATATTAGATTCTATAAAGTAAAAAGGTTGAGAATATAGAATTCATATGATAATGTCTATTAAAGATTTTGTTTCTTCTTTGTATTCTTTAATTGAAATGTAGATCTTAAGATTGTATTACCTCTGGCAAAAAAATATGGAATTGGCTGACTTAAAAGTTCATTCACCTTGATTCTTATTTACCAATAAACTAATAACATATAAAATGCAAAACATGTTAATTTGATATTGAACATTCTGGCTTCATAAAATACTCCTTAAACAAATTGATTGAATCATTTTAATTAACGGTATCATTTTTTTTTTCAAGTGATTTTATGTAATAAGTCTAATGGTTTAGTCATATCTGTTATTGGTTTATTAATTATGAATATAAAACCTGGGTGAACCTCCTCTAAGCGTGCTATTTCCCTCGCCCTCTCTCTCTCTCTCTCTCTCCACACTCTCTCTCCTTTCGCTCCTCCCTCTCTCTCTCTCTCTCTCTCTCTCTCTCTCTCTCTCTATATATATATATATATATATATATATATATTATATATGGTAAAGAAAAAGGCTTAAAAATCGTCCATTTTGCGGTTATAGATAAATTTCTGCCCACAGGTATCTGTGTATACCAATGAGTTTCATCGGACCGCTAACTTTATTGAAAACTTTAAATAAAGTTAGCTGTCTGATGAAACTCATAGGTATACTCTGTGGGCAGAAATAGATCTATAACCACAAAATGGCCGATTTTTAAGCTTTTTCTTTACCAAATATATTGCTCTGTTCAATTATATTGAACATTGAGTTCTCAACTTTGACCTGAACTACTCTAACATTTCGCCGTTGAAAGAAAGGGCCACTTAGAATCATCCTAATACCAACTTACCTGGTAACCCATCTACGGATATATATATATATAATATATATATATATATATATATATATATATATATAGTCATCCAAAGACATCGTATTTCGATGTATAAAGTCTCCTCAGTGTGGCTAGACATTAGCAGGCTACCTCCAACCGAAATGGAAACCCGATCAATTTATCATTTGTCAGACTTTTTAACCACTCAACAACACCACCTACAGACAGGAACGAGGATTTTAACTGATAAATACATACATATGTGTATATGAAGAGGCTGCCAGAAAGTGATCCATCAGTTTTATTGGAGAATATTGCCATTACGCGTATCTGGTGGTCGTCAGCAAATTCCCTCCTAAGTGCTCCACCCACCATGGGTGTGGAGCATATATATATATATATATATATATATATATATATATATATATATATATATATATATATATATATATGAGGAAAAAGTGTAAGTAAATTCGACAATATGTAATTTTATATAAAAAAGCAAAAAACAAACACACGTTTCATTGACGAGCGATGTTTAATAAGCCGACGCTGCAGTGTTTCGTTTTTTTTTAACATACCTTCTTCAGGGCTTTCGTTTTTTTTTAAAAGAAAAAATAAATCATTATTGAACAAAAGTCTTCGAGCCTCTGCTTTTGGTATGTGGCGGCTTTTGTTGATATTCAAATATGTGAAAAAGACATACTTTAAAACACCGAGTAATGTTAGCGTCCCCATTTAAACTGTGTGACGTAAATTTTTTTTACCAAGATATTTAAAAAGTAGGATTTGAATAGTAAAAGAAGGGAAAGTCATTGGTGGCATTCATGATTAAAACATAAACAAATCAATTATGGAAGACCAAAACAATCAATGAATCTGTGGCACTAATTTTTAAAAATACCCTCTACCCAGGTAACGCCGGGTAGCCGCCTCTAGTAAAATATAAAGCACATTTGGGGTTAGTAGAAAAAATTCTGGTCGGTTTAAGTAAATTAAAGATGAATGGTCTGTGTTCGGGGGGGGAGCAAGAATAAGCGCTCCATATATACAGGTTAGCATTCGAGAATATGTCAAATCAGTCTGATAGATAGATACTTAGATCTTGCCAGAGAACTAAAAAAATGTGAGACACCAGGGTGGGGGTAATGCTGTGGGGATTAGAATGAAATTAGAATAAAATAAAATAAAAAAGTAAAAAATAACAATCCCCTATGAGCCCTTAGGCAGGAGAACCCTCTGGGTATGCGCAGAGAAAATGACCCTTTTCCTAGCACCAAAAAGAACCCTCGGCCATTCCAAACCAGACTTTTGTGGGAACACACGTTATTGACTGGCTCAGAAGAAATTCTTCTCTGCAAGAAATAACTATGAATCTAGGAATAAAGTCTGAATCCTAAAAAATCATTTTGTCTTGAGTGATTTAATGCTGAATTCCTGTTTGTTTTATTCATTATTATTGGATAGTGGTGTTTTATTTTATTTATTGTTTTTTTTTAACTGATTTTTTAAATTTATTTACCCATAAATGGGACTGTGACAGGTACTACCACTCCGGTTCAAAGTGGACCTGGGAGTAATGGCAATACAGGGATAATCTACACTTCCAAACACTCCATAATGGGAACCTCACCACAAGAGGCAGTTTAACGTCATACCCAAGCCACTAAGACCCTCAGCAACTGCCTTTTAGCACATCTATGATAAAAAGGGATGGTAATTTACCAGAGCAATACGGTCGGTATAATTATATAGCTTCTATGAGAGGGATCACCAAACTTTTTTCACGGTGGGCCAGATTGAAAAAATAACGACCGCGGGCCACATTATTATTGTAACAGGTCGTAACAAGTGAAAATTCGGGATTGTGTAAGTGAAATTTTCTCTTCCGTAATTTTCTTTCAGCCTGAAAACCCACAAGAAAAAAAATGACATGTAATAGGGTTTAAAAGAAGAATCCAGAAAACATGCACCAAAACGGCTGTTGCATAGCGCCCTCTTTACCGGCACTAAATAGGTATATGTTATATACTGGTCTTTTCACTAAGCCAAATCAGCATATAACGTTATATACCTTTCTTCTTACTCTGTCATCTATTCTTCTGGCCGACTTTGCTTCTGATCGTCTATCATCCATCTTGGTCTGGTATATCTTCTAAAGGTCTGGTCTTTCTTGTATGGGGATTTCGGGTCTGGTTTCTGTTGGGGATCACTCCTTATCAGAAGCCTTGTGTCATTGTTAGTTTTTAGTAATAAACACAAGACTTCGATTTATGTTGATGTTACTTTATTTCAAATCCCCACCCAGACAATCTGCGCAGATGAGGCTTACATGTTGCTAGCTTGGCTTCTAACTTCTAACTGACTCTTACTTACTTAGTATCCTTAAACCGGAAGAGGGCCTTCTATGGGGTTCCGGTTCTCACGAACGTTCTCCCAGAACGCAAGGTGAGATCGAGGTCAAACGCTGTCACTCACTCTCAAGGCCATCAGCTATACTAATCGCCATTATGATTTCTACAATACCTTATAAAAGCATTAGGGATCCAATAATTATGTAACACGGCCAATGACTTTAAACCTATATGATACCACATAAAATCAAATAAAAACCCCATAATCATTATTCTACACTGATACAGGCTACGACAACAAATCGATACTTTGTGTTTAATATTCGATTTTCAGTCTGATCATGCAGCAGCCACATATCAAGTTTCTTTCTTTTTTCAATTTACTTAAAACGTTGAAGATGAAAGAAAACGAAAAGATAGACAAACACCTAGACCTTGCTAGAGAACGAAAAAAAACTGAAATATGAGGGTGAAAGTGATACCAATTGTAGTTGTTACCTTTGAAACGATCCGAAAAGGTTTGGAAAAAGTCTGAAAGAATTGGAAATTAGAGAAAATATCGAGACCGTCCAGACAACAGCATTGTTAAGATCAGCGTGAATACTCAGAAGAATCCTGGAGACCTAAAGAGACTTGTTGTCACTTAGACTTCGGTGAATGACCAGTTAACGCTGGTGTGAAAAACTCTCAAAGAGCGAAATGATAATAATGTATTTCCGCTTTGTTTGGGCCATTTCTATTTTAAACGAATTTATGGACCAATCTTTCGTTTTGGTCACGTTTGTTATAAATTGCATCTTCATCGCAGACACTTGGAATACAAACAAGTCTGATTAACAGTAGAGCATGTCGCACCCTAACGAGCGCGCACTTTATTTGAACGGAATACAAAAATAATGAGGCGTTATGACCAATGGCATGGATAGACGATGATCATGATGATGTCAGCGAGCGAGCGAGCGAGCGAGCGAGCGAGAGAGAGAGAGAGAGAGAGAGAGAGAGAGAGAGAGAGAGAGAGAGAGAGATCCGTCACCTCCATTTATACAAACTAATTAAGAACCAAACAGAGAAACATTCTGTATGTCTGTATATCTGTATGTTTGTTCGTACAATGATCGAGCGCAATTCCCCTTTTAAAGAAAAAAATGGTTGGTTGGTTGGATTTTACGGCATGTCAACACTTGGATTATTTTATGCCGAAGACATTATTTTATTCATTCTTGTTATGTACTTAATTCTTTTTTAAAAACTTGATTTTTTAAACCCATTTTTACACACTTTTAAAAAATTTATTTAACCCATAGATGGTACGATAACAGGTACTACCACTCCAGGTAAGGGTGGACCTGAGAGTAATGGCAATGAAGGGGTTCTCCAAACTCTCCACAGCTTCACAATCAATACTACACCATTAGATTCAGTTAAATTCAGAACCCATCTGCAGAGTTGGCGGTGACGTAGTTTCGGTTAGAGACAAACAGACACCGAATCTCCATTATATATTGATAGTCTCGTTCAAACCTCTTGTATTGTATGTTCCAGTTTCTGATTCTAAATATTTGGTATTAAAAAAAGTAACAAAGAATAAAGGCTGCTTTCGTCTGTGCTTGTTCGATCAGTCAAGTGTCTTCTATTCAAGATACTTTGACACGACACCCATGAAATTGATGAAATGTCTCCATCGTCTTCAGATCAACTGATATTAATTGTCACAATATTGATGTGACACTAACCTCACCAAATGGACATCATTTTTAATTGGTCTCAACTTTTTATAGCAAATTCATTTCACTTGCTTTTCTGGCCAGCTTCATTTAATGTGGTTTGCTTGGAAACAATTTTCATATTCAATGAAATAAAATACCGAGATTTCCCTAACGAAGCTAATATGTTATCGATTGATAACAGGAGTGGGGGATGGTTTTGTCAGGGGATTTTAGATAAAATCCCTGAAGTTTTCCCACAACTCTTTTCTACCAAACAAACATTAAAAACACCATTAATCTCAGTTTTTAGTGTTTAGTCTCTAAAACTATCAACTAATTTTCTCATTGGAAAATTCTATCAATTAATTGTGGTTGGTTGGTTGGATTTTATTATATGTCAACCCGGGATCGTTTATTTTATCCCGAAGACGTTTTGTTTTATTCATTGTACTGGCTTGCGTTAATTTTTTTCTCTCCAATGGTTAAAGGTTTACTAAGTGATATATGATCGCCATTTTATGCTAAATTCAAAAATACCATTTATTGTGTTTGGTCAGGTCTGGTTTTTAAGATGTGCTTAAATACTTCATAACAAATTGTACATAATAATAACACTTATTCAAAAGCCTGTTAACTCTACTAGTCACAAATAAATAGAATTATAATACTGTTCTATACATTTCAAGTAAGATCTTGTATCTTAAAAATTTGATCTGATTATAAAAAAATCAGTATGATTTTTGGATTCAACGTAAAAAAGAACTGTTTTAAAATCAGTTATTATATATTCGACTTTGAAAACATCACAGGCCAGTTTTATTGATAGGTACTTGATTTTGTTTTAAACTCAATTTTTTAAACACATTCTTAAACTCTTTTTTTTCTATTTAACCCATAGACGACACCCTAACACGTACTAGTACTCCGGGTCAAGGTGGACCTGGGAGTAATGGCGATGAAGGAGTATTCCACACTCCCCAAAGCTCCAGAATTGGAACTTCGCCATTAGATGCAGTTTAACGTCATACCCAGGACACTAATTTAATTGGAAAATGGTCGCCTGTGTCGATCAATCATCATCATCATTATTATCACTAGCCACTACTGAACATAGACCTTTCCCAATTATTTCCTTGATGGCCTTGAACGCACTAGTTTCTGTTATATCTTACTAATAAACACTAGAAACTCCAGAGTCGGATTTATAAAGGGGGCAAAGGTGGCAATAGCCCACGGAATTCCTACCCAGACTTCTTTTTATAAAACCTGTAGTAATTATAAGATTAGTTTTATTATTGAAAAAATAATGTTGATTTACTACAAGATGGAAAGAATATTATCACTTTGTTGTATAATACAAACTGAAAAATGTAGTAAAGGTTATTATTACGGTTAATATAATTGAGAAAAATAAAACCAAACATTTTTTTCGGAATTTAACTGATATATATTTTTTCTTTTAATAAATTCGTTTTACTTCATTTTTTTTCCTTATTTCTCAAGTACCTAATATAATTTCTATATTGAGAGTAAAACTATTACGTGAACTCAGATAAATAAAAAAAGAGTCCGTGTTTTAAACAAGATAAAACCATCTTTTCATTTAAATGGCAAGCCTCTGAAATTAGCAAACCAGTTCACATACCTCAGCAGCAATATCTCATCTACTAAAAGCAATGTGAATAGACGTATAGGGAAGGTATTGACTGGTTATCGATCATATGGAAATCTGATCTCTCATAAAATAGAACGGGAATTCATCCAACCTCTAGTCGTATAAGTACTATTGTATGGTTGCACCGCTTGGGAAAAAAGTTAAACGGGAATTATATAAGGATCCTGTGTGCTGTTTTGAACAAATCCTGGAATCAGCATATCACAAAACAGCTTTGAGGCCACTTACCTCCTAAATTACAAACCGTTCAAGTAAGATGAATGCCGGGCACCGCTGGAGAAGTAAGGACGAACTCATACGTGACGTTTTGCTATGGGTTCCTATATATGGACACACGAGTGTTGACAGACCAGCAAAACCTACATTCATCAACTCTGTATGGATACTAGATGCTGTTTAGAGGACTTACTAAGAGTGATGGTCGTTATGAATAGATGGTAAGAGAGAGAGACAGACAGACAGACAGCCAAGGGAATATGTGCTTCAGCATGACTTGTTATGTTGTTGTTGTTGATGATGATGATGATGATTTAAAAAGAAACAAGTTGATTTTAGTAAGATCATTATTTGGGGGAGAACCTACTATAGGATAATGCGAAAGTCTTTTCACCCCTACATAATTGTTTCACTCCTTGCGAGTTTTTCACACCAGCGTCAGTTGGTTTTCTTTCACTGGAGTTTGAGTGACAGCAAGTCTCCTCAAATCTCCAAGACTCTTCTGAGAATTTTAGCCGATTTTTAACAATATCGCTGTTTGGATGGTCTCGATTCTTCTTCTGATTTCCAATTTATCCAGACTCTTTTCAAAACCCTTAGGGACAATTCCAAAGGCACCAATTACAATTGGTACAACCTTCATCTTCATGTTCCACTTTTTTTTCCAGTTCTCTGGCAAGGTCGAAGTATCGCTTTTTAGTAGTGAGTGACTTTCGGACTTTGAGATAAGATCTAAGTAAATATCAATGACTAAACAATCTTTGTAATAATCGAAATCTATAAAAGAAGATTATTAAAAAAAGTGACCATATGTCACAATTTGCCACTCTGTAAAACTGAATTAATATTGTCCAATTTTTTCATTCATAATAGAGATGAGTTGATAAAAAGAGATTTTCTTTTTTCCAATATAAAATTTCGGGATGTTTCAAATATATTGATTGAACCAATCTATCATATCACAATCTAACTATGTCATCCAATATTAAATCCGCCCTGTTGGATGGGGCTGTAGTATACACCGGCTGCACTAGTATGAGCAAAAAATTCCAAATGCTCTCTTTTTAGGAAACGAGAGACTGTTTTTTCAAAGCAGCAAACTAAGTTAGGCATGTCAAACTGAATAGCCCTCTAGGGCTGCATGAATTACAGATGTATGTCACGAGGGCCGCATGGATTACATATGTCTGTCATGTGGGCTGTACATGACAACTGCCTTTAAATCTTTCTACATTAACTAATAAAGTGAGGATTGTTATTAATTTCTTTATTATTAACTATAAACCATTGAATACATATCTAAAAACATTTTTCTTAGTCTAGCAGATCAATTACAATTGAAACGCGTGTTCGATACTCGCTAGATGTCCCATACTTACAGCCTTGTCACATCCTACCCATAGTGAATGGGTTGGGTAAATAGTCATAACCATATCCAGCCAATTATATCAAGAGAACAACTGAGATTCATAATATTAGAACATTTTAGCAATGACACATTGATTTCACTATGCAGCCCCCCCCACCACCACCGAACGTAAGTATTTAAGTTTTAATGTAATGCAATATATCGAATTAGAAAGACTAACGAAATTAAATAAGAACGCATATAAAAATAAAACCCTAGGCAGAAATAAGTAAGGAAAGAATATATACAAACCCTAATCAGTTTACACCGCTGGTTTAGAGAGGCAACACGGTAAGAATGTGTACGTGCACGTAGGACCACCCACGAGCCGAAACTCATGGGAGGCGGGTGCAAACAAAAAAACCTTTATCCCGTCGGCATTCCCCCTCAAGGGGGCGCCTCAGGCACTGGGCAATAAACCCAGCCATGTCTCTTTAAATCAAAGGGGCAGGTGTTGCCTCGGGGGATAGCCCCCTGGGATCAACGCTGTTAATTTACATTAATAGTCCAGTGTCCGAAACCACTGAACCCACAGGCTCCAATGGACCTATAGGAATGTGTGTCCATTTTTTTCTTGTTTTCCGTTTCTTTGAAATGTATTTGTTGTTGTCTTTATTGAATGATTTTTATTTCTTCTTGTAGTTTTTACAGTGATTATTAAAATGAACATGATAACATCAATCGAGGCGTTTAGCTTTTTCTTTTTACCAAATCAGCGGCCATTAAATAGTTCAACTTACAACCGATTATCTCTCTTAATCATTTTCCTTTTAATAAAAAAATAGATTCAAGCAAAAGCAAAAATTGAAAACACAAGAAATGTATGGAAATTAACAATTTATTAATTAAGATTCTTTCGAATAGAAAAAGTATAAAAACAATTAAAAATATGTGACATGTTTAAAAACCTGAAATTAAAGAAATTCATTCTAGACTGTAAAATATTGAATTAAATGTCATGATATTTAGATATCTAAAACATTTTAGAATATTGGAATTATGAAAATGTGAAGTCATCATAACAGAAAAAACTTTGTCTTATTTGATTTTTCGTCCTCATCTTTATTGTTATATACATAATGTGTATACACATATATTGTTATATACACAACATGGATTTTTTCCTCATCTTGATTGTTATATATACACAATATTTCGGTGGATGTGCCGTCCGGCCTTCTTCATGTATTTCTTGTCAAGCGAGAACGTTGTTGGACTCTAGAACCTTATCTTCAAACTCAGGAAACTTCTAGTCGAACTCGGGAGCCTTCGAAGAACTTCGAACCGACCCCCTTATTCAATCCACCGGGTTAGACTGTTCTAATTCCGTTAACCATGACTGGGTACAAGTGTTAAGCTATGTTAAGTATTCTATGTTATTATCACCCTTGGCCAGGACTGAACCTACAACCTGCAGATAATTGCCACTTAGAACTGTATGAACCCAACCCTTATATCTATTGCGCCATGTATCCAACTGAACAATTCAGGGTGAATTTTAAAAAAATTATAAACTTAATGTTTTATTTTATCTAGAATTTTTACCTTTATACTTATAAATGATTTTTTTTTTTTACCATCTCATATTGAAGAAGACCAGAGGGCAAATCGGCTGAAACTTTTGATTCTTTCAATAGTGAATATAAAGATCAATATTTTAATCTACGGGACTTTTCTTTATCTGTTGGTTGGTTGGTTGGTTGGATTTTACAGTGTGTCAAACTCCTGAAATATGGATTAGACGATTGTTGGTAACTTGATTAAATCCATGAAAAAACGAATACAAGCAGTGAAACTTGCAAATGGAGGACCTACTCGATACTAGTTCCAAATATTGTTTAATTATGTTGAGTTGGTATTACCTAATTCCTTAATTATCTTCATGAATATAAATCAAATCTTCATTATTTTTGTTCAAAAAGCAAGATCTGGTGATGGTGAATGTGTATATATATATTTACTTTGTCATTAATTGTTTTATTTTCATTGTTTCTTCCGGACACACATACATACATACAAATTGCCCTTATATATATATATATATATATATATATATATATATATATATATATAGAGAGAGAGAGAGAGAGAGAGAGAGAGAAAGAGAAAGAGATAGATAGATAGATGAAATACAACTAAAGTAACCTCTAACCAAACATTTATCTTATTTCCTGGAAGACTATTGTCAAGCTCTTCTCTATTGAAAAACAAGTTTTGGAATTATTCCAAAGTGAGTTCTTCACAGACAATTCTTTAACCAATTTAGCCACATCCCTTCCAACACTTCAGCACAGCAATTTCTTCATCTGATCGTTTTACTTCATTTATTTCATTTAAAACTTCCCACATTAAATTCCCGCCAAACATTCAACTCAACATAAAAAGGCAACAATAAAATGAAGCCAAAAATAAACCATGAAAAATACTTTCAACAAGAATTCGCGCAATTTTCATGACATACGATTTATTTCGGCTATTAGAATTTTATGTATTAAACAGTTTGTCAGTAACAGTCAAGATTTTTGCTGTTAATTTTTTATTGCTTTTTATCACATTTATTATTATTGTGGAGGCGTGTGGTGCAATGGTTATCATCATAGGAAATGGACTCAGTGACTCGAGTTCAAATCGTAGACAAGGCTGTTTACATTGGGAAACCAGTAAAACTCTACTCAAGAAATTTATATATATATATATATATATATATATATATGCCCAAACCTGATATATGTACCTCCCACAAACGGATACATATACCAAAATAGTCACAAATATATATATATATATATATATATATATATATATATATATATATATATATAAAGTGCGGTTTATGTAACGGTCGTAATGGGTAACAGAGTGAAACTCTAAAACACAGTTTTATTTAACCCTTTATCCACCAGAGCGTCCTAAACCGCCCGATGATCAAAATGCCGGACCCCCGAAAACGCCCGAGATCGTCAGTTCGTGGAAAACGGTTTAGAGTCAAAAAAGAGAAATGAATTAAATGAATACATTTCTATTCAATAGTAAAGGATCAGCAATAAGATACTAGCTTGTCAACCATTTGGGACATGGCTACTGATGATGGCAGTGGTAGATAAAGGGTTAAGTAAGTTGTGTAATTTTAGTTCTGTTTGCAATTCTACACAATTGGTTCTTTCAATTTAATTCTAAGATGCAATTCAAGAATTACTAAAATGGTCTTAAAAATTCATTAAACCTCTCATGTTTTTTTCTATCAAGTCATTTCATCCACTGCAAACTTTGATACAGTATTACTTTGGCAATACAAATGTCCATCAAGGGCACTAATATATAGGTTTGGTTTAGTTTCTTTGTTTAATGGCATATCAACCCTCATGGGTTATCTAATACCAAAATTATCCTTGTTGAAGAAC
Organism: Doryteuthis pealeii; assembly: GCA_023376005.1. Lineage (NCBI taxonomy): Eukaryota > Metazoa > Mollusca > Cephalopoda > Myopsida > Loliginidae > Doryteuthis > Doryteuthis pealeii. The sequence continues at coordinate 48,670,153 of CM042145.1, read as the reverse complement.
AGTCTTGATACTATTTAACCATAGCTGGGGACAAATCTTTAGTCATATTACTACCTTCACACTACTATTCACACTACTATTAACAATTCTATTCACACTACTATTCCCATTACTATTCACTAGGTACCACCAATTTTCCCTGTGAAATTTACAGTTATATTTAACACAATGAAACTTGCATAAAGGTTGATATTATCATGAAAATTTTTCGTCCATCCGAAAGAAAAAACATTATACAAACTCCTGATGATTAAAAAAAAATGTCTTCAGGTTGATCTTTGAATTAACTGTTTTTCTTTGTAACAACACTTTATGTTCGTTATTTCTTTTTTGCGAGATTTTTTTAAAAAAGTTCAAACTTATTTATGTTTCTTCCTTCAATATGGCCTAAGCTGATCACGTGACCAATTTTGGTGGTACCTAGTATTATTCACTCTTCTGTTCAACCTAGAAAGTTGTCATAAAGAGAATTAAAATATAGAAAAATAATTGTGAAAATTTGATAATTCCTTGTGTCAATTCAACTCTTCTAATTTCTCCCTTTTATTTATCCATAACAAAACAGAAAAAAATAAATGATGTTTATATTTTATCAATAATGAATTCTTTCAATGATCAATGTTCTATGAATTACACAATTTGGAAATTTCTATTTGGTTTACAAAAAAAGACAAATTTCACATTTTCTTTTCTTTTTTGTTATAAACAATGAATAGAATTATTTATTTTTTTTTAATACAGAAATCCCAATTCCTGCATTTCAATTATTTGCTTTGTCTTTTTTTTTCAGTTGAAAATCATTTTGGCACAAATAGAATATTAAAAAAATCAAGGGATTCTTTATCATAATATTAATATTAAAGGAAAGGTGTTTATAAAATATATAAGAAAATAACATTCACACTTTTTTCATGGATTTCAAATGAAAGTGGATTTCATTCATTGCTTCAATTCTTGATCAGACCTGAAAGATAAAATAAATAAAAAATAATGTAAGAATTTAAAAAAAAAAAAAAATTTATATAGAAAATACTATTTTTATAATAAAATCAAAATGTACAAAAATTTAGGAGTGATTAGCATTATGTCTTATTTAATCAAAAGTAAAATAACAAAGTTCTTTATGTTAAACTAGCAAAACAAAAACACCTTCCCGGCAGTGCAAAAATTAATTTTTGAAATATATTACCTAAGGGGGTGGGAGTTTGTTTTATTCTACGACTGATGACAATGCTTTAAAAAGAATACACTCAATTTTACATAATTCTACAAAATCTTATTAAGATTGAACGAATATTTTAATTTTAGTGTAAAAAATTACATTTATCGACGATTTTATCGACGATTTTATCGACGTCCAAAATTATGTTAATGGATTTTTTGCCACGCTCTTTCATAAAAAAAATGTAAACAGACCTTTGAATTTTTTTTTAAATGATAGACATAAAAAATAGTTTCCCTGTCAAAATTTAAATAAATATGTTTTCTTTCTAATAAAATCAAGTTTCTTTACGATATTTTGAATTTCAGTTTTTAAATAAGTAACTTCTATTTGATTTTTCTATATCTAATCACAATCTTGTCAATAAATCTAGTGGCATTTATGCTGTTTGGATCACCCTTGAGTGAGCAGTAATGATTAAGCTCCGAAACTGCATTTGAATTCATGGGTAATCGTCTGATGATGACTTATTTTAAGGTAATTAAAATAATAAATTAAAAAACAATTAAAACAGAGCCCAAAGTTACAGTGGTCTAGACGTAGTCTTTATACACAATAAAGCAAATAACACAAAAATATATAGGGAGGTTAAAAAATATGTTTTGTAGTGCCAAGGGAGATAACTCTTGTGATAATAAATAAAAGTTATCTTTTTCTACACTGTTTTCTATTGCTATGTTCAATGGTAAATTTAAACATTATAGTGTAGTTATATTTTTGAATAATTTGTCATGTTATTAGTGTTATATTATTTTGAATAATTAGCTGTAATTAATCTTTACCGTATTTACCAAAGCTTTTATCCTCTCGGCCATTGACATAAGAGACAATTCAGAAACTTATTTATGATTTATTCATAATGATAGCATAAATATAGAGAGACGCAAAGAGGTAATAACATTTTTGAAAAATTTTGTAAATTTTTAAACTATTATCAAAAATTAGGGAATTTTCCAATTTTAATGACAACTTCACTACTTTATTCATTGATGACTTAATTTTATAATGAATAGCTTATTTTATTAAAACAAAAAATGGAACAAAAAAAAAAGGTTTTTATCAATTCAGAATGTAGTGGGGGGATTGACCTTTGTTCATTTGAAGAAAAATATTTTCCGGACCCTAATTTTTACATTTCTAGACAGATCAAACCCTGAAGAACATATAAAAAAATAAAACAATAAAGAAATAAAAATTCAATACCTGAAAAAAAGTGATCTGACAATTTGAAAGTTATTTTCTTCAAAATTCAAAAAATAATTTATGTGGCTTTTTTTTTTCTTCATAGTTTTAAAAACAATATTTTTCTTTTAATTGATGCAAAAAACGTTTCTGATTCGGTTATCATTTATCAAGTTCACAGTTTGTGGGGAAGAAGAATATGATGACGAAAGAAAATGTCTTTAAAATGATGAAAGTTTTTTGGGGGTTGGGGGATAATCAAATTTGGGCCAGTTAGATATACGGCTGTATGGAAGCGCGTGGTGTAGTGGTTATTGTTGTAGGAAATGAACCAGGGTTCAAATCCTGGATGAGGCTGTTTGCATTTCCCATAACGCTAATACCCTTGGGAAAGGAATGCGCCCAACTACTCTCCCTCCAGTTGTGGATAAATGGTAGTACAGATCTTGGCTTGGTAATCAGCCTAAGAGAAGGAAAACTTTGAATTCAAACTTGTTAAACTCCGCTTAATTGACCTTGTGTCACATCCTGCTCATGCGGAGGGGTTGGTAAATACATATTCGGACATTGCATTTGAATTTAGTATAAACCTCTGAAATGTTTGCAGAATTAGGGTGCTGACTCTGTGGTTGGCGATTGGTTGGATTTTACGGCATGTCAACCCATTGCGCCATTTTATGCCGAAGACGTTTTGTTTTATTCATTCTTGATGAGGACTCATTTTTGTAAAGATTTTGTTCTATTTAACCCATAGATGGGACCCTAGCACATAGTACCACTCCGGTTCAGAGTCGACTTGGGAGCAATGGTGATGAAGGGGTACTCCACATTCACTAGAGCTCCAGATATGGAACCTCACCATCAGATAGAGTTTAACGTCATACCCAGGACAATAAGACCCTCAGTCATCGCCTTCTAGCGCATATATGATAAAAACAGGTTGGGGTTTGCCATAAGGGCAATAGGGTAGGAATAATCATGCAGGTGGTAGGGCTGGACATGACCAGCCGATTGATAGGATGGGACCTCTCCGATCGACCGTCTAGGCGAAGTAAGGGGCAAAGTGGGGTGTTGCATGTCATGGACTGCGCATTCACCAGGATTTCGTCCTTAAATATTACGGGCTGCCACCTACGACCAAAGGGTGGTGCCATTGGGGGAGGGGTCATGACCCTCTGCAGAGATGCAGTCGGTGTATTCTAAAGCCCCAGCCAACAGGGCTGGGTAGACTCAGGAGTTGGTGGATCCTAATAGAAAGAAATAAAAATAATAATTTTATATACTCACTTGTTTTTTCGGATTCCATAAATTTTTTATGGCTGCAAAGAAAACATAGAAAGATTTTAAGGTCATTTATAAGAAATACCAATGTTTAATAATTGTTAATATACATAGGTGTGTGAGGAGTAAAGGATTTGAATAAATCCGACAAAATATGGTTGAGACTAGAGGAAAATGTGGATATAACAACACAGACTGTTAAATTCAGTTGATATTTCGCCTCATTATTGGATGAAGCGTTTTCGAAACTTTATTGACATAAGTACTTGTACATTCTGCTTTTATAGTGAAAAGGTAAATGGGTGAGGGGTGAGAGAAAGTCAGGTCGGGTAGGTGTGTAGGGAATGGTACTTTTATTTATTTATTCATTTCTTTGGTAAAATATACCATTCCCTACACACCTACCCTACCCGACTTTCTCTCACCCCTCACCCATTTACCTTTTCACTATAAAAGCAGAATGTACAAGTACTTATGTCAATAAAGTTTCGAAAGCGCTTCATCCAATAATGAGGCGAAATATCAACTGAATTTAACTGTCTGTGTTGTTATATCCACACTTTCTTCTATTCTCAACATAGGTGTGTGAATATATATATATATATATATATATATATATATATATAGGTATATATATTGATCTGTGAAAACTTTGTAAAATAAATATATATATATATGTGTGTGTGTGTGTGTGTGTGTGTGTGTGAGGGTCCTCAAAAAGTAATACCATTTTCTCTATTTCTTATGAAGGCCTACGTTGAGACCCTAACGAGGCTCAGAGCAAGACCCAACTTGCCAATTGACAATGTCCTCCTTTTGCTTGACAATGCTCGACCACACCGAAGCATCAGAACAAGGAAGAAAATCACCCCATTCAGGTGGATAATTTTACCGCTTCCACCATACTCACTAGATTTAACACCTTTAGACTATCATCTCTTCGACCCCATGAAAAAGGGTTTGAGAGGCAAACATTATTCCAGTGACGAGTGTGTGAAACCTGTAGTGAAGAAATGGCTCAAAGAACAGTCAACAGAATTTTACGGGATACCTGCTCTCATTAGAAGGTGGAATATTGCTATTGAGAAAACGGTGACCATGTGGAGATGTAAGGATGTGATCCACAGAGGATCAGCTTCATTTTGATGTATGATACATGTTCATGTGTTGGTAATTATACCTGTCCTAAACAAAATTGCATTACTTTTTGACTCTATATATTAGGGTGTTCGGGATAAATTTGACAGTTTCAATGAAAAAGAAAAAGTGCTTGGTAACTTAAAAAATTAATGGATCTTCTGATTGGCTGAAAGAAAGACCTGTGAAAGGGAACTGGTCCAGTTAGCAGATTTCGGTCGTTAGTCAGAAAGAGCAGACGTAAGGGTCCATCGCTCTTGAGATGCCGACCTCTCACCGCGATAGAAAACCCTTTTGGGCTTGGGGTTTTTGTAATAAAGAATATAGGTCTAAAAAACAACAAAGTCATGCTTATTTATTACGAACAAGAAGTGAGCTCAGACGACCCAGCTCAGAAGCAGAAGAAGGAAGAAGTCAGCCCAGAGAAAGATGGCCATCAACAAGTAAGAACAAGTTGAACAAGTCACAATCTATCTCCTCGTCTCTTCTATCGCCATTTATATACACGATATTGTATATTGTATTGGCATTGGCATTGCAGTCTCGGAAGACTATATAGTTCTTGTTCCCCTGAAGTTACAGCGTCTCCTGTGACTGTGAAATCCAATGTTCGAAAAAACAGCCTCGACCACAGATGTTGCTTGTGAAAGCTGTCTCTGCAGATGTTGGTGTGCCGGTGCTTTATTGTCGTCGCTTTTTTCTGGACTTCTTGGCCTCATGGTATTGCGCCAGGGGGACTTCACACATGAACAGACCGCTACGGATAGCCTGCCGTCACCGAGGCCGGTCTTAAACCAAATTTTCCCAGCTGGAAGAGGTAATGCACCTGATATCATTCTTGCAGACATCCTTAAAACACTGCTGGGGGCGATCAATCTGTCTCTTATCCGATATGTAAAGGGGTATATAACACTATTTTGTAATTGAGAATTATTTGCTTTTAGAGATCAATACATTTTGAAAAAATACAATAAATGAATCTTATTGTCAGGTGTATATCTCAAAAAGACTGTTAACTGTTTTTTAGTATTAAATTCTGTTTGATATTGGATTACTCTTTATATGGCTGTGTCTAATTTACATACAATACAACACTTATAATAAAGTAAGTAAAGTTGGCGGAGTGACCTATTGTCGGTATCAGCCAGACAGCGAGGGTGTCTATCCCCTTTTTGCTAGCGCTAGACCAGGAGATTGCTTTTGCTGAGGTGGAGCACTACACATACCGCCAGCTCCCTGATGTTTTACCACACAGATCAGATTACTCTATCTGTGCTACTGATATGCTGAGTTAGCGGACACCAGTATCAAACCAGGAACCTTGTGATTCCTGGCCGGGGTGCTCTACCAACTGAGCTAAACCGACCCATTATAATAATACAGGATATCCTTAAGGTCTCATTCTGTGGGGCTATGCTAGAAGATATTAGTGTATCGAACAAAGATGCGGGACCTAAAGCATAAAGATCCCTAATTCCACTGTGCCAACTGATGAGGCTCTGCTACAGTGAACATGGCAAGAAATTGAGTTCTGTGTTAATTTGCTTTGTGGAAATAATGGTGTGCAAGTTGAGATGTATTAAATGAGGCAAATAAACTTCAATATTTACTCTTCATTTTGGAATAATTTCCACATATTTGTTGGTTCATTTGATTTTGTAATATTCTTTTAAAGCTGGAAAGAAACTTTATGGACACCGTGTATAATAAACAATGAATTTTACTTACCTTTTATAGAGTAAACATATAGCAATGATAAGAATGACAGCACAGATGAATATAAATATGGCAAATATGACCAGGACCCACCAGAGTACTGACCATTTTGTGTAACTAACGGATGTTTCTGGATTACATGACTGAAAAGAATAGAAACAAATATTTTTTGAATTAAAATGTCCAAAATAAAAATTTTAAACTTTTATTTTGAAAGCAATATAGCATCAATGTGTCAGAGGGAGGTATTCACTGGGGCTAAAAACTTAGTGGTACAAGCAAAAAAAAAAAAAATCCCCCCTCCCGGCAGTGTAAAATTTAATTTTTGCCTCGCTCTTTTGTAAAAAAATGTAAACAGATCTTTGAAATCTTCTATTTTTTAATTATTAAGCAGTTTATTCCATGCCTCAGCGACTCTGAGCGTGAAAAATGTTTCTGAAAGTCATATGAGCTATGCTGTTTTTTGACTTTGTAGGCATAGCCACGTGTGTTATAAACATAGAAATCAAAAAGGTGCTCAAGGTTGCTGTTGATAAAATGGTTAATGACCTTATTGTAACGAGAGAGAGAGAGAGAGAGAGAGAGAGAGAGAGAGAGAGAGAGAGAGAGAGAGTCCAGGAATGTAATAGTTACATGTAAATTAGCATGGAACAGTTTTTAGGAATATAAGAATTACGTGTAGATTAGCATGGAACAGTTTTAGGATGAGTCAGCACAACGCGATATGGCGTTTTCTCATTGGTCGAGGAGACGTCACGTGGCGAACAGTGAAAGAGTAAGAGTGAGAGGTGAAAATGTTAGGCCAGTTTGGGACGTAGCTCTCACTTAGGGTACTTTGACTTGGGGGAAATAAAAATCTCATGAGAAAAAAAGAAGTGGCCTTGTGTTATTACTAAAAACTATAACTGGCAAAAGGAAAAAAAATGTCCTCCAGAATCCCATGTTGGTTCCAAACGCAAAACATCAAAGAATTGCCGGCCCACTAAACATCAGATCCAACAGCCAGATTCTAGCTTCTCAAAGAGATAAGTATACAACGATTATTTTTATTATTAATACGTCATCACTTCATTCCAAAATGACTAACCAAGGTTAAAGAGCCTAGTCAGCCATACTATTTACCCATAGCTGGAGGGAGAGTAGGATTCATACATTTCCCAAAGGTATTAGCGTTAAGTGAAATGCAATTACAAATGTCGATTTGGTGCAGTGACGTTACATTGTATATTTACCCAACCCCTCTGCACGAGCTGGATGTGACACAAGGTCAATTTCTTAAGCGGAGTTCAACAGGTTTGAATTCAGAGTTTTCCTTCTCCTAGACCGGTTGCCTAACCAAGGTTAAAGAGCCCAGTCAGCCCTACTATTTACCCATAGCTGGAGGGAGAGTAGGATTCATACATTTCCCAAAGGTATTAGCATTAAGTGAAATGCAATTACCACGTCCAGGATTTGAACTCGAGGCGAGGAGTCCATTTCCCATGACTTTAACCATTACACCACGCCCTTCCATGACTTTACATTATGAGTGTTTACCGAATCAGTTGCCAAATGCCGGAATTTCAACGAACACATTTAGAATTTCAACGAGCAGATTTAGAATTTCAACGAGCAGATTTAGAATTTCAACGAACACATTTAGAATTTCAACGAGCAGATTTAGAATTTCAACGAAGATTTAGAATTTCAACGAACACATTTAGAATTTCAACGAGCAGATTTAGAATTTCAACGAGCAGATTTAGAATTTCAACGAACAGATTTAGAATTTCAACGAACACATTTAGAATTTCAACGAGCAGATTAGAATTTCACGAATTTAGAATTTCAACGAGCAGATTTAGAATTTCAACGAACACATTTAGAATTTCAACGAGCAGATTTAGAATTTCAACGAACACATTTAGAATTTCAACGAGCAGATTTAGAATTTCAACGAACAGATTTAGAATTTCAACGAGCAGATTTAGAAAAACAAAACAACTTTAATCTTTGTTATTTCTACTTACCCCTGCCATACCGGCGTTATATTCCTTCAGCAATTTTTGCGCTTCAGCTGAATTTAATAAGTTTTCATTTTCTTCAAGAGTCAAGATGTGACCCTTATCTTCAATGATCAGGCAAACGTCCGTCCTGAAGAAGAAAAAAAACAACATATCTTATTTATTAACGACTAGCAGCGGCTACCTGGCGTCGCCTAGGTAGAGGGGGGATTTTTTAAAAGTTAGTCTCGCAGATCCATTATTATTTATCGAGAGTGAAATCCTCGCTGGTTGCCCCATAAAAATCCCCACAATAATTTACAATTGTTTTTTTTTTAAATAAAATATAAATGATGCAATTAATTCAATCAATCAATATTATATTTCAAAGCAAAAAAAAAAAAAAAAAAAAAAAAAAAAAACATACAAAAGAAAAGATAAACAAAATAACATGCAAATGACTTTCCCTTCTGTTACTTTTCAAATTTGAATTTTTAAATATCTTCCCAAATATAAATCAAATCTTCATTGTTTTTGCTCGAAAACCAAGACCTAGTGATATTTAATGTGTATATATATCTACTTTGTCATCAATTGTTTTATTTTACACATATACACAACTGCCCTTTATATATGTATAGAAGATAGATGTATCTATGAAAATCTGAGTTAGATTTGCCTCAAAACAACCCATGTTATTAGTGCGATTAAAATCCTGAAAAGTGTCTTATAGTTATTTACAAAGCTTAGTCTAGGTGTGGCACAAGGCCAGAAGTATAGGCCACCCAGTGAGAATCGAACTCACTAACAATGGTTTGCAAATCTATCTTGCTAATCATTACACCACGTGAGGTGCTCATGTGTGTTATATATCACTAAGAAATACAGATTTACATAATATATGGTATGCTTAATTTGCATACTGGTTTTAACAAAACCGGGTTTGATAAGTAGCTACTTAGTGTTATTGATCTCTAATATTTTATTCTCCAATGTATTAAAATCAATCCTATGAATGATTTTATATAGAAACCAGTCAAAATATAATTAGAATAATTGTAATCTTTTTAAATGCGTTCTTATCTAATTTTGTTAGTCTTTCTAATTTAATATATTTCACCACATTAAAATTTAGATACTTACGCCCGGGGGTGGGTATATTCTTGTTAGTATCAATAATTACTGACAGCTTTCACTGATGATTAAAATTATGTACTTTACCCCCCCCCCTACACACAAGTAGTTGGTTTGTTGGTTGGTTGGATTTTATGGCATGCCAACTGTTATTGGGTTATTTTATGCTGAAGATATTTTGTTTTATTCATTCTTGTTGAGTATTCAATTTTTTTCAAACACATTTTTAATTCTCAGTGTTTTATCTATTTAACCCATAGATAGGACCCTAACAGGTACTACCACTCCGAGTCAGGATGGACCTGGGACCTATGGCAATGAAAGGGTACTCTATATTCCCCAGAGTCCTAGTTCTTCATCAACAGTATTCTGTATGTTTTATGTGGTTCATTGGATAAGTCGTAGGGGAAATATACAAAAGTTAAAATGAACAAAAAACGTTTATAACGGAGAAAGTTTTTAATTCATATTTTTCAATATTTTTAATAAAGATTATTAAATAGAATCTTATTATTTTTAGCTACATATTCTTAATACAAAATTTTCTTTAATCAAATAAATACGCTTTTGCTTTACAATGAATGGGAGTATTTATTTTACATTTTATATATTTTTTAAACCTCTAAAAAAATAAAATAGTAGACAAGTGGAACGTTGAATATAACATTCCTTAGAAAAAAAGCTAACGATTAAAAAAAAAAAAAAAAGGATAAATACTTTTTCTTATTTCCGAGACTTAAATTTCAAAATGTAAGATGTCCTACTACCGAAATAATCAAAGTATCGATTTTTTTTTTAAATCGTCATTAAATTATCTTTACAAAAATCTAAAATTCATTTTCTTGCAAAAAAAAAAAAAAAAAAAAAAAAAAAATTACGAAGAAATTTGTATGTAGGATCAATACGTGAAACAAAAACTAACGAAAAAATAATTATCCTTTTCAATTTTAGAGTAAACATATACTTATAATAAAAGTTCTTCTTTTAATTCTTCATATACTGAAAGTTTTATTAAAATCGGATTATTAGTTTATTTTTGTTGATTGTGATCCCCTTATCAGCAGGTGCGCGAATTTGAGCATCCCTAGTATGTATATATATATATATATATATATATATATATATTATATATATATATATATATATATTATTTATATTTTGCTTGAAGGCAATTATAAATGCATGTATCGTATAAAATTCGATAATTATAGAAAATAAACTTGACAAGTAAATCCCGCAAAGGATGGCTCGCCATGCAGAACACCGTACAGACTGTTTCGACTTTATTAAGTCTCTTCAGCGATGTATACTAACGACTCCCCTCCGACAGGAATCGAAACCGGGACTTCACAGGCATAGTCAGAGACCATATCCGTTCGGCCGCCGGTACATAGCGAACAATCCCTGCGAAATTAACCTTGTCAAGGAAACTATTACACGCCCCTGCCATAGCAGGCAAGTAGACGTTTATTTAGTAAACAAACCCGGCCGTTAAGCTCTTCGGCGAAGTGAATAAGATTTTTGGATGTTTGTTTTTAGAAGCAATGTTGAATAAATTATTATTTATATTTTTGCTTGAAGGCAATTATAAATGCATGTATCGTATAAAATTCGATAATTATAGAAAATAAACTTGACAAGTAAATCCCGCAAAGGATGGCTCGCCATGCAGAACACCGTATATATGTGTGTGTGTGTGTGTGTGTGTATGTGTGTGTGTGTGTGTGTGTAGAAAAGAGATGTCATCAAAGATGACTTACTTGTCATAAGCTTCAAGTCCGTTCAATCCTTGGTGATAATGGACTTCATGACTACGAAAACGACCTTGATTTAATTCATTCAGTTTCCTGCAAAATAGAAGATTAATATAAAACAACAAAGGTAAAAAAAAATTAATGAAGAATTACTCTTATTGTCTTTTAAAAATACTCATGTTGTTACGTGATAATAGTTCTTGCGGATATTCCTATATTTTTTGCAATCAATCAGGAAGTGGTCACAGAAGGTGCATCTATGTGCATCCATGTGCAAGTGCAACCATTGTGCATCTTCCATTTTAAGTAGATAAGCATAAGTTAGATACAGTTAGATATGTGTGTCCAATTTTGATTCTACTCAGTACTATGTCATGTCTTCGATCAGGTGAATGGATGGATGGGGGGGGGGCATGTCAATCCTTGTGGGGTTATTTTATGCCGTAGACATTTTGTTCTATTCGTTCTTGGTGGGCATTGAACAATTTTTTAAAAACTCATTTTTTTAAAAACACGTTTTTCTTAACTGATTTTTTCTATTTAACCTATACATGGGACCCGAACAGGTACTACCACTCCGTGTCAAGGTGGACCTGGTAGTAATGCAATCAGGTAGTCGTTCTGTGTTTTCCAGTTTAACTGTTGGTTGATGTTGATATATTTTATTATTAGGAAATATATGCCATGTTGATTGCCATTTTCTTTTTATCTCTCTCTCTCTCTCAATATATAAATGAATGAAGGTATATATATATATATATATATATATATATATATATATATATATAGAGAAGAGAGAGAGAGAGAGAGAGAGAGAGAGAGAGATTTTCGAGGAATTCTGCTGTACGAACGCAATCAGATCGTCTGTTATGTTGCTTTCTTCTAGACACAGCATCATAGTCGCCATTGCAATTCTCCAGTTCATGCTGGATTGTTTTTACAGTGTTCAGGGAGCATCGGGCAGCAACCATATCCTTATTTTGATGGCCGGCGCAGATCATCATGATACAAGTTATTCTCTTCCATGATTCAGGTGAGTTCCAGTCATCCATAATCTCCTTATTCATATCATGTGGTCGGAGAGGCCCCCTCCGATCAATCAGCTTGTCATGTCAAGCCCTAGCACCTATATGATTGCCCCTATAGCAAGCCCCAACCCTGACCAAGGAGGTAGTACCTATTAGGGTCCCATCTATGGGTTAAATAGAAAAATATTAATTAAGAATGAATTTCAAAACATTAAATGACCCACTGAGGTTGATATGCCGTAAAACAAAACAAACCAAACTAAATCTGTTATCCAATGACATGCTGGAATAATACTACTCATTCATTATGGAGGGGTCACATGTTTGTTTCAGCGCAGAGTTTGACCTCTGTGTTTTATATTGGCACAGAATTATGTGGCTGCTGATTTTACTTAATCATGATTTTTATCCTTTGAGTTTTCCTTCTCGGGTTGGGGTGGGGGTTGATTGATTTCTTGTAATTCAACGAGAGAGAGGCGGGTGGCGAGAGTGGGTCACAGGAATCCGTGCTGTCAGTGCGACATAATGATGATAATGATGCTGCAGCAGCTGATGATGATGATGAACTATATCCGGGTTACTAAACAGACATTACAGTCAAGTTATGATGAAAGCACCGATTCCTGCTAGATTCTCCCTAATGCCCACATGCACATTGGAGATTGGAGCTTATATGAATAAGTGAAGAAGTCATGTTTTATTTTAGACAAATTGATTCGACAAAGAATTTTCACTGTGCTGATATACTTTCATTTTTTTTTCCTTTATAGATGAACAAATCTGTTTTCTTTCTGTTCATAAAACAAAATTTGATCAATACAGTGGAACTGGAAGTACTTACACAATAAGAAATATCTTGATAACTTCTCTTGGACTAAAATTGGTTGGTTGGGTTTTACGGCAAATCAATCCATTGGGTCGTTTTTGTTAATTAGTACAGGTTTTAAATAATTGATTAATTATAAAATTGGTTGTTTTTTTAAAATCAAAATTGAAAAGTAAAATTATAAATGAGAATTTGAAAATATTGCTTACTGGATCAATTCTTTTGTCTTTTCGGTGTTTTCTTTAGGATTATTTGGTAAAACAATTCGACTTCTTTGACGAGGTTGAATAACAAAGATCTGAAGAAGAAAGAACAACAAAAATGAAAGAACTTATTGAAAGGATAATATTCACATTCATTATTTTTGGTTGATATTTCAAATCAATACATCCTCTACAACTGAACACAATGATTATCAAACTGTGATTTAGACAGCAAGACATAAAAGTAATTTTTTTAAAAACTGAAATTAACCCCAAGCAATTCCCTCATCCCCCCCCCCAAAAAAAAAATCCAGCAATTTTCCTTCCTATATCAAAATAACATATATACCCCCAAGACAATCTCAGATTAACATGGCTGCAGAGAAATACTTGAACCCCCCCCTCCCCCGACGTTGAAGATTTTCTCTTTGTTAATTTCTTTATATCAAAATAAAGTTTAACACAAATATTGTTGTTACATTCATATCTAAATGTCCAAGAGAAATGAAAAATTATTTTTGAATAAGATTTTATTTTTTTTATTCATGAAAGGAAATGGAGAGAAAAAGAAAAAAAGAAAAAAAATGGAAAGAAAGGAAATAGGAAAAAAAGAAAGTCGATAGAAATGATGGGAAAGAGAGAGAGAGAGAAAGAAAAGGAAAGAAAAAATAAGAAAAGAAGGAAAGGAAAAAGGAAAAAAAGAAATAGAATAAAAAAGGGAAAAGAAAAAAAGGAGGGAAAAAGAAAAAATGAAAAAAATGAAAAAGAGAAAATAAGGAAAGAAAGAAAAGAGGGAGAGAGAGAGAGAGAGAGAGAGAGGGAGAGAGAGAGAGAGAGAGAGAGAGAGAGAGAGAGAGAGAGAGAGAGAGAAGAAGAAGGAATTTATAAACGAAGGACCATCCATTAACAAATGTGCAAATGGTTAAATGGCCCCCAATGGTTCAAGGGGACTATTTCAAAGGATATGATGGATATTAGGTATTAACAATACTTTTATTTCCACCTTGTATACTCAAACTAGAAATTATTCCATTGTTTTGTTTTTTTGTTCATTAATCTTCCCATAAATAAAGTAAGTAAAATCGACAGAGAGGCCTATTGTTGTATTAGCCGGACAGTGAGGGAGCCTATCCCCTTTCGTTAGCTCAATATCAGAGATATTGATTTTGCTTCTGAGGTGAAATGCCACACTTACCATCAGCTCCCCACTTTATTGCACAGATTCAAGATGCGCTAGTCATGCGCTTAATTGGCAAGGACCGGTATCGAACCCGGAACCTAGTGGTTCCTAGGCGGGTTCATATACATGAACAAAACTTTAAAAAAAAAATCTTTATGTATTTGAGATTTCTTTCAGTTCAAATTTCTTTGTCACTCCCACCCTGTCAGCTGGGGCTGTAGAATACACCGACTGCACCTCTGCAGAGAGCTAAAATCCCCTCTGTTGGCAGTGGGTGGCAACTCATGATGCTTAAGGACGGAATCCTGGTGGCTGAGCAGCCCATGACATGCAACACTCCATTTTGGCCCTTACTTAGGCTAAACAGGTGGCCAGAGAGGCCCCCACCGATCAATCGGCTGGTCACACCAAGCCCTAGCACCTATATGATTCTCCTAACCCTATTACCCTTATGGCAAGCCCCAACCCTTTTTATCATATATGTGCTAGAACGTGGGGGCTGAGGACCTTCATGTCCCGGGTATAACGTTAAACTGAATCTAATGGTGAAATTCCAATTCTGGAACTCTGGGGAATGTGGAGTGCCCCTTTATCAATATTACTCCCAGGTCCACCCTGACCCGAAATGGTAGTACCTGTTAGGGTCCTATATATGGGTTAAATATATTTTTAGAAAATGAGTATTAAAAATGTGTTTTAAAAAATTGAATATCCAACAAGAATGAATAAAAAATGTCTTCGGCAAGGGTTGACATGCCATAAAATCCAACCAGCCAACCAACCATCTCTTTCTTTTAATTTAAATTCTTTTGTCTCTGATCAATTGTTGTGATCTCTTTATAATAAGTAAAGTTCGTGGATTTGGGTTGGTTTGTTTTGTTTTACGGCATATCAACCTCAGTGGGTCATTTAATGCCGATAAAGTTTTGAAATAAATCAATTTTTAATGGATAATACAATTTTTTTAATAAATACATTTTTCTATTTAACCCATAGATGGGACCCTAACAGGTACTACCACTCCGGGTCAGAGTGGACCAGGGAGCAATGGTGATGAAGGGGTGCTCCACATTTCCCAAACCTCCAAAACTGGAACCTCACCATCAGATAGAGTTTAACGTCATTCCCAGGACATGTAGACCCGCAGCCACCGCCTTCTAGCACCCATATGATAAAAAGGGGTTGGGGCTTGCCATAAGGGCAATAGGGTTGGGAAAATCATATAGGTGCTAGGGCTTGACGTGACCAGCCGATTGATCGGAGGGGGCCTCTCCGACCGCCCGTCTAGCCCAAGATAGGGCCAAAGTGGAGTATTGCATGTCATGAATTGCTCATCCACCAGGGCTCTATCCTTAAGCATCACGGGTCGCCACCTACGGCCAACAGGTGGCCCCATTGGGGGAGTCTTACCCCTCTGCAGAGGTGCAGTCGGTGCATTCTAACGCCTCAGCCGACAGGGCGTAAAGTTCGTGGAGTGTCGGAATCAGCTGGACAACTAGAGAATCTATACCCTTATCACTATCACTAGACCAGGGAGATTGTTTTTGCTGATGTAAAGCGTTACACATACCG
The DNA here is from genome assembly GCA_023376005.1 of Doryteuthis pealeii. Classification (NCBI taxonomy): domain Eukaryota; kingdom Metazoa; phylum Mollusca; class Cephalopoda; order Myopsida; family Loliginidae; genus Doryteuthis; species Doryteuthis pealeii. The sequence goes on along the minus strand of CM042145.1, from coordinate 48,653,936 downwards.
CCAGCTCCTTACTTTACCACACATATCAGATTAACCCAATCTGTGCTACTCATGTTGGCGGGGCCGATATCGAACCAGGAATCTTGAGATTCCGAGGCAAATGCTCTACCGACTGAACTCTTTATCATCATATCGCGCTAGCAGCATTACATGACAATCTTTCGCCAACCGTCCCTATCATTCACTGTCCTCGGGAGGTCCCCTGTGCAGCATCCAGTATCCGCACAGAGCTGGTCTATGTAGGGCTTTTCTGTTCAGTCCGTACTGGCATGTTCATGTACTGGTTTCCACAGGAGGGTGTCGCTTATGAGTTCGTTCTTACTTCTCCAGCAGTGTCCAGCATGTCTTGTTCGTCTCACTCGGATGATTGGTGTGATAGGGGGCAGGTGGACGTATGGCTGCTTTCTAGTGGGGTGTTGTTTCCACGATTTTTAAGATTGTACGCAGCATTCTTACGCATCTCCCATCTAGTTTATTCTCTGGGCGTTTCGTGAGGGTCCAAGCGGTTCAGCCATACAGTAGCACTGATATAACTACGGCTTGGAAGAACTGTTGCTTTAACTTGTCCGTGAGATCTTATTTCCATATAACCCTATGCGTGTATTAACATCGCTTTCCGTGGATGAAATATATCTACCTAAATACGTGAAGCTAAAGCGACAATTCTTCCAGGCTGTGGTTGTGTCAGTGCTGCTGTATGGCTGCACCACTTGGACCCTAACGAAGCGACTTGAGAATAAGCTGGATGGGAGCTGCACAAGAATGCTGCGTGTAGTCTTGAACAAGTCGTGGAAACAACACCCCACAAGGAAGCAGCTGTTTGTCCGCCTGTCCCCCATCTCACAAACCACCCGAGTAAGATGTACTAGACATGCAGGGCACTGCAGGAGAAGCAAGGACGATCTCATAAACGACGTTCTCCTGTCGAAGCCAACAGATGGGCATGCTAATGTGGGCCGCTCAGCAAGGACCTACACTGACAAACTATGTGACGATGCTGGTTGCTGCACAGAAGACTTCCCGGGGGCAATGAATGATAGGGAAGGTTGTCGAGAGATTGTCATGGATATCCGTGCTAATTGCGTGATATGATGATGATGACGTGAATTGTTCTACTGGCTTTAGAGGCTTACCTTTCTTTTTGAAGCACTTACCTTAACATTTGTCGTATTAAAAAATTGTGGATTTTCTGCATCTTCGGCCCTGAGAGTAATAATGAAGTCACCGCGAACAAAGTTGGTGTAACTCTGGATATTTGTTATAATGGTGCCAGTTCTTTCATCGACCCGGAAGGCGGTTTGTGCCGAATAAACATCCTTACTATTTGGTGGCTGATAGACAATGTTGAGGATTGAATATTTCACTTCATTATTTGGATAATTATCGGGATCGTTGGCAGTTACTCTCACCACTTCAGAACCAAGAATTGTCTTTTCATTAATTACTGAAACAAAAGGGGGAAAAAAGCATAATTATTCATTTTTTGTCTTTTAAAAATTGTCATCTATGCTTTGAAATACACACACACACACAATATATATATATATATATATATATAATATATATATATATATAGTCATCCACAGACACCGTGTTTCGACGTTTCACTTATCTTCAGTGTGGCTAGACTTAGCAACTACTTCTAGCCGTGAGCGAAACCCAACTGACTTTTCACCAGTCCGAAGTGAGAAAAAATGGAAATGAATCCGGCAGATATGTTAAACCGATAATTGAAAGAAAAATATTTTGGTATGGGTGAAATTTATTATCAGTATTTGTCAATACAAGTTTCGACCAAAATTCATTTACCCACACAGTATTCTATTTAAAATTATTTTAAATATAGAAATAAAATAGGATAATAATAATAGATATCACAAAAATAAGCATTCAAACAGAGGTTATCATCAGGGCCGAGTGTTTTGATTTTAAAAAATGAGTAAAACATTCGAGTTTTAAAAAGTTTCCGTTTTATGACGTAACCAATTTCGAATGTTTCTCTTTTATTACTGTTTTTTTTTATCAAACATTTTTGGGTTAAATAGTAAAAATGAGTTTTTAAAAATGTGTTTAAAAAATTGAGGTAAAAAATAATTTTCGATACATATCGAGAATGAATAAAACAAAATGTCTTCAGCATAAAATAACCCAACCAGGGTTGACATGCCGTAAAATCTAATTAAAATCCAAACTAATTGTAGAGAAGGTATTTTCTACAATTGAGGTTTATTATACATTATATATTTACCAAACTCTCCACACGAGTAGGATGTGAGACAAGGTCAATTTCTTAAGCGGAGTTTAACAAGTTTGAATTCAGAGTTTTCCTTCTCTTAGACAGGTTACATAGCCATGGTTATAGAGTTTATTGTACATTATACAACATAGTATTTACCTGCAAATGACTCGGTATGAGGAAATACAGGTCCATTATCATTGCTATCCCGAACTTTGACAAGGATTTGTTGCACCTGGCCGGCATCATCATTTAAGGACCCAGAAAATTTATTGATTGTTGGAGTTGATAAAACACGGACACAAAGGAGATATTCTTTGACATCTTCATAATTCAAGACTTCACCAGTCACAATTAATCCAGTGGTTGAGTTTAGATTAAAGGCGGTAAAATTGACTTCAGCATTTGCACCTAAAAAAGAGTTCAAACAACAAATGAACCAATTGTAAAAGCAGTCCTTATTGATATTGATGCATCTATTTACGGAGGATTCTAATTGGCATTTAATAGTTTTCTTTGGATAATTAAAAAGACACACCCTCCTAGCGGTGTAAAAATGAATTTTTGAAAAATATTGCCGGGGGGGGGGGATAAAAAAAATCCAGTATCAGAGGGTTTGTATCAGAAATAAGCAAAATCATCAAATTTATTAAAGGAGTAAAAAAAAACAACAATTTGAAATGGAAATTTAGTTCTGTCCTCCTCAAATAAAATGATGCGTTCATCTGTTAATTATTAATTAAACAATTATTTTAAATATTTTACACATTAATTTTTCACAAAATCATAGGTATTTATTTATCAGTAAACTGTTTAGTTAATATCTTGTTTTTGAAAAAAAGAGCTAGAGTTAAAAAAAATAATCTTTAAAACTGATTATAGGGTTGTTCTTTATTCGATGTATTGACAATTTTTTAGTATTGTGACGTAAGCAGTGACATAGTTTCGGTTACAGACAAATGGAGACCGTATCTCTATTATTAATAGAGATGACAATCAGCACTAATACAGACACCAGTTAATTATCACTCAATCGCACACTGGGCTGGAAACTGTTTTATTCTCCAAGTCAGAGAATTTTGAGTGTATTATTCTTACAAAAATCTCACTATGAATATATATATATATATATATATATATATATATATATAAGAAATTTAACAGGCACGGAAATTAAACTACTGTCAACAAGTTTCACTCAAAATAACCACCATTTCAGTCGACCATAGCCTCAATCCTGCTCCGGTACCTGGACCAAGCTGATATTACAGTTTCCCTGGGAAGGGTCTCAAAAACTACCTTAATTCTGTCGATTAACTGGGCTTTTTTAGTACTGGTACGGCGATTGGTGTCTTTCTCAACAGCACCCCATACATAATAATCCATGGGGTTAAGATCTGGGGAGTTCGGAGGCCAAACATTGGGACTGGTGTAGTCGTAAAAAATCGCCGACAACTATTTTTGTCTTTTCCCAGAGGTGTGACAAAGGGCCGAATCCTGCTGCCATGCATATAGCCTACCATTGGATACCCTTGTTATCTAGGGCATCACATCACCCTCAGAGGACACACATCCGTAAACCACCACAGTTTGGGGAAATTTAGTCTGCATGAGACGAGGAGTGTCCTTTGGACTGTATGCAAGCATCTGTTATTTTGCGTGTTGTGCTTTTGATCTTGGCAAAAGTTTTTCTCATCGGAAAAGAACCAGATTGTTTGTGGTTCAGCGGGATGTTTCACTTTGCTCAGAAGTTTCTTCGCCTTTGTCAAATGATTTTCACGGGCCTTTTCTGGGAGCAGTTGAACTCTGCGACGCTTGTATGAGTAGTAGCAAGCTCAAGCTTCATGGTAGAGGCTGAAACATTCAATTCCCGTGACAAAGTCCGAATTCCAATGCCAGGGTCCTCCAACACTTTTTTCTGCAGATTTTCGAGGAATTCTGCTGTACGAACGCAATCAGATCGTCTGTTATGTTGCTTTCTTCTAGCCACAACCTGGTATTCTCCATTGCAATTCTCCAGTTCATGCCTGATTATTTTTACAGTGTTCAGGGAGCATTTGGCAGCAACTATAATCTCCTTATTTTGATGGCTGGCGCAGACCATTATGATGCAAGTTATTCTCTTCCATGATTCAGGTGGGTTCCAGTCATCCATTCTATCTGTCATCTTGTATATGAATGAAGAAGCGTCCAAGCTTTTAAATGATGTGTAGTGTGTGTCAATACCTCCAACTTACAGAGAAAAATAACTAAATATAAATATGTCAAATGTATGGCTAAACAAATCGAACATAAACATTTGAACATATATGCCCGCCTAAATTCATTAATTATTAATTAATTAATTTTCAAAATTAGGTATGACTTCAATTAAGCACATATCCTCCAAAAATTGTCGGCTAAAAGCCATATCAAATAAACACATTGTTCACTTACTTACTCTCATATATATATATATATATATATATATATATATATATATATATATATATTTCACGAATAGCAAATATTCAAAGAAATATTGATTTGTGACTAATCTAAAATTTCAGGTTAAATCCTACTTAACGGACATAAATTCCACCATTGTATGTCACTCCGCCGAAAGAAAAGAAATACTAAAAATTAAAAAAGGAATTAAGTGAATTTAATGAAACTTTCAGTGTTGATATATTAATGAATAAACATTATAATGCACTAGTTATTTTATTTGAAAACCCTTACCTTTTTCTGGTCAGTTAACTTTGAACCACGTGTCTTTGAGGCATAACAAAGATTCACAAACATACGTGGTTCAAAGTTAATTGACCTGAAAAAATGTAAAAGTTTTAAAATAAAATAACTGATGCATCATATTGTTTATTCATTAATGTATCAACACTGAATTTATGTCCATTAAGTAGGATTTAACCAAAATTCAGATATGACAATAACTTACATCCAGTAGCGTTTTCCCATCTATACGTCATTAAGTTGAATGGTGGTTTGTCTTTATCACAAGCCGACACTTTAATAACATAACTTTTGACTGCATAATTCTCCTGGATGCTTGCAGAAATTTGTTTATTGTACTGAAAAAAAGGAAGAAAAAGAAAAAAGAATTAGAAAAATAATAATGTGATATATCTGTTAAATAACACATGACAAATTAAACATGTCACCACAGAAAAATACACAGCATTCAATATCCTATTTGCTTAAACACAGGCATATTCAATTCTACATAAATATCAATTAAGGAACACCTCTCAAATATGTAAGTATCTCATAAACTTTCATATCAATTAGGAATTTCACATACACATTCATATGATGAGGATGTAGGAATTATCTTTCCTTGATTACTACGGTTGCCGTTAGGTGTGGATTGCTGCTATGCTTTGCTGTTAGGTGGTGTTGCGACCTAAATATTTAAAACGCAGTCCAGCGAAAGTGACACCCTCTTTCTCCAGGAATCTCCAGCAGTGAACTAGATTCAAGTTGTGTCTCCGTCCCTTTGGACAGGAGGATTGATCCCCCCAACAACAGACAATACATGTACCTGTACACTGACCTTTTATACTCTATGGTTTCATAGAGACGTGGCACACCTGTTGTGCTCTCTTATCTGCATATCAGTCACGCGAGGCTTTCTATGCAGTAAGGCACATCCTTTTCTTCATGTTCCTCAAACTATCTTCAAGATTTTTTTTTCTTTCGGACATTTATCTATTATGTTATATATTCTTTCTTTTGGACTTTGCTTAGACAATAAAGTCTATTTGTTATAACTCTTTGTTGGGATTTATGTCCTGCGTTAGGTGACCTTCTGGTATAACCTAAAGCATTATAAGAAATTGGTGTTAGCTAATTAGTTAACACCACCATAATTCTTATAAGGACATTTCTATGTATGCACTTTAATTTATTCCTTTTGTATTCTTACTTTTGTGCATAATTGTTCTTATATTTATTCTTCTAACCATATATATTATATATATATATATATATATATATATATATATATATTATATATGGGCCTTGAAAAGGGCCCGGTGCCTCTTTTGCATGCCCCAATCAACTCCAATTCCTAAATGAATTTTAATCATACGCCTAGGGCATGCAATATATATAAATTTTGAAGTTCAGAATGACTCATCATCATTACCTGACAGGGCACCTTGTGTGGTGTAATGGTTAGCAAGCTGGATTAGTAGATCATTGGTATCACTATCACTATAGTCAACTTTTAAACTATGTAAAAAAAAACAAAAAAAAACAAACAAACAAGAAACACTAAAAACAACTGAGATGGTCACTACTAGAATAATAAGCTCAGTCCTAATTAGTGATCATCCTCCACACATTAATACAACAACCAATATTACGTTTTTTGTTTTGTTTTGTGTGAGATTGTTTATATTGTCACATTGTGCAATGTGTGAAAAAATCCCTTCTTCTTCTTCTTCTTCTTCTTCTTCTTCTTCGTAATAGTTTTGATTCTCAATAGATGTCACATGTTTACTAAAACATTCTTCTCTGTATTAGACATTCTTTTGTAAATACCAAAATTGGTTTGCACTTCTCGGCCACCAAAACTTTGATGACAGACCTCTGTTCGAGCCTGAAGCAGTTTGATTTGCCACCCTTTTGAATAGCCTCAAAACAAATATTTTTTTAGATTAAAATGCAGAATTTATGGAAAAAAAATCTGAAAAAAATAAATTTAGCTTTTTTAAAGAAATCTCCTTATTGCATTATTGCATGATCCTCATATTTTACAATAGAAAACCTGTGGTAGAGCTATCACCCCTTCGGTACTCTACCAGATGGACTGGCTCATAGCCTCAAAATAGCCTAAAGTGGATTAACAAGTTGAATAATATTCAGGCTGACTTGACTGCGTTGGCTATGCCAAATTGACCTTCCTCTATTTAATGTAAGTTTTGTCTTGTAAATTGTTTTTACTTATTGTTTCTGTGTTTGTATGTATCCGTTTGGCACTGGATGCTTGTGCTTAATAAATGTATTAAGCACACCATTCTTCTGTGTATCTTTTCCACTTCGACGATACAACAAAACCATAAACATTTCATTCAGTTTTTGTTTTCTTTGAATAATAAAAGATTTCAATAAAGACTTACGTTTGGACATGATTTAAAACTTGGAATATTATCATCAACATCTCCGACCAAAATTCTTAGACGTTGTGTGCTGTACAGGGTTGCATTATTAATGTCAGTAGCTTTCAGTAAAATCTGTTTAAAGTAATAAACAAAATTAAAATCAAAATTAGAATTAAAATTTTACCATTTAACGATTGCTTATAATATTTCTTAAAATAATTATTTATAAAACTTTAAAAAATATTTATATCTTTTAAAAATTGTTTACATTTAGAAAAATTGTTTATAATGTATTTTTAGATTGATTATATTTTTCATATTATTTGCAATATCAATCCTATGTATGATTTTATATTGAAATCAATTAGAATAAAGTCAAAATAAGTGTAATCTTTTTTTGTGTTCATATTTAATTTCATTATTCTTTCTAATTCAATATAATATTTGATAATTTTTTTGCTAGTATATATATATATATATATATATATATATATATATATATATATATATATATATATATATATATATACTGACTGAACTAAATTGGCGTTTTTTCTATCTTTTACATACTGTCGGATTTATTTCCCTATTTTATTGCCATAAACAGATATACAAAACGACTTACATAGTAGAATGGTTTTGTTTCCCGATCCAGTGGTCGAATCAATTTAATGGTTCCATTTTGAGGATCAATTGAAAATATATTTCGGATTTCCGAATTTGGAGGTTCATCAAATGAGTAAATAATGCTGGAATTTTCTCGAGCTTTGGCAACCACAGTAAAAACAACTGAATTTATTGGTTTGTCCTGAAAATAGAATAAATGATATTAGATTCTTATGCAATTATTTTATCAAAAGAGAATAAAAGTTTAAGAATTCACTAAATTGTTACACTGGTTCATATTAGTTTGTTTTATAAATAAAATGTGCACCATTTACCATTTCGGGACTTTCTTCAGAAACGGTGCCCATTTTTTCCTGACGACTCCAAAACCAAAAACATAACAAAACAAAAACAAACAAAACAAATCATAGAGTTGAACTGCTTAGTGGATTTGCTAATGGCTTGAGGGGCATTTTACAGTCCGCTCGCTTTTTGGTTAGTTTTCGTTATTTATCAAGTAACTTCATTCTTTGACAAAATAAGAAATATGAAAAAGTTCAAAAATAAATCTTGGTGAAAAGGATTTAAATCGTTTGATATTAAGACTAGATATTTTTGCGGGCTATTTGATGCCAATTGTTTAGGATATATGATTTTTAAGCGAAGAGTTTGCAGATAAATAGCTTAGATTCAAAACTAACGGTTTAGTGGGGAAAATGCCGGGAAAGTGATTGACAGTTTTTAATCCTGTGTTGACTCTCTCTTGACCTCTATATATAAGTATGGTATACAAAAAATTATCAAGTCTTATCTAAAAAAAAATCAGACAATTAATATCATTTGTAATTCTATTTACAGTACCAATTTTTATTGCTTTGAAAATAGAATATTACTACCTAATAAAATTTATAAAATATAAATATGTTACATGATTGATAGGTAGCCTATTAATCATGTACAGTAAGTATAGCGTAGATTTTAAAATAACGGTTCATGGAAAGATATAGGAAATGTGAGTGATATGTGATGTAACCCCGTATGGACCTACTCTTCCGGTTCGCCAATACGAGCTATGTGAAAAGTAGCTAGGAAAGTCAGTTTTTGATTGGTGCTGGGACGAATAAGAAAATCTCTTGTCCAAATAGCCAAAATTGTGCATTTTTTGGTCTGATATTCATAACAATATGAGCTAAAAATAAATAAATAAATAAAGTCTTGTGTTGTTAATTAAGAAAAAAATAACAACACAAGACATCCAAGATCAGATCCAGAATAACAGAAGATCCAGATAATTAAGAAATTCAGCCACATGCCCAGACCAGTCCAGAGATAGACAAATCCAGTCCAAGCTAACATGGAAGATAGCAAGATAGAAGAAACAGAAGGTAAGTATCAAAGCAAAGAAGATAAGTATACCTGTATACAACCACGGGTATACTATATACACAAGAAATAAGATAGAAGATCCAGATAATTAAGAAATTTAGCCCCCAGCCCAGCCCAGAGATAGACAAATCCAGCCCAAGCTAATATGGAAGATAGCAAGATAGAAGAAACAGAAGGTAAGTATCAAAGCAAAGAAGATAAGTATACCTGTATACAGCCACGAGTATGCAGGTATACTATGTACACAAGAAATAAGATAGAAGATCCATCTAATTAAGAAATTTAGCCACCAGCACAGACCAGTCCAGAGATAGACAGATCCAGCCCAAGCTAAGATAAAATATGAGATAACAGCCATCACAGAACTAAACAGAAATATCGAAGAAATAAGTAGACGTTAATTGAAGAAAATGATAAGATGAAGTAAACAAAAATATACTAACTTCCATGACTGTTGCATTCTCTCCAGGATGAGGTTTAAGCATCCTAGGAATGTCGAATACACTACTTGTGCTTATGTAGATCATTACAGGTGCCTGTTCAGCCAATTGGGGAATACCTTGATCTTTTGCCGTGACTGTCAGTGCTATGGGACTCTTTTCAGCAACAGTCACAAGTTTTGTAGCCACGAATATTTGTCCAGTATTTCTTTGAATTCTAAAAATTGGTTGACCTGTTTTCAAAAAAAGATTTAAGAAATGAAAAAAAAAAGGAAGAAAATGAAAAATGTATTTCCTATCATTTGATATAACTAGCAATAATATGCACCCTCTGGGCGTAAGTATTTAAGTTTTAATGTAATGAAATATATTAAATTAGAAAGACTAATGAAATTAAATAAGAACACATATAAAAAGATTACACTTATTTTTAATTATATTTCAATTGGTTTCTATATAAAATCCTTCATAGGATTTATTTTGATACATTAGAGAATAAAATAATAATATTAGAGATCAATAAGATCAAGTAATCATTTATTAAACCTGGTTTTGTTAAAGCCAGTATGCAAATCAAGCACACCATATATTATGTAAATCTTTATTTCTTAGTGATATATAAGATACATGGCAGGATTTTAAATGCACTAATAGCAGGGGCTGTTTTGAGGCAAATCTAACTTAGATTTTCATAGAGACATCGTTAATAAATAAGATTTATTATTCTATGTATTAAGGATTTTGATTATAAATTAAAAGCCCACAATTCCTGGGGTTATTGTGGCCTAAGCAGTGACGTAGTTTCGGTCACAGACAGACACTGAATCTCCATTATATGTAAAAGTAAAAGTAAAGTCGTCGGAGCGGCCTAATGCGGTATGAGCCATACAGCGAGGGAGTCTCTCCCCTTTTCACTAGCGCTAGACGAAGGAGATTATTTTAGCGTCTGATGTGGAGCGCCACACCTACCATCAGCTCCTTACTTTACCGCACAGATCCCTGTGCTACTTATACGCTGAGTTGGCGAGGCCGGTATCGAACTAGGAACCTTGTGGTTTCTAGCCGAATGCTCTACCGACTGAGCTAACCTAGACACAATGAATTAGAAAACATTTAATACTAGCGAGTTGAATTTTAAACACCTCAAGACTAACAAAGAAATGTTTAAATCTTTTCTACATTGTTCATTTTATGAAACAATCTTCACTTTACAGTCAATTAAAGATTTGCATCAAGTGGTTATTTTTAGTATAAAAAGAAATATCACAACAGAAAATGGGATGATTTTCCAATGCTGTCGCCCCGGCTTCATCTCCTAAAATACGCTTGGCGGCACATTTATTATATTTATAGTTAACCGTGCTAGTTATGAACCGCATAATGGTTTGAAAGCGTTTTTATCGACAAGTCAATATGAAAGCGATATTTTACTGCCCCCCTCCCCCGTTTTTTTTTATCGACAAGTAAATATTTTACCGCCTCCACACTTTAAAAATATTTTTTCGGTATTTTCATTTTGTTTTAATTCAAAACAAATGTCACGTCTTTTTAAAACAAATACGAGCTAGTTTCGAAAATAAAAACAATCTTGTTTACCGTGTTTCAACTTTTCACGTCTCTTCAGTGTGGTTAGACACAGCAAATAGCTCTGACCAGGAGCGAAACCTGACTGGCTTTTCGTCCGCCTGATTCGTTAACCTATTTGACAGCTGCCGTAAAGGAGGGGGGTTAAACTATTAAATACATACATTTGTTTATATATTTTACGTCACCAGAGAGATCCAGTCTGTAAACAGACGATCATTGCTCATATATATATGTGTGTGTGCGTGTGTGTGTGTGTGTGTGTGTCTCTCTCTCTCTCTCTCTCTCTCTCTCTCTCTGTGTGAGTGTAAGATATAAAAATGCCTTTAAACCGCTATGCGGTTCCTAACTACCACGGTTTACGTTTTCAGCAGGCGCCGGGACGACAGCATCCGAAAACCACGGCAAACAGATTCCTTAATTATACCTAAACTTGGTTGATCAAGTTACAATAACAAATGTTATGCATCTAATTTGAAGGGAAAAAAAACACTTTACTTACCATTATCTGTATTCACTGGACTTAAAGAATATGTAATATGACTATTACGACCAGAATCCATGTCTTTGGCAGAAACCGTTCCCACAGAATCACCAATATCGCTCATCTCTGTCACGTAGAATGTGTAACTTGGTGACGTAAATATAGGCTTGTTGTCATTAATATCAATGATATTTACGGTAAACTGTCAATGATAAAAGAAAATCATAAAATAATAATTTAAAATCACATATTAAGTCAAATACAACTAATTTTAATGTTATAGATAGAATTAAACTTTTTAGAAAAGGGTCGGTTTAGCTCAGTTGGTAGAGCGTCCGACTCGGAACCACAATGTTCCGGGTTCGATACCACCCCTCGCCAACTCAGCGTATGAGTAGCACCAGGATCTGTGCGGTAAAATAGGGAGATGATGGTAAGAGTGGCACTCCACCTCAGACGCAAAACCAAACAATCTCCCTGGTCTAGCGCTAGTGAAAAGAGGATAGACTCCCTCACTGTATGGCTGATACCGACAATAGGCCACTCCGTCGACTTTACTTAGTGGTTAGAAGATTGTAAGACAACACAAACAAGTTAATTTAAAATTTACTTATAATAATAATAATAACTAGCAGGACCTGTTGATATATCACAGTATGATAATTCAATTATTACAGCGGTTGATACTTAAGAGCTATTGCTAAATAGTTCAATACGTAAAAAGTATAATAATTTTGATCTAACTTTCCTTCACTCTTTTTTTCTTTCTTTTCTTCTTTTAATCTTTTCATTATATTCGATTGCAACAGATTAGCGTTATTGCTTCCGCACGCTCACCCATCTCTTTATCTTTCTCCTGCTCTCTTTATTTTCTTCTTTCTTTCTTATTATATTTTTTCTGTGTAGCATATTTTTCTTCCCTTTTTCTTTATAATAAAAACGGAATGGTCCATTAATTAGCTGAGATGACGACACTCAAAAGAAATAAGAATTCAGCGGATAAGCAACACCAGATAATTTCATCTTGGACGATTTGGACGGTCTCAGGGGAGGTTGCACGATGATAACGGTTGAAAGATTAAGAAATAAATGTATTGATATATAGATATCTTTTTTCAGTTTGATATATTCGATTTGAGACCTGTCAGCTGTTCCTTATATTTGAAACATCTTATTTCTACTGAATATTTATCTTTCCACAATTCATCCAACCTTGCCTTAAAAGAGTTCTGAGATGGAACATTCACTACTGATGATGGTACTTTATTCCATGAATCAAATACTTACTAAAATAATATTATCTTACATTTGTGTCGTAAACTTTTTTTTGAAAGTTTTAATTTAGGACCCCTGGTTTTGATTTTTTGAATAAAATTCATGAATATATTCATAGACTTCAATTATATCTCCTTTGGTTCATCGATAAGTGAAACTTGGTAAGTCAATGTTCAAAGAAAGAAAGAAAAAGAGTAGGGGAAGCGATAACGCTAATCTGTTTCAATTGAACATAATGAAAAGATGAAAAGAAGGAGAGAGAGAGAGAGAGAGAGAGAGAGAGAGAGAGAGAGAGAGAGAGAGAGAGAGTTAAATGAAGATTATTATACTTTTTACATATTGAACTATTTTGCAATAGCTCTCAAGTAAACATATCAAACGTAATAATTAAATTTTCATACTGTGGTATATCCACAAGTCCTGATAATTACATAATAATACTGTTGATATAACTTTTTCTTACCTAATAAAAAAAAAAAAAACTTTGTGCTTAAAAAACATATTAGATCTAAAGAACAGAACTTATTGGATTGTTTTATAAACTTATTAATATTTTTTGTTTTTTAATATTAAAATAATTATTGGACTAACTCCGGCGTATAGTTATTTACTAAGTTTAACTTAGATGTGGCACAAGGTCAGAAGTATGGGACACCCAGTGAGAATCAAACTCACTAACAATGGTCTGTGAATCTAGCTTGCTAACCATTACACCACGTGAGGTACCCAGTTATTTACAAAGCTTAGCTTAGATGTGGCACAAGGCCAGATTATGGGACACCCAGTGAGAATCGAACTCACTTACAATGGTCTGCGAATCTAGATTGCTAAACATTACACCACGTGAGGTGCCCAGAGTATAAGCTGTACGAACAACCACCACTTGTACTTATATATATATATATATATATATATATATATATATATATATTCCAAGCAGGGGGAGCTGGATGGGCCAATGAAAAGACGCTAAACATGTATTTGAATTCGTTAATAAATTGTCCTAAAATTACTTGCTCAAGGAAGTACCAATAGATCAACAGACAAGGATTAAATCTGATACATCTTTCTACTGCAAGGAATACTACAGATCAACGGACAAAATGGCGACACGAATCGTAACAAAATGGATTAAAACAAAATACATGAAGAATTAAACTCTTACTTTGACGAGAGTTTTTCTGTGTGTATCTCCAATTGGGTTATCAGTTGCAGTCACTTGCAAGAGATACATCTTATCTTTTTCATAATCTAATTTAGCATTTTTGTTCACAATGATTTCTCCCTGTAAGAAAATAAAAACAGACAAGGAAAACATTTTTAAGTAATTGTATATAACAATGAAAAGATTTATTACACAAAATGATTTCAAACATTAAGAATTATCTTTAAAATATTCACAATAAAAAAATTATATCCCATGGTCTTGCAAAACAAAATCTGAATAATAAAAAACGGTTAAAATCTGTTAAAAACATGGTGTCAACATGAGATATTCATACTTGATATATATATATATATATATATATATATATATATATATATATATATTTAAAAAAATGTTTTAATTTTTAAAAGCCTTTTGAGTTTCTGGTCGAAATAAATTATTACGGAGTGACGGTTTGTTAAGTTTTTCTTTCTTTGAAAATTAAATATTGCTCTGTATTTAATCTAATTTATTGATTATTATACATTGAGCTCTCTTTAGGGATTCATAAAAATCCTTGTATGAATATATGTTTGCACCTACAAGAACATACAGTATACAGTGAGATTTTGAAGATCCCAAATAGAATCATCCCTTACTACTAGTCATTTGGATACCTTATATATATATATATATATATATATATATATATATATATATATATATATATATGGAGAAATGTAGACAAACACGGGAAGTTACACTGGATGGAAGTTTATTATTGTTGATAATGCCGACGTTCAAACGTTTTGGTTCATATAAAACCTTCTTCAGAATAATATGATAAACTACTCTTTATATATATACTAGAAGCGGCTACCCAGCGTTGACCGTGTAGAAGGGGTGGAAGGCGAAAAATCTTATTTACTTTTGAGATTTACAAATATTGGACATTTTTAAGTAGAATTTCAATGCTATTTCTATCTATATTTTATTTTTTTTAAATATCTTCAAATATAAATCAAATCTTCATAGTTTTTACATAAAAATCAGGAACCGGTGATATTTAATGTGTATATATATTAACTTACATATATACATACATAATAACTGCCCTGTACATATACACTAGACGAGGCTACTCGGCATAGTCTAAGTAGAGGGATGATGAAAAGGTTAGTCTCACAGATCCATTGATTGTTTTGGTCTTCCATAATTGATTTGTTTATGTTTTAATCATGAACGTCGCCAATGACTTTTCTTTCTCTTACTATTTAGATTTTTATTTATAAATATTTTCACGAATATGAATAGAATCTTCATTATTTTTGCACAAAAAAGCAAGCTCTGATGATATTGAATGTGTATATATGTTTACTTTGTCGTTAATTGTTTTATTTTCGTAGTTTCACCCGGACATACATACATACATACACATCAACTGTCGTTTATATATGTATAGATAGATGGCAAAATAAGATTCTGTGTCAAAATGTATATCATTACTTACACTCGGTAGCATCAAGAAGTTTTCCTTTCCCAATCCATCAATGGAATAAGAGATTTGACTATAAGATCCAGAATCCATATCAATTGCTTTCACAAAACCCACTGTGCTGGGATATTTCAATGTTTCACTTATATTGAATACATAGGACTGGAAAAAGACAAAGAGACAAAAAAAATCATGCCAAATAAAATTCAGTTATTTTCAGTCAAGGATCATTAAAAATTTGATAATTATTCATTAAATACAATTTCTTTATCAATGTTTAAATGTAAAATGTTAAATTCTATTCCGGTTTTTTTTTTTGTATATTCTTTCTTTCTATTTTTCTTCCTTTCTTTTTTTTTGTATTCTTTTTTCTCGTTGTTCTTATATTCTCTTTCTTTTGTTCCTTAAGAATGGTAGAGTTTGTTATAACCAATTTTCAGATTCCCGTAGTTAATATTCTTTGATTGGAACCCACTTCATGAAATAATCAATAATATTTTCTACATATTTCACGATCTTCATGTCATTATTTTATAAGTATCCTAGCGTATTATCTTTGTAGCTTTTAAAGAAACTTGAACGCCCAAAAAGACTTTGTTTAGTTCCTTTTAGAGACGATTTGGTTGGATTTTACGGCATATCAACCCTTGTAAGGTTATTTTATACTGAAGACGTTTTGTTTTATCAATTCTTGATGGGTACTGAAAATTCTAAACTCATTTTTAAATCAATTTTTTCAAAACACATTATCTTTAAACTCATTTTCCTATTAAAATGATAGATGGGATCCTAACAGGAACAACCACTTCAGGTCAGAGTGGACCTGGGAGTAATGGCGATGAAGGGGTACTCCACACTCCCCAGAGCTCCAGAATTGGAACTTCACCCTTAGATGCAGTTTAACATCATACCCGGGAGACTAAGACCCTCAGCCACCGCCTTCTAGCACATATATGATAAAAAGGGTTGTGGGTTTTTCATAAGGGCAATAGGGATGGGATAATCATATAGGTACTATAGCAGTCCATGACATGCAACACTCCTCTTTGGCCTTTATTTAGGGTAGACGGTCGGTCGGAGAGGCCCCCTCCAATCAATTGGCTGGCCATGTCAAGCCCTAGCACCTATATGATTGTCCCAACCCTATTGTCCTTATGGCAACCCTCAATCCTTTTTATCATACATGTGCTAGAAGGCGGTGGCTGAGGGTCTTAATGTCCTGGGAATGACGTTAAATTTCATCTCATGATGTAGTTCTGGGAGTTTGGGGAATGTGGAGTACCCCTTCATCACCATTACTCCCAGGTCCACTCCGACCAGGAGTGGTAGTAACTCTTAGGGTCCCATCTATGAGTTAAATCCCATCTATCGGAAAATGTGTTTATAAAAAAATTGAGTTTAAATAATTTTCTACCAAACTATCGCTACGAATCTTTCAAAACATTTCCGGCATTAAATGACCCGCCGAAGTTTGAGATGCCGTAAAACAAAAACAAACAAAAACAAAATCAACAATACATATGAATGATATCTTCTTAACTTGTTCATCTTTTTAAGATTTTTAGTGGAATTTTAATAGTGCTTTATATTGCAATATTTTATGAAAATAATTTCTATAATCTTTTTAATTTTTTATTATTATTAATGATATTACTAGAACAAGAAATGTTATACTCAATTGTAATTTCAGAAATGAATCATTTTGTTTTGATTGTATAAAAAGAAAGCATAGGAGAAAAAGGGGGAAAAGTGGAAAAAAAAGAGAAAAATAAAATTAAAACTTATGTATTACTTACGGTTTTGTCAAATATAGGAGAATTGTCATTTACATCAACAATTGTAATTTGCATTTCTGCTGTCGATGTTCGTGATGGATCAGCAATGGCGAGAATATCAAATTTAAGAAGTTTGCTGTTCAGAGTTTCATAATCAAGTCTTTTCTTCAAGTAAACATATCCTAAAATAACAAAAGAAAAAACAATTCCAAGTTAGAAATCTTATGGAAATTATTACTTAAAATTTTATGTGTTCATTATGTTTCATTCTGTAGTTTAAATATATTAAATTAAAGGGTGAAAATTGCTTAATTTAACAGAATGAGAGGAAAAATTGCAAATGAATATTTTATATGAACTAACAAAAAAAACAAAAAAAAAAAAAAAACGACCTCTGGGCGCTGTAAAAATTAGTTTTGAAATATATTGCCTGAGGGAGTGGAGGTTAAAAAATCAATATCAGAGAGTTTGCAAGGAGTGTTTTCAAAAACAAAACAAAAAAACAATTTGAAATGGAAACTTAGTTCTGATAACTTTAAATATATATATTAGAATAACACAAACTAGACAGTCCTCATTGTTTTTTAAACCAAGTTTTAATAAATACATTCCCAATATTATATATTCATATATAGTTTGTTTTATTCTAATATATATCTAAAGTTATCATAACTGTATTGTCTGCCCTTGTATGGAGCGATGTGGGGTCCAGAAGAGTTATCTTCCTTTGCTGCAGGTCTTCGCCGGTAAAGGGCTAGACTATTTAAATGAGAGCCCGGGAAAATTCTAACTCTCTTCTCTCAGAAAACACTTCATATGGTTTAGACGCTTGTGCCTCTTACCCTTAAGTGTGTGGGGGGATGTTCACCAGTATTCCGTCCTTGGGCATCGCTGATCGCCACCCATGGCCAACAAGTAAACCCATTGATAGGAGATCTTACCCTTCTATAAAGGTGCAGTCGGCGTATTTTACAGTCCCAGCTGATAGGGAGGAGAAAACAGTTTAAAAAGCTTACCTACCAATTAACTGATTAAAGTACGAAATTTATGAATGCTAGCAAATATATGCACCCACCGTATACAAGTATTTCAGTTTTAATGGAATAAAATATATTATATTAGAAAAGCTAATGAAACCAAATAAGAACGCAGATAAAAAGATTTGAAACAGATGTGAAAAATAGAACATCTTTGAAACTAAATCTTCCATCATTTTCCATCACTCCCGTCTTTCATTGCTAAATTTTCCTAATTTAACTATTTAGTTAAAATAGGAAGTAAATGATAAAATTACTTTTATTTCTTCTAGTTAATGGATTTCTTTGAAGATTTTTGCTGATATTCATCAAAATAAAACCAAACAATTAGAAATCAATAATAACAAGCACATATTTATTAAAATCAAATTTTTAATATCAATATGCAAATTAGCCGCCCCGTTTACTGTAAACTGCTATTTTATTGTATATATATATATATATATATATATATATATATATATATATAAATACAATTGTACATTATGAATATGTATATATGACCAACAGCATTAATAATGTAAAATAATTCTATTAATAATTGAGATGTAAATAAAACTAAAATCATGAAGAATGTGACCTAAATAATAAAAGGAATTGTGACTTGAATAGTGAAATAGTTTCGGTTGCAGACATACAATCTCCATTATAATAAGATAATTATAATAAGATAATTATTTTAAATAAATTTATTTACAAAGCTAAAAAATAATATACTTTTAAAACTCCTAATTAGTTCTTTAAATTTTAAATTTGAGAAGTGATGTAGTTTCGGTTACAGACAGACATACACACAATCTCTATCATAATAAGATATATTTTACACCTACCTTCATTTGTGATGTTAAATAATCCTTTGGTTGAATTATCTGATAATAATTGATATTTGGTGACTACTGTTCTTGTTATAGGGTCCATGGCTTGTAAGTGAGTAATACGAAGACCTTCCTGTTTGTCTTCCGGCAATATGAACCTGTAGATCTTCTTTGGTTGACCAACATCCTCGGGGATGAAATAGGGCAACTTTCTATTTGAAGCATGGATGATGATAATAACACGTGCTGAAAATTAAAAGCAGAATATGGCATCTTTATTAATTACTAGCAGAGCTATCCGGTGTTTACCAGGATTTTGAAGAGTCAAAAATAAATATCTTATCTATATCAATATGTAGAAACAATAAGAAAAAAAGAACAAAGTATTCAAAAAGATACATTTATTTGTAGTTGATGAAATCGACGTTAAAACATTCCGTTTTTTTTTTATTTAAATAAAAACTTCATCAGGACATTAGGATAAGTATAGTGTTGTCTAACCAGTGTTAGAATTCTTTTCAAAATGAAAAAGGGAGATGAGAAAGATTTAGAGGAAAATTTATTTTTTATATTAGCAGCCTAAAGGTTTTATAACAAACCGAAAAATTTTAAGGTCGACTTCACTATTTAAAAATAAATTAAATCTTTTGGAATACTTATTCCTTTCTTATTCCTACATATTATTAGATTATTTTCCATGTTTTACCATCCTATACTTAACAATAAATTATTTTATTCTACATCGTAAGAGTATTTAAAAATAAACTATTAGATTAAAAAACGGTAGTAGTAGTAGTAGAAGTAGTAGTAGAAGTAGTAGTAGTAGTAGTAGTAGTAGTAGTAGTAGAAGTAGTAGTAGTAGTAGTAGAAATATTTAAGAATTACGATAAACTGACGAAGCAAGTCGTCGTCCTACTTAAGTCAGCAAGTCATGGTGATCTTCTATTGTAGATAAATTAAGTTTAGGTGATTTGTATTTGCGTGCGATTGAAATAGATAAGAGTTTGTTTCATAAACAATGCAATACTGTTACCAATGAGATGATGATAAAATTTGCTTTATATAATTGGGAGACTTTATTTGTCAATCAAGTCCCCTAATTTTGAAGATAGAATTGTAAAGATTGTCTGACCCTGTTTGGGCTGGAAGAGTTATCTTCCCTTGTTGCAAGGTTTGACCGCTAGGCGCCCATGACTATTTAATCAGGGAAGCGCCAACTTTGAATCCTCTTTGTCTCTGGGACTTCAACCAACACAGATGGGTTAGATGTTTGCGTCTACACCCTATCATGTGGGTGGCTTTCACCACCCATCCTGTCTTTAGTAAGTGACATTACTTCTACAGGATGCAGTCCTATTTCTGTATACTTCTGTTATATTCTATCCTGTCTCTTATATGTGTTGTTTATGTTTCTTATCTCATATATGTATTCCTGTTATATGTATTTTCTCAATGTGCTCATTAAATTCCGTTGTTACATTTCTCTAGAATGAAAAAAAATTGAGGGGGAAAATAAATATTCGACTTGTTGAAAGGGGGGGGGGCAACAATGTCGTCGCCGTCAAAAAATCTTTAGCAGCTAAGAATCCGTCGTCGTCGTCGCCAAAAAATCTTTAGCAACTCAAAAATCTTCAGCAACTCAAAATCGCAACTCGACTCCTGCCGTCACCCCACTTCTACTTCTACTAGTTTCTCCTCAACATCTGGGTGTCTGCGCCCCACACACGAGATTGTCGAGCCAATCCCGACCGCCGGAATCCTCATAGCTATCATCCGGGCACCTGGTGCTTACATCCGGGACTGTAGCATCTCGACTTCGGTGCCAATATGTCGCTTCCTTCGAGAATACGACAGGCCTTGACATTCGCCACTCACCTCGTGTTCTCTGTCACAATTTCACACCCTTGTCGGAATATTGTTTGTACATATATGTACCCACGTTGGGAGGCCTCTAAGCCAACCAACAAACAATAACTAAACAGTAATACCTTTATAACCTTACAGAATAAATTTACTCCTTTTTTATACCAGTTTCATTATTTTATCTGGTCTAAAGTTTGTAAAATGAACATTATTGTTGGCTGTCAACTCGTACTCGAGTAAGACCATTTCCGGTTCTTTTCCTTTTTCGTTTCTTCATATTTGAGTGCCAGTAGCATTTGACACTGTATCCTTCGGTTTTCTCAGATGACTCACCAGGCCAGCTCTGGAGAGACATGAATCAGGAAATACCTGTGCCGAAGAGGATATTTTTAGTGAATATAGTACACACAGAACTAGCTCCATTTCTGGATAATCAGAGTCAGAGTGACAGTGGGACGAACAAATTCGACAAGACTGCAAGACAAGGATACCTCAATCCAGGTATTTCTACATCTCCGTGTAATGTAATGTGCTAGATGGCTGTTGAGTGAGGAGCTTCTTCCCCCACCCTTTTGGCAGGTCTTAATTTTCGTCCTGCTGTGTGTCTAGCCACCCTACAAGCTTCATGGGGGTACCGGTTTAGTTGCCGATGACCTGACTATGAAACAGGTAGTATTGGATTTCATAGAACTTGCAGCGTTTTGGGTGAACTGACTACAAAAATGAACATAATCAGCTACTTATTCGGGTCATGTGACATTCGAGTCATGTGACATTCGGGTCATGTGACTGTGAACAATGACAGGCACCATGTGTGTAGATTCTGGGGAGTTTAACGACTGCCGCTTCCAACACTGCGTTCGTAAAAGAGGGTGATTCTAGAGTTTGTCTTGGGGAGAGAGACCCAGAATATAACGAGGGGAAACCATTCTATTGTTTCCCAACAGCATTATATTCTACAGGGTGAAAATAAATGTGTTGGTTGACAGTACTTCCAGACCCACCCCCTGTAATTTAAATTAAAACTAGACTACTAATTTGAATATACTTACCCGTCTGTTTTTGATATGGAGTAAAGTTGTATTTCTCTTAATATTGGTTCCTGTGTTCATTCTACATTTTCGGTAATACCGACTACAATATCATCTGTAATAAATCCCTTTTCTTTAATGCAACAATGTTAAAGATGTTGGAGGTCTAATGAGGGCGGTTGGGGTTTTGAGGAGGATTTCCCAATATTATGCCACCCTGTCGGCAGGGTTTAGAATAGGCTCACTGTATTCCCTGTAGATGAATAATAAAAAGTAATATCCTGGGTATTGCACACAACTGCTTTAGTTTTGGAGATCTTGAGAGTTTGGAGTAGATCTTCATTGCTATTATTCACAGACCCACTACGACCCGGAGTGATATTAATCAGCTGGTCGTGTCAAGCCCTAGCACCTATATGATTTTCCAGACTTTGGAACCTGTGCCCAGTGGCTTTGGCCATTGGATCGGTAAGATATTAGATAATTAGCGTGATCCCAGGGGGCTCTCCCTCCCAGGCAACTTTTACCCTCTAGTCTAAAAGGGGCAGGGCTGGTTTTATTGCCCAATGCCTGAGGTGACTCCATAAATGAATGCTGAGGGGATTCATGCAATTTTTAAACACTAGCCACGCATGAGTTTCGGTTTGTGCGGGGTTCTTCAATATCAGAATCCTTGTGTTCGACTGACAATGTGGGATGTCAGTAAATATTTATTTAATATCAGCCCAATCACAGAAGCCCCCCAGGCAGTACCAGCCCTCTCGTCTAAAAGGGGTAGGGCTGGGTTTGTTTCTCAGTGGCCGAGTCGCCTCAAAAGAGGAATGCCGAGGGGATTCACGCAATTTTTAAACACTAGTCACACATGAGGTTTGTGCGTGGTTCCCTACTATAATGATCCTTGTGTTCGACTGGCGTGGGATTTCAGTGTAGCGATTGTCTGTTCTTGCTGAGATGAACTAGAGTCCAAAGGGGTTATCTTCCCTTGCCACGAGGATTTGCGACTAGGTGGCACTACTAGCTGGGTATTTGAACTTAGCCCGGGAAGCTCTCTCTCTCTCTCTCTCTCTCTCTCTCTCTCTCTCTCTCTCTCTCTCTCTCTCTCTCTCGTCTGGCATCTGCTAAGATGGACTAGATGAGTGGTGACTGTCCATTAACGTGGGGGCCTTGCCCCCACTTTTAAGGCTTGTACCCATGCGTGTACGTAGCCCTGTATAGACTCTACCATGTGGGTCATGCACAAGTAAGTGACTCTTATATTCAGTAAGAACTCTCTCTTACTTCCCAAAGACTTTCGTCCTAACTGTTGTATCTTGTTATATATGTCATGTTCCATGTGCTCAGACAATAAAGTCTGTATTGTTGTTATATTGTACTTCTTTGTTTGTATTTTAATATGTATCTATTCACCTACATTGGAAGTTTTGTCTGAAGCCTTTTAATGTATTATGAGAACCAGTTTTGGCAACTAAAGTCAAAATCCAACATTCTAATCTCTATATCAGTAAATACTTACATTTGGCTATTTGGTTATTGATATTCTCAGCATTTGTGTCCGTAGCTAAAATTTCAAATGAAATAGTAGAGAACAGACTTTGTGAAAGCTTAATGTTTGTTCGGATCACCCCAGTTGCCGGTTCGATGCTGACGGCGTTCTAAAGAAAACAGGAAAAAAAGAGAGGGATAAAGAAATGAAGATACGAATGAATGAAAAGAGTTTTCAATCAATATATCAGTTTTCACAGATAATAACTGAATATCAGACAAGAAATGTATTCGTTACATAATGAACAGGGTAGTCTATTCGTTTTGCAATGTAATGTAAAATATTTAAATTGGTTGAGGAAGTCACGTGACAGGCCGATCTATGGGAAAGTTAGGGGATTAGATGAGAGAGCCTTCGTATTCGGGTGCGTAATTTGTGTCTAGTGATTTCTTTGTCGTGCGTAAAGTTAATCTCAGGAAATTAAAATATATGTGTATACAAAAAAGAACAAAGATGGATGCAGAGAGAGACGATCCAAGACGATGCAGAAGAACCAAGAGAACTCAAACCGGTTGGTAGAGAAGGTTAGAAGATAACAAGTTAGAAAGTAACAGGTTAGAAGATAGAAGACTATCTAACATGTCCATTACTTTATATTGTAGCTGAAAATGATTAAAACTTTTATCAAAAATGATAGTAATTGTTATGCAACATGCTTATACTATATTTAATTAAACATTATTTTTGTACAATGTTAGAGAAATCTTAAAAGTTTCACAGGTACCCAAGTATAAACTAATCAACATGGTTATACTATATACAATTAAAAACTAATTTTCGTACAATGTTAGAGAAATCTTGAAACTGTCACAGTTACTCGAGTATAGAATGATTTTAAAAATTGAATAACAAGCAAGTACCACACTGACATATAATAGGTTTGTGATTTTAAAAGGAGTACCAATAGGACCAATGGCGTAACGGATATAGGCATTAAGTTAATCCAGTTTTAAGTGACAATCATCTGGAGATTGCAGGTTCAATCCTGACTATAGGGGAAAAATAACATTGAATACTTAACATAAGACTTGTACCCAGTCATGGTTAACAGAATGAGAATAATTTACCCTTGTGGATTAAATAAAGGGTTTTGTTCAAAGTTCCGTGATGGCTCTCGATTCTAACATGAAGGATCCCGATTTCAACAATAAGGTTCCTGAGTTCAACAAGAAAACCCTAAAGAAGGCCGTAGAGCACATTGGCCGAAATGTTGCGTATATAACAATAAAGATGAGGTCAACAGCCCGAAAAATCTAAATAATGTATATCAATAAAAAATATACTTACACTATAGTCAAATGTAGAAAGTGGTAGCTTTTCACCATCGGCTTTATTAGCTAAGATACTGTTTTTATTAATGGAATAGACAAGCTGACTATCAACATCATTATCCGTGGCTGTTACTTTTAAAATGGACGTATTAGGTGGAGTTTCTGAAAAAGAAAAAAAGGCAAATACACAATACACTTTAATTATTATCTCCTTAAAAAGCAGTTTTTAAACATACTAGTAAATATATGCACCGTCCGGGTGCAAGTAATTAAGTTTTAATGTAATAAAATATTATATTAAATTAGAAAGGCTAATAAAACTAAATAAGAATGCTGAAAACAAGATTTGAAACAGAGGGGATATAATCGAAAAATAGAAAAACTGAGATTTTCATCACTCCCGTCTTTCACTGCTAAATTTTCCTAATTTAACTATTTAGTTAAAATAGTAAGTTAAGAATAAAATTACAGTTATTTCTTCTTGTTAATCGATTTCTTTTAGAATGTATCCCTGAGATTTTTGTTATTCTTTACGATAAAACCAAACAATTAGAAATCAATAATAACAAGTACATATTTATTAAAATCAAATTTTTAATATCAATATGCAAATTAGCCACCCCCTTCACATTGTAAACCGCTATTTTGTTGTATATATAAATACAATTGCACATTATTAGTATATTGATAATTCCAACAGTATTAATAATGTAAGACAATTTCATTAATAATTGATGTTTGGATAAAAATAAAATCATTGAGAATGTGACGTAAATAACAACGGGAATTGCGATTTGAGTAGTAATTTAGTTTCGGTTACAGACATACAAACACATAATCTCCATTATAATAAGATTCTATAATAGTAATATTATCTTGTATATCATCTTATTATATTGGAGATTTATAGGCAACCTATCAAATAATCTAACATCTAGACTAATGGTTCTCAACCTTTTTTTTACCTATTGACCCCCTTTTAATCCCATTTTACTCCGGCGGATCCCCCATAGCCATTCGTTGTTTAAAAATCACATTGTATCTTTATAGTTAAATACATTTTACTTGCCTGGGTTCCCCCCAAAAGTTATATGGTCCCTGGGGGTCCATATGGACTCCGGTTGAGAACCACTGATATAGACGTTAGTGAAAGCTGTTATGTAATAAGCAGTAATTCAAAATCATCATAATGTAATGTACTTTGAAATCTTATTATAATTTGTCTTTCTGTAACCGAAACTACGTCACCATTAGCATAACAATTCCCATAGTTATTTACGTTATATTCTCAAGGGTTATTAAATAATCATTGATTTAATCTTAATTAGCATCTTATTTATCAACAATATCTCAACCGGAGGGTGCATTCAACCATTATTACTAGGGTTTTTACTAGTATCTATTTTATCTCTATTTCTGTTAATCTCCATCACAGTTACTTAGTCTATCATTCTATAAAAGGGTAAGACCCCCCCCCACCACCACCAATGTGGCCACCGCTATGGATGGTGACTCGTGATACTTAAGGATGAAATACTGATGACTGAGTAGTCCATGACATGCTACACTCCACTTTGATCATTACTTAGGCTAGAAGAGCGATCGGAGAGGCCTCCTCCGATCAATCAGTTTTACATATTGAACTATTTTGCAATAGCTCTTAAGTAAACATATCAAACGTTATAATAATCAAATTATCATACTGTGGTATATCCATAGGTCCTGCTGGTATTAATTAATACATAATAATAAAATGATCAGATGTGAAAGCAATATTGTCTACTTACTTTCATTTATAGTCAAATAATATTCATTTTCGCTAAACTTTGGTTTTTTATTGTTGATATCAATTAATGTGATGATAATGCTGGCAGTACCACTTAATCTTGGAACACCCTGATCCTCAGCTTTTACCTGAAATACAGAAAATAGTATCAAATATAGACAACAGCGAGAAAATATCTTCCTATTTAGAAATAATTTACTTAGATGTTGAGATGTGCATATTTCCCACAAAGAACAAACAAGTCTTTCTAATTGTTCATAGCACTCCACAAAATAGCAGCTGTATGGCCACTTTCATCCCATCTCACAAACCATCAAAATCAGACGAACAAGACATGTTGGGTACTGATAAAGATGTAAGGTTGAACTCATAAGTAACAAATCCTATGGACTCCTACACATGGACATACCAGCAATAACTTACATTTAAGCTCTGTGCAGACACTGTATAATAATAAAAAAATTAAAAAAACTTTAAAAAACTTAGTTACTAAAATGATTAATTGAGATACTTGATTATTTTAAAATATTTGGATTTGTAAATAATTCATCCAAATGATTTTTTTAAAAAAAGTAAATTAATCCTTTTTTACCCCTAAAATAAAAAAAAAACATATAAAAAATGAATTATTATAAAATTCAGATAAAGGTCGGTGATTGGTTTTGAAG
Organism: Doryteuthis pealeii; assembly: GCA_023376005.1. NCBI lineage: Eukaryota > Metazoa > Mollusca > Cephalopoda > Myopsida > Loliginidae > Doryteuthis > Doryteuthis pealeii. The sequence continues at coordinate 48,626,392 of CM042145.1, read as the reverse complement.
GCTATCACAATGCAAGTGTAAAGAAAAATGAAGTAACTATGATGTTGTTCGTTCACCTTTGATTTATTCTTAATATTTCGGGATTAAGATCCCTTCGTCAGAAGATTTCTGAAAGCTAAGTTCTGGAGCTGTTGCTAGGATTTGTCCATTCTGTTGTATGCCTGGTAATATCTTCTTCGAAATTCTGTGTGTGTGTGTGTGTGTGTGTGTGTGTGTGTGTGTGTGTGTATGTCCAACAATATCTTAGTATTATTCCAGATTTAGCCTATCCTTTTTTTTGGGGGGGGGTAGGCAGATAAAGTTTATCTTTTAAGTATAAATCTAATCTAGAGTTTATCGACCACCACCCATCATCATCATCATCATCATCATGTTGTGCTAGTAGCACGGATATTCATAACAATCTCTTGCCAACCACCCCTAACGGTCATCGCGTCCGTGTGGTTCTCTGTGCAGCATCCAAAATCCACACAGAGATGATCGATGTAGATCCTTGCTGGTAAGCCTATACTGTCGTTCTCATGCGCAGGTTTTCACAGGAGAATGTCACTTTTGAGTTCCTCCTTGCTTCTCCTACTGTGTCCAGTATGTCTTGTTCGTCTTACTCTGATGGATTGTGTGATGGGGGCAAGTGGCCGTAAAGCTTATGAAATACAATTTTGTTTTTTTACACTCATTACATAAACACTTAAAAAACCCAGTACCCAACTTGTGTCCTGGGTATGACGTTAAACTATCTGGTTGTGAAGTTCCAGTTCTTGAGCTCTGGGGAATGCAGATTACCCCATCATCACCATTACTCCCAGGTTCACTCTGACCCAGAGTGGTAGTACCTGTTAGGGTCCCAAGTATGGGTTAAATGGAACAAAATGAGCTTTTAAAAAATGTGTTTAAAAAATTGAATTTAAAAAAAAATGAGTACCGATCAAGAATGAATAAAACAAAACGTCTTCGGCATAAAATGACCCAACAAAGTTTGTCATGCCGTAAAATCCAAACAAACAAACAATCACTCCATGTCAGGGTGGACCTGGAAGTAATGCTATCAGGTGGTGGTTCTGTGATTTCCAGTTTAACTCCAGGTTGATGAATTCTTTTTTGCAGTTGCAAAATCGTATTTGCAATTTGGGTTTTTAGATTCGAAACAAACAATAGGAATTTCGTTAATATGAGTATAAATGTTTGTTTAGAAATTATTCCGTTAAAAATTGCTAGAGAAATACTTTGCAACAATAAAGAAAACATTACGTACATTTTTGAAAGGTCAGTAAAGAATCAGCTGATGTTTGTAAATCGACAATGACGTAAATGGGCTGATTAGGGAAAATTATTGGTTAATTTGGGGGTCGAGTTAGTTCAGGCGGTAGAGCGTTCGGCTAGAAACCACAAGGTTCCTAGTTCGATACCGGCCCTCGCCAATTTAGCGTATGAGTAGCACAGGGATCTGTGCGGTAAAGTAAGGAGCTGATGGTAGGTGTGGAGCTCCACCTCAGACGCAAAAACAATCTCCTTGGTCTAGCGCTTATGAAAAGGGGATAGACTCCCTCGCTGATTGGCTGATACCGACTTTAGGCCACTCCGGTGACTTTACATTTTTATTAGTTAATTAAAAATCTTTAAGTAATTAGAAAATGAGAAAGAAAAAGAATCAAATCACATGAAGCCGGTGGCGGTTAACCAATTCATCAGCCTCATTTCTTTCTTTTTATTTTATTTTTATATTTTTTGTACTGGCCGAAACAGTGACACTAGTTAAATATTGCTTCGTTATTTCTTTCTATCTTTCTCTATTTGGCCAACTACTACTGCTACTACTACTACCAGTCAGCAATCTACGCCGAAAATAAACTTTATACTGGCAAACGGTAAAACGGTTGGTGTTCGACTTTTTGTTTTGACACAAGTTACCACGGATAAAAAAAAGAAGAGTAGAAGAAGCCAACGTACTTATCAAGAGGTAACGTTACAATATCATTTTGATAATGTTTTGAATCACTGGAAAATGTATTAGGGGACACGCGTGCTTGTGTTCAAACAGGTCAATCACAGCCTTTCTAGAGATTACATGAGGACATTTATTAAAGCAGGACCTCAACTTCTATCACACTCTTTGACTATTTCATTCGGTGGCACCTACGATACAAGGTAAAGCATTCCGCTTCGCATCGCTATGAACCCACGAATGTAGATCAATCAGTGTCTTTTCCCACTACACACAGGACCAAGAGTCTTCAATCCTAGAACTACTATGAATTCCAGGCCTGCAGAATCAAGTTACCAGGAAACCTAAGCTTTCAGCCGGCATCCTTTCTGCAACCCCCTTAAACCCTATTGACCTAAATCCGACCTAACTAAACTAAATATGGGACATTGAACTCAGTGAAGTCTGTGAATACTACCGTTTATACTTTTATACTTGTCTACCATTGTATATTTTATGCTTTGTACAGTAAATGTTTTTCGTAATACTAAAAGTTGTTGTTTCCTTTCTTCGGAAACAGTGCCTAACTTTTCTCTGCTTCCACTTGTAATTGTATTTATTCTCCTATAATCTATAGAATACAATTCTATATTTTTAAATAAATACACGTACACATTTCTCTTCCCAAATTTAAGGGAAAGAAATTAAAACAAACACACACCACAATCCTTTTTCCAAACTTATGGAAAAGTGATTAAATCAAACCCACGAACACAAATCCTTTTCCAAAGATTTAAGGAAAAGTGATTAGGGCAAATGTTTACACAAAAATCAGAATCGATTGGCTAGGTTAGTATTGCTCACTACTACGTCCGCGCGTTTGCGCCCAAAAGTTAATTACTTTTCGATCCTATCTTCTAATTATAAAAGATGGATAAGAAATCAACAATTAGACAGAACCCATTTTGCTATCAGAGAGGACAGGATTCATTTCGCTAGCAGATGACACAGACTTCATCTCACGTTCAAACCGGACACATTCCGACGTCCACAAACATACAGATATCGTCTGGCTGCCAGATAGAACAACGACCAAGAAACAGGTGTTCGAACGAACGACTTCACTGCCTCAACACAAATTACTACTACTACCAGTATTCTTACCACTTCGTTCTACCTACGACAAGAATCCGTTTCAGCAGGTCATACATACAAACTTTATTCTCATTTCTGTCCACATCTAAACGAACTTTTCCAAACTTAACACAAGAACTTTTACACTTTACATTACACATATCACCTACACTATTCCTTTCGAACATTTACATATTTGTGGAATACTTGCAAATTTATTCTCCGTCAATTTTAATACACCAGGTCGCCTCTGCAAAATTATTATTGCAAATTTATTCTCTGAATAAATTTATTTGTTATTCTATAATCATATGCATTTGTTTTATTATTTCTCTGTATTTTCTGCCTAACTGTGTCATATATTGTTGAACACACATACTCATAATCCTCTACAAATCCTTTGGGCTGAAAAAAGCTTTAATTTAATGTTTTATAGAATGTAAGGAATGACTTACCTGCATGTTGTATTGATTATGTATATCATAATCCAGATTGGCTTCTGAAGTGACGTAAATTTTACCAGTTTTAGGCTCAATACGAAAATTATCAAAATTGCCGTTTTCAATGGAATATACCAATTCGGCATTGACACCGTGATCAGCATCGGTCGCATTTACAGTTAAGACAAGCGTTCCTGAAATAAAAAGCAAAGGGAACTAAAAATAATAGAATAAAAATAAAGGAAATAAAATATCATTGGGGAACGAGAAGAGTTTTGGTAAACAAGCCAAAGGCACTACGTTTATCAGATATGCTCATATATATACTGAATGAGTGTATATGTGTAGTTGTCTATTTTTCTGTGTTCATATACATTATTTTTTCCATATCTATATCTATGTATTCGTACATACTCATCTCTTTATATATATGTATGTATGTATGTATGTATGTATGTATGTATGTAGCTATTTTTATCTATTTAATCCGTAGATGGGACCTTAACAAGTACTACCAATCCAGGTCAGTGTGGACCTAGGAGTAATGGTGATTAAGGGGTACTCCACACTACCCAGAGTTCCAGAATTGGAACTTCTCCACTAGACACAGTTTAACGTCAAACCCAAGACACTAATACCCTCAGCCACCGCCTTCTAGCACATATATTATAAAAAGGGTTGTGGTTACCATAAGAGCAATAGAATTGGGACAATCTTTCTAGGTGCAAGGGCTTGACATGACCAGCCGATTGATTGGAGTGAACGTCTAGCCTAAGTAAGGGGCAAAGTAATATACTGTTCATCCACTCCGTGCTTGTCCTTGCTTCTCCAGCAATGACAAGATTATGAGAGTAATCTAAAAAAAATGTCTCCAAAGGGATTTCTTCATTTTAGCATTGTTATTCTTTAGATCGGGGGTTGGCAATATCAAAACGAATATCAAAATGATTTGATTCGACATTAAATAACCCGAAAAGGGTTGATATGCCATAAAATAAACCAACCAAACAACCAACCAGATTGCTTACAGTACCTGTTGTTGCTTAAGTGTTCACCTGATATCTATAAAGAACTTTGTTGTTTTATCTTTGATTGAATAAGACATGCAACTAATCACTCCTGAATTTTTGTACATTTTGATTTTATTATCTTCTTATTATAATGGAGATTCGGTGTCTATTTGTAACCGAAGCGACATCACTTCTTATGTCACAAGACCCCCAGGAATTGCGTAAGTTTTTCAATGAGTGATTTATTGTCAAAATCATTAATGTATTGAATAAATCTTATCTATTAACGATGTACTCTATGAAAACCTGAGTTAGATTTACCTCAAAACAGCCCATGTTATTAGTGCATTTAAAATCTTGCAATGTGTCATATATCACTAAGAAATAAAAGTTTACATAATATATGGTGTGGTTAATTTGCATACTGGTTTTAATAAAACCGGGTTTAATAAATAATTACTTGGTGTTATCGATCTCTAATAATATTGTTTTATTCTCCAACATATTAACATCAATCCTATGAATAATTCTATATAGAAACCAATTAAAATATAATGAAAATAATTGTAATCTTTTTATATGTGTTCTTATCTAATTTTGTTTGTCTTTCTAGTTTGATATATTTCATTACATTAAAACTTAAATACCTACGCCCGTCGGAGGGCGAATATTATTGCTAGTATCGATAATATCTGATGAAATAATCAAAACTCTTACCTCTTGGAGTGAATTCTTTCATTGATTTCTTATAGACATTTTGAGAAAATATTGGTGGATGATTGTTAATGTCCTGTAATAAAAAAAAAAGAAAATTAATCACAAATTGTTCAAATAATTCTAAGGTTGGATTTTATGGCATGTCAACCCTTGTTGGGTTATTTTATGCCGAAGGCATGTTTGTTTAATTTCTTACTAAAGGACCAGTAAATATACCCCAGTATGATAATCTAATTATTACAACGCTTGATATATTTACTTAAGAGCTATTGCATTTTGTTCAATATGTAAAAAGTATAATAATCTTTATTTAACCCTCTCACTATTTTTTCTTTCTTTCCTTCTTTTCATCTTTTCATTATGTTCGATTGAAACAGATTAGCGGTATCACTTCCACGTGCTCACCCTTCTCTCTATATTTTCCCTACTCTCTTTCTTTCTTTCTTTCTCTCTTTCTTTCTTGGCATATTTTTCAGTGAAGCGTGTCCTTTTTCTCTTTCTTTCTTTCTTTCTTTATAATAAAAATGGAATGGTCCATGATTTAACTGAGGAAATGACACTTATAAGAAATAAGAATTTGGTGAATAAGCGGCACCAGATAATCAAGACTTACATTTTTTGTATTTCATCTTGGACGACTTGTATCGTCTCATTTTAAACAGAGGGTGTTGCAAGATGATAACGGTCGGAAGATTAAGGACCAAGAGTATTAAAATATAGATTGTTGGGTATTCCATTTTTTAAAACTCATTTTCAACATATTTGTTGATCTATTTAACCAATAGATGTGATCCTAACAGAACTACCCCTTCGGGTCAGAAACAACTGCCAAGCCAAAACTGAACCTGGTGGTGAGGCGCGCGCAGTGCATGCACAACAAACACAACAGTGTTGCCAATAGCCGCATGAACAGTTTCCCTGCATTCCCAGAGTTTTGTAGACTTTATTTTTGGGATTACCGTCGTAGTTATGACATTTAAGAAGATTGTAACACATCATAATTCAAAAGGTCGACATTTATTTCAATTGTTAAAAATTCTGAAGATATTTACCAAAATATTGACGTTCACAATAACAAATGAAGAAACCGGCGGACTGCCATTATCGGTGGCTTTTACTTTAAGAAATATCCTGAAAGGAAAAGAGAACTATGATAAGAAAACAATTGAAATATCTTTTTTTCTTAAATGTATACAGGGTGTTACATGATAAGGGGCTTGAATAATTAAGGGTTGCAAAAGATTCAGTTTTAGTAAAAGTAAGGGTGAAAAAGAAAGAAAGAAATATTTTGGAAAAATATTTTGAAAGAAAGAATCTAGCTTTAATACATTTTGTGAATTGTTTGTTAAAATATTTTCAGGGGAATTAAAAACATTGGAACAGTTTGTTTGGTTAAAATTCTAATGTACTTATATAATACAATATAACAATATACAATGGAATTAAAATAGTTACGTGAGAAAATAATCAGCTGATTAACAGTAATCATAAGAGATAAAAAGAGGGTGGGCGAAAGCAGTAAGGGTCTGGAGAAGCAAGCACAACGTAGACCCGTTAGCCTATCCAAGAAAAGCAGACTTTCTTTCTTTCTTTCCAACTTTGACACTTAGCTGACAGGCGAGAGAGTCATATGCCGATTCTGTTATTATAAACGTTCTTTCTCTCGTTGCCATAACGACTACTACAGATTGTCACGGCCATAATAAATATTGCTGACAAGAGTTGCGGCCATGTTGTTTTTAATCAGCACAGGTTACCACGGATCTTAATTTAACGGTCGTTTTCACACGCGAAGAAACGAGCTCATATATAAAAACGGAGACCCACTACGTTACATATGTCGATTTGGTGCAAGTGATCAGCCGTTCTCAACAAGGGAACAAAAAGGAACAATTTGGGGTCCGCACAAAGAGAAGAAGACCAGGGGTCGAAGGGAGATTCAACCAACGAAAAGGAAAGAACAGAACGGGAAGGGAAGAAAAAAGACAAACAAACAGAAAAGAAAGAAGAGAAATGAAAAAAAAAACAGAAATCAACGAAGAGTGAAAAGAAGAAACGAAAAAGACAACAGCAACAAGAAGCACAACAAAAAAAAAGAAAAGAAAAGGTACTGTAGCGATTGTTTGCCCCTGCTTGGATGGATTTGGATCTAAAAGGGTTATCTTCCTTTACTGCGAGGGTTTCGCCAAGAGGTGGCTGGGTATTTAAACAGCAGACCGGGATTTTCTCACTCTCTTTCTTCGGTTCAGCACCCTCAAAAGACTAGCTTGGTGCCTCTGTCCATTAAGAGGGGGCTTTGCCCCCTAACTATCAGTAAGTGACTCACTCATATTACTCATGAACTCTTTATCACTTCTTTAGGACTTTAGTCCTATATGTTTTGTACAGTATTGTATCTTTTTATGTATAAGGTTATGTCCACGTGCTCAGACAATAAAGTCTGTATTTGTTATTATATATAATTCTTTGATCGGATTATCTATGTACATATATGTACCTACACTGAAAGATTACTCTGAGCCTTTTAACGTATTATAAGAATCATCCATCCTATTCTTATAGTACCAATTAAAAACTAGGTAAGTTATTTCTTCCATATTTTTTATTCCCCTCGTACCATCTTTCGCTTTGCGTCGTGTGTGTTAAAAAAAGAAAACATAGAAAAAGGCTAAGAAAGAGAACAAAAGACAAAAAGACGTTTATGTAGACAAAAGAAAGCAGAGAGAAGAAAAAAACAACAATATTTGCAAGAGTTTTTAAGGGAATTGCAACGGAGCTAAAATTGCGACTACCGAGATTTCGCATTTTTTGAGAGGCAACTCCTACATACCTCTTAGTAAAAGAGATGACACTTTGTATGCAGAATGGACAACTGAGATGAAGAGGGTTTTTTTTTACTAAAACATAACACGGGCCAAAAATGGTGTTACAAGATGATAACGGTCGTGCTTTTAAGTAACAAGAGTATTAATATATAGATAAGAACCTTAAAGTATGTTAATTAAAATTGATAAATATTTGGGTAGTTCCATGTCAAATCATCCAGGCCATATCACCCACCCCCTTCAATTTTTCGGAAATTTTGTCCAAGTGTGGATTATAATAAGTTAGCATATTACCAAAATTTGAGCTTCCAATTCCAGAAATCGGCGGAGTTATGTCGATTTTTAGCTCTCCAAATTTCAGGGTGGTCGCAAAAAATGGCGCCTTTTTGTAATCTATTTTTATCTGTAAAATGAGATCTAGAGCTTCCCTACTCTAAAAATTGGTTTATAAAAGCATTTTTGCCCATGAAAAATGTCTTAGACTCAAGAAAACCCTCAGTTTTCAGAAAAATTGATGGGTGACAATTTTACTTTTTCTAGATGATTTGACATGGAATTACCCATTTACTTACGTTCCCGATTTATCTTTTATATCTTCTGTCCTTATTCCTCTTTTTAAAGTAATAACACCCGTAGATGGATCGATTTCAAATGCATTATCGATTGTATTACCAGATTCAATAGCATATTGAATCTTTGTCATAAGATCTTTATCTGTGGCCTGAAAAATAAAAAAAATAAAAACATTTTCTATTATAAACATCAAAATGAGATTTTCAAAAGACAAACTTTTCAGCTGGATGTAGATAGAAAAGAAGATAAAAGAAGTTTAATTACTTTGTTTTGTGACTAAGTTATCACAGCCCTGTCGACAGGAGATTTAGAATAAATCGACTGCTCTTTTGCCGAGGGGTTAGACAACACCCACCCACCCAAAAATGGGGCCACCTGTTTGCGTGTTTAAAGACGGAATCCTGGTGGTTCAACAGTACATGACATGCAGCACTCCACTTTGGCCCTTACTTAGGCTAGACAGTCGGTCAGAGAGGCCCTTCTGATCAATCAGCTGGTTACGTCAAACCCTAGCATATGATTGTCCCAACTCTCTTGTCTTTATTGCAACCCTCAACCCTTTCTTTCTGATCTTTTGTCCAATTGGACACATGGCGTACTTGGATATAGGCATTGGGTTAATACAGTTCTAAGTGACAGTTATCTCTCGGCTGCAGGTTCAATCCTGGTCATGGCAACAGTTCTCGAGTCAGACAAAAATACCTGAAGAAGGCCGGAGGGCACATCTGCCAAAAACGTTGTGCAGATAACAATAAAATAAAGGCAATAGTCCGAATAATCCAAACCCTTTTTTATCATGTATGTGCTAGAAGGCGTTGTCTGGGGGTCTTATTTTCCAGGGAATGACGTTAAACTCTATCAGATGGTAAATGAGGTCTGCGTAATGTGGAGTACCCCTTCATCAAAATTACTCCCAGGTCCACTCTGACCCGCAGTGGTAATGCCTGTAGGGTCCCATCTATGGGTTAAAATAGAAAATTTGTTTATAAAAAAATTGAGTTAAAAAAATTTCTTCCAAACTATCGCTACGAATCTTTTAAAACTTTACTGGCATTAAATGGCCCACCGATGTTGATATGCCGTAAAACAAAACAAACAATTTTCAGATATTGAAACCTAGAAACTTTTATCAAAATTTCTTGAATCGGCGTTAAATTACCCGATAAAAACGACCAATTAAATTATCAAAATAACATTAAAATCTGGAATGGTTAAAAGGATGAAGAAAAATTATTTACCCTACAGGTATAATATGATACAAGGTTACAAGTATGGGGCATCCAACGAGGATCAAACTCACTTTTCAGTAGTAACGGATTTGCAAGACTAGCGTTTTGAACCATTAAGCAACGATGAGAAGAAAACAAGTCAGTATTATTTTAACCATTGCTGGGGGATGAGGTGGTTCGTACTTTTCCAAAGGTTATTTGTCCAAAAGTGAACGAAATAGCACAACTGGAGTTCGAACTCGCTTACTACGTTGTCATAACGTCTCACGTTACCCACTACGCCAGGAGACTCCGCCACCCCCTATTCATGATTTGAATATTAAGTTGGAAAAATTGTTAAAAAAAATAAGGAAGAGGGGGTGTAAATTTTTAAAACACATAAAGGGTCATAAATAATTGTTCATGAGTAGTCATAAATTGTGAACGTACCTGTAAGTTAGAATATTTAAATTAAGAGCCATTAACATTAGAATCAAGGAGTCCCCATGGAAAATTACTGGTAACTGTTAATAACCCATGACCCTGTAGAGGCGCACGATTTGGGCGCCATGACAGACACATGATGTAGTTTAGAGTTATTCAGATTTGACCCAGCTTTGAAGGAGGGCAGACGGGATTGCCGACTCTTCCGGGTCAGTCTCATACCCTTGGCGGAATAATCAATATGGGCTAATAAAACTTGATCAAGAACAAACAAGGTCTTGTTGTGTTTGCTGAATAATTAAGACAATGACCAGCTCAGCCCAGCCCAGAGAAGTAAGAAGAAACAAGAAAGAAGTCAGCCCAAAGAACAGTGGCAGCCAAACAAGATAGCAGGAATCAGTCAACCAGCAGAAATGAAACAAGTAAGAAGAACCATCTCCTGTCTCAAATCTATATCTCTGTCCCTCTCTCTATTATATACCCCAAGTATGACAGAACGGGTATTTTTATGGTTAGGCCTTTTTATAACCCAGCTTTATAAAAAGGGTAACTGTGAGTTCTTTAAGCGAGAATAAAGCAAGTCAACACTCTCTGATAACAGGATAACAACTGAATTATGTGTGCGTGTATGCGCATGTCAAGTATTTGTGTATATTGATGACCGGTAGTGAGTCAGCTTTATTTATGAGGTCACAACAGGTATATGTGGCTATACAACATAATAATAGTTTTATTACTTACCTGGACTTGAATTGTGGGTTCAAGTACTGTTGACAGTTCCTTTATGTTCGTTGTGTAAGATTTAGGGTTAAAAACAGGTCCGTTGTCGTTGACATCAGTTACAATGATATTGACATCGACACTTGATATTAAACTCTGTTCTCCATTGTCCCTTGCAAATGCTATCAATTTAAATGTGTTCAAGAATTCAAAGTCCAAAGCCTTTTGAACGATCACATTGCCTTTTGCATCCACAGAAAAGCTACAAAAAGAAGAATAAAAAAAAGTACAAATATATTCTACGAATTCCTGGACTTTTTTTTATGCATAGCACAAACCTTATTATAATGGAGATTAGATGTCTGCCTGTCTGTAACCGAAACTACATCACAATACCTCCTAGGAATTGCGTAAGTTTATTAATGGGTATATAATTATAGTCAAAATCATTTACACAGAGAATATCTTATTTATTAACGAGGTCTCAATGAAAATCTGAGTTAGATTTGCCTCAAAACAGTCCATTTTATTAGTGCGTTTAAAATTCTGAAATGTGTCTTATATATCACTAAGAAATAAAGGTTTACATGATATATGGTGTGGTTTATTTGCATACTGATTTTACCAAACCTGGTTTAATAAATAATTACTTGGTGTTATTGATCTCTAATATTATTGAATGATTATATATATATATATATATATATATATATATATATATATATATATATTATAACAAATTGAAATATAATTAAAATAATTGTAATCTTTTTTTATGCGTTCTTATTTAATTCCGTTAGTCTTTCTAATTTAATATATTTCATTACATTAAAACTTAAATACTTACGCCTGGCGGAGGGCGTATATTCTTGCTAGTAAATATAAAAAAGTATTAAAAACTAAAGATTGAAAATTCTAATAACCTCAGAATGACGGATTCGCTCAATTTCTTCTTTTACTATTTAAAAGTGATTTAAATATATCTTAGGTATTCATTTAATTAATATATAATATTTGATATAATACGCTTGTTCCTAAATCATCCGTCCGTTATTATCCTGCAACATCCTCTGGTTAAAAATGGCACCGTCCAAATTGTTCCAGAGGCAATGCAGAAATGTTATTTGTACCATTTTATTTCATCCAATTTTAAAAATGAAACATTCCAAATGGTCTTGCGTTGCTTACATACCCAACGTAAAATTAAAAGGAATTTAAAGAAGAAAAGCAAGTTACATGTTTGTTTTATTTGTAATATTGAAATTGTGAATTACGGAATATATTTTGGTAATTTTGATCTCATGTCGCCCCGGCCTCTTGCCCTAATTTACGCTATTTTTTTAGCGAGCCAGCGTCAGGCGAATTTCCGGCGCAACTTTGATATTTTCCGAGTCGTGTATTTTTCACTTTTTTGTCGGCAAAGCAATGTAGATATTTTAAACGCCCCCACACCTCCCAATTTTTTAAAGGAAAATCAATGTAGATATTTTACAACTCCGCTTTTATAAATGTTTCAGTCGGTAGAGCGTTCAGCTAAGAATCACAAGGTTCTTGGTTCGATACCGGCCCTCGCCAGCTCAGCGTATGAGTAGCACGAAATAGAAGAAGATGACTCTTAGAACCAGTTAAGGCTACAAGTTATAAAAGGGTATATAACAGTTGGTTGGTTGGTTGGTTGGATTTTACAGAATGTTAACCCTTGGATTATTTTATGCCAAAGACTTATTTATTCTTGTTGGGAATTCAATTTAGATTTTTTTTAAAAGTATTGCTGTTTTTGATTGTTTAGGCAATTTGTTCCATAGATATAACTCAATTAGCGCAAAAATCCAATTGGTTGATTTGTTTTTGAAATCTACCTTGATATTAAATTTCCAGTTCGAGGAGAAATACTTTTAAAATTCTGTTATGCAAAAAATAATTATCCTAAGAACAAGGGGGAGAAATTGATAAACCAGAAAAGAAAAAAAAAAAATGAATGAAAAAAAAAAAACAACAACTTACTATTCACTTCCATAACCGCTGATTTGATAAACAATTTCTTGATTTCTGCCTGAATCCTTGTCAGTTGCCTGGAAAGAAAATTAAAATTGAGGTCACAAAATTCTCCAATGTACAATTCATTTGCTTCTAGTGTTCTGTTGCATTCCTTTATTTCAAATGTTTTAATTCATTTGCATTAATGATATATACCCCTTGATCTCGAGAGAGTTCTATTAATATTATGAGATATGAGATTATGCCTTCATATTTCAGAAAACCATCCGTGGTTATGTCTCCCGCATATTTAAGTCTTTACCTACTTGAATTTCTGGCTGGTACTTTATGACTTCTGTAGTTTGTTTCTTGTGTAGCTGGGACATTTCTTCTTACTTCTATTTCTTGTGACCTGTAGTCCGTAGCTAGGCAATTCTTCTAACTGGTCTAATTTGTGCCCTTAAGATGTTGATCTGATCTCTGTCTTTGATTTCGCCAAGGCCACCATTTAGTTCATAAAGAGACAACCAAGGCATGTATTTTAGTGATCTCATTTTTTTTAATATTCAGAACCAGAACTTTTTCAACCTCGGGTCATTAACTGCATGCGGGAGTGAAGCGGAGCCCAACTTTACCTTAGAAAGTAACCCGCTTAACTAACTAACCTAACTAAACCTTCCGTTCTCACAGCCTTCCAGCGGCAGAAGCCCGGGGTCAACTTGATGTTACCGAGTGTCAATCATCTAGCCGACTTTGAGTTCAAAATCAAAAAAAAAAAAAAAAGCACAAAAAAAACGACGATGATTATCAATATACAACATTAAAATGTTTGTATTGTAATGATTTAGGCGGCAAGATATGGTGGTTAATGTAAAAGAGTTAAAGTCAGTAACAGGAAGAACACAAAATACAACATGGTAGAATATTGTATTGCATCTAAACATATATAAAGAGCAGTTGGTGTGTATATATGTATGTATGTCCGGATGAAACTACAAAAATAAAACAATTAACGACAAAGTAAATATATATATATATATATATATATATATATATATATATATATATATATATATATTAAATATCACCGGTTTGCTTTTTGTGCAAAAATTATGAAGATTTGATTTATATTAGAAAATATTCAAGAATTAAAATATACATAGAAATAGCATTGAAATTCTACTTAAAAATATCCAGCATTTGTAAATCTCAAAAGTAAACAAATCAATACTGCAGGTATTTTTGTCTCCACCCCTACCAAGGTGACATTGGGTAGCTGCTTATAGTTCATATAAGTCGTAATATTTTGTAATATTTTCAGTTACAATTAAATTGTTCTGTTTGCGGCTATATTGTATTATATAGATATAAACAAATATTAGTCCACTTAATTAAAATTCTTGGTAAAGTTGTTATGTGAGGTTTTGTAGTAACAAACAGCTCTCTTCGTATTCTCTGCTAATATAGTAATAGCGACTATTTGACTCTGTTGCTTTCGAGATGTTGGTTGAAAAGAGGATTAAACAATTCTTTTGATTTCTGGCGCCAAAATATGCTGGCTTGTGATTGGTTAATTTGAAAAGTTCGGTCGACCAAGGGAGACAACCCACCTACTATATTTCTTTATAGTTTCGTAAACGTGTCACAGAATATCCGATCAAACCTGGTTAATATTTTATATTAGTACTGTGATATTCCTGAAAAATTACATTTATTCTATTGAAATGTGGAATTATAAATCGTATTAGGAGTTGACATGCATTATTCTAAAAATGCATGCACTTAAAACACATGTAGCTGTTTTCTTTATCAAACATTTTCTATTGGGGGGGGGTCGTTGTAAAGATTCTACTTAAGATCTTACTTTTCAACTCCTCCCATCGAAAATTAAGATCCAGGGCAACGTAGAAAGTTTTCAAGGCAAATTCCTTCACTTCTGTCCACGTAAATAACTAACTTATTTGTGAACGTCCAAAATATAACATATAAATCACAAATATTGATTTAAACTAATTTATTTGGTACTATCAAAGATAGCTAATATATAATTCTTTTCAAGAAATAATATATCCTCTCTATGCTCAAAATTATTATAAAACGAAATGATAAAATGTGTTTGAAGTTAATGTATTTTTTGGTAGCATTCCCTTTTAAGTATGTTTCCTTAAATACTATCAGTCGAGATCAGAGTTGATCTGGGAGTAATGGCAAAGAATGGATGACTTCCCATTCATCAAAGCTCCGGAACTGAAACCTCACCATATCAAGAAAACACTGGAAATTGTCTTTTAGATTGGTTGTTATATTAGACTGAACTATTCGTTAAATTACGCAGAGCGAATCTGGAAAGGAGGTTAATAATAGGTCAGGGTTGAACAGATATAATGTTGCAAAACCCGAAATCTGTGAGGATACTGGAGTAACAACACTAATGGTCTCTATTAGTGCATTTCAGCAATGTTTAACAAGATTAATCTACGATGACTATATACAGATCTTTATTAAGCCGAATTTTTATAGAAAAATAAAATGATTATACAACAAATAAAACGATTATATATTTACCTCAAGTAAAAGAATTGGTGTTCCAACTGCTGTGTCCTCTGGAATTTTCACACTGTACAAAGGTTTATTAAATATAGGTGCATTGTCGTTTTGGTCAGTGAGAGTAATGTAGACAGTAGTGGAAGAGCTTAGTTTTCTTGTACTACTAATTTGACGTGCTGTAATCTGAAAGCCAAAATAAAACGGTTCTCTATTGTTATTGTTATATCACAAGATCTTAGAGGTAACAAAATATAACAAAACAATTAGATATATTTTAAAACACAACAATATTCGTTTTTATTATCTCACCGACCTTAAGTACAGCAGGATGGGTTTGGATAAACAATTAACTGTCAACAAGTTGTGGGTTCATCAAGTAGCCATGTTGTTGTCTTATACTACACTTTTTTCGGTAAAAAGTCTATAGTTCGTTAGGGGAGATAACTCTCCCTTAACAGTTATCAAATTTCAAAGTATATTACATTTTGAGGATTTTGAATTACTACTTATTAAATAACAACTTTCACTAACCTGTCTATATGTTACATAATTGATAGGTTAACTATAAATTATGTATGGTAGAATACAATCTAAATGTAACTGGTAAATTCTGAATCATGGAAAATAACCGTAAGATGATTGACTAGGTTTGACCTTTTCATGACCTTTAGACAATAACAAAATAAATAAAATTATTCTAATCAATTATCATTCTGATAATTCCATTGCAATCTATTAGATTTCCATATGCCACAGTTGAATGAGCTGTCTATCTTTATTAAATTCTAAAATGACTTGATTAAGTTAAGTAGGGTCCCATTTTGGGTTAAATAGGTAGGGTCCCATCTTTGGGTTAAATAGGTAGGGTCCCATCTTGGGTTAAATAGGTAGGGTCCCATCTTGGGTTAAATAGGTAGGGTCCCATGGGTTAAATAGGTAGGGTCCCATCTTTGGGTTAAATAGGTAGGGTCCCATCTCTGGGTTAAATAGGTAGGGTCCATCTTTGGGTAAGGGTCCCATCTCTGGGTTAAATAGGTAGGGTCCCATCTTTGGGTTAAATAGGTAGGGTCCCATCTTTGGGTTAAATAGGTAGGGTCCCATCTCTGGGTTAAAATAGGTAGGGTCCCATCTGGGTTAAATAGGTAGGTCCCATCTTTGGGTTAAATAGGTAGGGTCCCATCTTTGGGTTAAAATAGGTAGGGTCCCATCTTGGGTTAAATAGGTAGGGTCCATAGGTAGGGTCCCATCTCTGGGTTAAATAGGTAGGGTCCCATCTTTGGGTTAAATAGGTAGGGTCCCATCTTTGGGTTAAATAGGTAGGTCCCATTTGGGTTAAATAGGTAGGGTCCCATCTTTGGGTTAAATAGGTAGGGTCCCATCTTTGGGTTAAATAGGTAGGGGGTTAAATAGAAAAATGTTTCAATCAAATTGAGTATACATCAAGAATGAATATAACAAAAACGTCTTTGGAATCAAATGACCTAACAAGGGTTGACATGCCGTAAAATCCGACCCACTAACTAACCAAACCAAATTTTAAAGCATTGTTTCCACCAATAATGATGCCATGAAACGAAGACATGTATTCTTGACATTATCTGCTGCAAAAGTGCATATGCAAGTTCTAACGTCAGCAAAATCAGATGAGCAGTGACAACAAAGATTGCAATGTTGCTGCAGACTTTGATGCAATTTGAATAAGACTTGAGATGCATCAGATAAATGACAAAAGGTTTGTATTGTAAAATAATTCTGAATTAAGGAATTATGAAGACACCCGTTGTATAATGGTTATTGTCATAGGAAATGGACATGGCGATACGAGTTCAAATCCAGTATGAGGCTGGTTACATTTCACATAGTGCTAATACCCTTGCGAAAGGTACACATCCAACTATTCTCCCTCCGGCTATAGGTAAATATTTGGGCAGACTGGGCTCTTTGACCTTGGCATGGCAACAGGATAAGGAAAACTCTGAATTCAAAACAGTTGTATATCTGGAGAGTGGTGGGTGCCACCAGGCTATTCCTGCCCAATACGTTCCATGATTATTACCCCCACAACCAAAACAGGTTACGGATCCAGTGTTCAATTATTTATTTACAAAAATCTATATATCAATACCCGTGTTCCTTAATTTCCCGATCGTTATCATCTTTCAACACCCTCTGGTAAAAAATGAGACCGTCGAAATCGTTCAAGATGAAATCCTGATTATCTGGTGTGGCTTATGCACCAAATAGTTATTTTCATAAGTGTCGTCACCTTAGCTAAATAATCGACGATTCCGTTTTTATTATAAAGAAGAAAGGGAAGAAAAAAGACATGCTGCACAAAAAATATAAGAAAGCAAGAAAGGGAATAGGGGAAAGATAGAGAGATGGGGTGAGCACACGGAAATGATAACACTAATCTGTTTCAATCGATCATAATAATGAAAAGATGAAAAGAAGGAAAGAAAGAAGCAAAAAAGAGTGAGAGAGAGAGTTAAATCAAGATTATTATACTTTTTACATATTGAACTATTTCACAATAGCTCTTAAGCAAACGTTGTAATGATTAAATTATCATACTGTGGTATATCCACGGGTTGTGCTTGTTAGACTTTGTTATTAGTAAAACAAATGTGATGACCTCTACTTACCACGACAACTTGGTTTCGGTAATTTATATTGTCATAGTCCAAATAAGATGGTTTGAGAGCAATGAGACTAACGACTGTAGATTTGATTCCTTGTGTTGGTGAAACCCCAAAGACTCCAGGAATTGTCTGATTGGTTACTTCAATAGAAAAAATGGCATTCGATGTCTGCAAAAAAAAAAAAAAAGAAAATGGTTTAGTTGAATAATAAACAGTCTTGATTATGATAGTTTAGACCAGGGGTCGGCAACCTACGGTCCGCGGGCCAGATACGGTCCGCAATCCATAATCATCTGGCCCGCAGTCCCTAAGAGAAGTATTATATTAATCCGACCCGCAAAGGAAACAGACGGTAACTTAGATGCTCGTTTTTTTTTTTTTTTTTTTTTTAATTTATAAACGTACAGAGAATTCATAAACATTATGTCACGTACTATTTCTCTGGTAAGAATTGTTATTCCTCTCATAGGAATTGTAAGATCATATAATCTTGATTATTCAAATCTGGTAATGAATAAAGCAAAATCTGGTAATAAGCCCATAAATACATCTGGTGGATAAGACTTATACAATGTTACAATCATGTTACTTGACCCCCACCCCACGTGATAAATCATTACTCTATGCTACAAGGTCTACGATGATATATTTTGCCCGCCATTCTCTCACAGACATGACCTTTGGCCCCGATGTAGTACAAGGTTGTCGACAAATATAAACATCCTTGATTAACTATTTCTCTGAATGTTTGAGATGAGGATTGATGATAAGTATTATCTGCGTTATTCGGACTATTGTCCTCATCTGAAGAAGGCCGGGCGGCATATCGGCCGAAACGTTGTACAGATAACAATGAAGATGAGGACAATAGTCCGAATAACGCAAATAATACTAATCCTTGATAAAGTTTTAGAAAAGAACCGGAAATAATAACTCTTTCAGACAACAGATTAACACATTTCAAGATGATCACATTAAAAAAAAATTGTTAGAAAACCTGATAGAAAAAAAAGAAAAATTTGAAAACAATAAGGGTTCTAATTATGTTTAACCAAATTTATTTGAATAAAAAGAAAGTATAAAATTACATGTCAATGTTTCTTCTTCTATTTCTGTTACGTAGTTTCGGTTACAGACACATAATCTCCATTATATATTCTAGCAAATTTTTAAAAAAAAAAAACACCCTCCGGGTTGTTTAAAAATTAATTTAAAAATATTTTGCCTGAGGAGGTGAGAGTTAAAGATTTAGTGTCGTGGGGGGAATGGTTGTATCATAAGTTAGTAAAATCATCAAATTTATTAAAGGAGTAAACAAATAAAACAATTTTAGATGGAAACTTAGTTCTCTATTTTGTAAGTATTGTAGTGTATTTTTATGCATTTTGTTTATATTTTACTGCGTTTTGTATGCATTTTTTATGTATTTATTTATTTTGTATGTATTTCGCTGTATTACTTTGGTTATGCCTTGTAATTTATATGAAAAGAGAAAGATTTCACAGATTTCACAGATTTTGGGACATTCGAAATCTTAGAGTATCGATAAAGAATAAACTTACCGAATCTTTATCAACAGCAACCATAGGATTTCCCACCAACGCATCTGTATTGAGGGTTTCAAATTCAGGAAACGTCATTGAATATTGATCTTTCAAAAATCGAGGAGCATTGTCATTTTCATCCATTATTTCAACATTTACATAAGTATAAGTTTTAGTTGAAAGATCTGGCACACCATTGATTAATTCCGTCACCTTTAAAAAAAGAAAGAAAAAAAAGTTGGTTGGTTGGATTTTATGGCATGTCAACCCTTGTTGGGTCATTTTATGCAAAAGACGTTTTGTTTTATTCATTTTCGATGGGTACTCAATTTGTTAAAAACACATTTTTTCTATTTATTCTAGAACATATATGATAAAGAGTTGGGGGCTGGCATAAGGGATATAGGGTTGGAACAATCATATAGGTGCTAAGGCTTGACGTGACCAGCCAATTGATCAAATGAGGCCTCTCTGATCGCCCGTCTAAGTAAGGGCCAAAATGGAGTGTTACATGTCATGGACTGCTCAGCCACCAGGATTCCGTCCTTAAGCATTATGGGTCGCCACCCACGGCAAACAGGTGGCCCCATGGGGGGGGCTCTTATCCCTCAGCAGAGATGCAGTCTAAAGCCCCACCGACAGGGTTATGAAAAAAAAGGAAAAAACAATTTATACTTTTTATAATCCTTCTTGGAATCGCAAGGTTCGAGGTTCGATACCAGTTCCCACCAACTCAGCGCACGAGTAGCACAGATTGGGTAATCTCATCTGTGCGGCAAAGTGGGGAGCTAACGGTAGGTGTGGCATTCCACCTCAGCAAAAAAATCTCCTTAATCTAGCGCTAGCAAAAAGGGGATAGGCTCCCTCGACTGATAACGACAATAAACCACTCCGCCAAACTTTACATTTTTGTATTCAACATGTTAAGTCTCATTTGTGATTGGTTGGTTGGTTGGTTGGATTTTACATGTCAGCCCTTGTTAGTTTATTTTAATGCCGAACACGTCTTGTTTTATTCATCCTTGTTGGGTATTAAAAAAATTTTAAAACTCAATTGTTTTAAAATACATTTTTTATCTATTTAAACCGTAAATGGGAACTTAACAGGTACTACCACTCCGGGTTAGAGTGCACCTGAGGGTAATGGCAATGAAGGGGTACTCTACACTCGACAGAGCTCCAGAATTGGAACTTCAGAAATAGATGCAGTTTAATGTCATACCAAGGACACTAAGACCCTCAACCACTGCCTTCTAGCAGATAAAAAGGATTGGGAGTTTGCCATAATGGTTATAGGGTTGGGACAATCATATAGATGCTAAGGCTTGACCAGCCGTTTGATCGGGGGGAGGCTTCTCTGACTGTCTGTCTAGTCTAAGTAAGAGCCAAAGTGGAGTTTGCATGTTATGGATTGCTCAGCCACCAGGATTTCATCCTTAAGAATCACAGGTCGCAACCCACAGCTAACAGGTGACTCCACTGGGGGATCTTACCCCTTTGTAGGAGTACAGTTGGTGTATTCTACAGCCCCACCGACAGGGCGAAATTGGGGTTGGACCTCAATTAGGGAATCATTTCTGACAAAATAGATCTATTGTATGTATGATACAAATGGAGGCGCAGGGTATAATGGTTAGAGTCGTGGGAAATGGACTCGTCAACCCGAGTTCAAATCTTGGACAAGGCTGTTTGAATTTCACATAGCGCTAATACCCTTGGGAAAGGTATGAATTCAAACTATACCCCCTCCAGCTATGGATAAATAGTAGGGCTGACTGGGATCTTCAACCTTGGATAAGCAACCTGTCTTGGAGAAGATAAACTCTGAATTCAAACCTGTTAAACTCCGTTTAAGAAATTGACCTTGTGTCACATCCTGCTCATGCGGAGGTGTTGGTAAATGTATATATATATATGTATAATACAAATGCAAGTTAATGATTTTACTATAGAAATGAAATTGAAAATCAGGTAAACGGGGATTGTTAATTGTCAGGAATTCAGACAACAAATAAATTGTTTTTTATAAAAACCCAAACACAACTTACACTGATGTTAAATGAGTAACGTCCTCCTAATTGTTCCCTGTCAATAGGTTGCCTTAGAGACAAATTTGCAGCATATGTAATACCAGTATCAGGAACTGTAGGTCCTATTTGGAAATATCCTTTTGGATCTGAAAGTTTAAAAAAAGATTTTTTATTTTCCCCAAGTCAAAACTGCCCTGTGCAAGAGCCCACGTCTCACTCTGTCAATGCATCTTCAAAAACTCCCCTCACATTATCACCTTTCACACTTCACCATGTGAAGTCTCATCGACCAATGAGAAAACGCGTGTCGCGTTGTGCTGATTCATCCTAAAACTTTTCCATGCTAAACTACCGGCTCTTTCCATTCTCTCTCTCTCTCTCTCTATATATATATATATATATATATATATATATATATACCCACGATGAACTCACTCCATGGAGTGAAACTTGTGCATGAGATGTTTTAAGTGGAAAGAGGGTCCACAGACCTCAGTCAGCTGTTGGTCCAGTAGCAAGGGAAAGGTCCAAGACTACTGGACAGCCGAGCTGCTGCAGGGTACTATCTAAGAGCAGTATTGAGCACTTTACGAGAGGCGAGCCTCCCCAGAAGCCCCAGCGCTTGCACCCTAGCACCAGGTTGTACTAGGGGTTTATGTGAGTAGTAAGTACCCCAATAAAAAAGGATTCGTAATGATTAACCAAAGAAGAAAAAGATTTAGAGTAAACATATTTTTTCATCCATATATTAATACCCTTGTTCATAAATCTTCCGTCCGTTAGCATCCTGCAACACCTTTTGTTAAAAATAAGACCGTCCAAGATGCAATGCAAAAATGTAAATCCAGTTTATCTGTTGTTACTTATTTGTTCCATCTTATTTATGCAATTTTAAAGATGAAATATTCCAAATGGTCTTGCATCACTTAAATGCCCAACGTAAAATTAGAATAAATTGAAAAAAAAAAAGAAGTTACATGTTTGTTTTATTTGTAATATTGAAATTGGGAATCACGGAATATATTTTGGTAATTTTGATCTTATATCTTGCCCTGATTTACGCTATGCAACTATATTGATCTTGAAGTTTCTGTAGAATTAAATACTTACAAATGATATGTGTATTAAGTATTATATTGATTGTTATTGAATATTTTTTGTATTATTCATTGCAAAGACAACAGTGGGATTTATATGTAATGAAATTGCAAATCATCGTTTCTAGCTCATCTTGATTTTTGTTTCGTTTCGTAAAAATTCCACAGGTCCTGCTAGTTTTACTGATTACTTAAAAATTAGGTTAACAAATAAAGCTGAAAGTCGTTTAGAATATTTATTTTATTTTCTGAGTAAATATTTTAAAGTAAACTCAAAATTGTTTGGTAAGCTCGTCTTATTCAACATCACGTTTGTATTTAATGTGACCCACATGTGACATACATTGAATGCTCCATATCAATTGAATAAGATTAAGTTAAGATTTTTAAATAGGCTTAATCTTTTCAGCTTGGAAAATGGTTATTAAACAAGAAGACACCGCAGACACCTCATAAGCTTTTTGCTTTCTTGTCAGTTTTGTATTTCTGATATCAACACAAGGCCACCCCGTCGACTTTACTACATTTGTAATAGTTTTAATTATCTATTAATAATGGAGATTCGGTCTCTATTTGTCAGTAACCAAAACTACGTCACTGCTTACATCACATTATCCAAAATCGCCATTAATAGAATAAAGAACAGCCTTGCACTCAAAATTTGAGTATGCCAACTTCGACGGTCTTTATATTATATTGAATATAAATTAAATATTTACATGACTAGAAAAAATAGAAATATTTACATGACTACACACCTTAAATTTTAATTAGATTTGTAGAAAAATCATAAGCTTTTTTGTATCTTGTCATTTCTGTATTTCTTCTATTAAGTTTGCTTAGGCAATAATTTATCTTTGTTATCACTTTTATTGTGAATTGTTTTTATATTTATTCTGTTTGATGAGGAAATGATATATTCAAGCAACTATCATTTCACGCTAACAAAACTATAATTAAAGTTTTTATTATTCTTACCATCAGTTATTTCAATCTTTACTGGATTAGGATTTCCAGTGTCTCCATCTTGAGCTTTCAATTTAGTGACTGGTGTATTCTGAAATTGGAAAATAAAAACATTATTAAAATATTTATGGTGAATAGTAGGGCAGACTGGGATCTATAACATGGTATGGCAACTAGTTTAGGAGAAGGAAAACTATGAATTCAAATCCTGTTAAACTCTGCATAAGAAATTGACCTTGTATCCCACCCTGTTTGTAGGGGGTGGGCTTCGTAAATACCAACCACCAGAACTTGAGATTAACTCTTTGTCTGCCAAATTTCCTCCATGGCAGTACCAAATTTTCTTGGTATTTTTTTTTACCTGTATGATGGGATATTTCAAAGTTCACTATCTATTCATCTCAGAACTCATTTTATTCAAATAAAGTCCTATTATTATTGTAATCTGGGTCTTCCAGGTGACACATGTGAGAGCTGTTGCCAGTGGCTTACAGTAGGATCACAGTGGTGTGAGAGCTGCAGTGAGTGGTTTAAGGTAGGCAAAGGGTTGATATTATTCCATTGTGACACTAGAATATTCATTGGGACACCAAGCCCTCTTATCAGAAACACATCATGGGACAGTCAGTTTCTTTTTTTTTTTTTAATTAGAATAAGTATAAACAGTGGATGTGCATGGTGTAATGGTTAGAGACATAGGAAATGGACTTGTCAACCCGAGTTCAAATCCTGGACAAGGTTGTTTGCATTTCACATAGTGAAATACCCTTGGGAAAGGTTTGCATCCAACTACTCTTCCTCCAGCTATGGGTAAATAGTAGGATGGACTGGGCTCTTTAACCGTGGCTAGGTAACCAATCTAGGAGAAGGAAAACTTTGAATTCAAACCTGTTAAACCCTGCTTAAGAAATTGACCTTGTGCAGAGGTGTTGGTAAATATATATAAGTATAAACAACTATTAAATATTTTGGGGTAATTTTCTTTTTTAATTCGTCCAAATGTGGAAAAGTTTTTTTACGACTGGTTTAGGAATAGAAGTTTAGGAATAGTTTTTTTGCATTCTTATTTTCATTTTCATTTTTTGGGACTTAAAAAAAAATTTGCTTTAGTTTGGTCTGCTGTTAAACTTTGAAATGAATTAATATAAAACAATAATTATCAGGTTTCAATTAATTTCTTATGTTCAGTACATTTTGTATCATCAATTAGAAATAACATTGTTTTAGATTTCCTAGGATGACTTGAAGGTTTTGCTTTTGGTTTGGTTTGTTTTACAGCATATCAACCTCAGTGGGTCATTTAGTGCCAACAAAGTATTGAAATAAATTCATTCTTAATGGATAATCAATTTTGTTTATAAACTCATGTTTTTCTATTTAACCCATAGATGGGTCCCTAACACATACTACCACTCTGAGTCAGAGTGGACCAGGGAGCAATGGTGATGAAGGGGTGCTCCACATTCCCCAAACCCCCAGAACTGGAACCTCACCATAAGATAGAGTTTAATGTCATTCCCAGGACATTAAAACCCACTGTCACCACCTTCTAGCACCCATTTGATAAAAATGGTTGGGGATTGCCATAAGGGCAATAGGGTTGGGGCAGTCATATAGGTGCTAGGGCTTGACGTGACCAGCCGACTAATCAGAGGGGGCCTCTCCAACCACCTGTCTAGCCTAAGAAATGGCCAAAGTGGAGTATTGCATGTCATGGACTGCTTAGCCACCAGGGTTTTATCCTTAAGCATCTCGGGTTGCCACCCATGGCCAACAGGTGGCCCCATTGGTGGAGTCATACCACTCTACAGAGGTGCAGTCAGTCCATTCTAACATCCCACCGACAGGGCAGTATGATGACTTGAAAATTTATCTTTATTTTACACAAGCTAAAAAGTTATCTCTCTGACATTTCATTGTTTCTTAAACAAAAAAATGGAGACCACAATTAAAAAATTAAATAGACCAAAATAAATATTATTCAATTCCTAAACGTTTTAATGCGGTTTATATTATCTTAATAAAATGAAGATTGGTGTCTGTCTGTCCGTAACCGAAACTATGTTACAATACCCCCAGGAATTGCATAA
Organism: Doryteuthis pealeii; assembly: GCA_023376005.1. Lineage (NCBI taxonomy): Eukaryota > Metazoa > Mollusca > Cephalopoda > Myopsida > Loliginidae > Doryteuthis > Doryteuthis pealeii. The sequence continues at coordinate 48,600,507 of CM042145.1, read as the reverse complement.
GTTTATCAATGAGTATTTAATTTATAGTCAAAATCATTAATACATAGAATAGAATAAATCTTATTGGTTAACGATGTCTCTATGAAAATCTGAGTTAGATTTGCCTCAAAACAGCCCATGTTATTAGTGCATTTAAAATTTTGCAATGTGTTTTATATATCACTAAGAAATAAAGGTTTGCATAATATATGGTGTTGTTAATTTGCATATTGGTTTTAACAAAACCAGGTTTAATAAATAATTACTAGGTGTTATTGATCTGCAATATTATTGTTTTATTCTCCAATGTATTAAAATCAATCTATGAATGATTTTATATAGAAACCAATTAAAATATAATTAAAATAAGTATAATCATTTATATGTGTTCCCATTTAATTTTGTTAATATTTCTAATTTAATATATTTTATTACATTAAAACTCAAATAATTACACCTGGAGGGAGTATATTCTTGCTAGTCCATTCAATTGAGATTTTATTTCAGATTATTAAATCTTTTTAATTTAATGCATTAGAGATAGATGTTCAGATTAGATATTTATATTAGAACTTCATGTAAAAATATGTAAGAGTAAATATTTCTGCTCTGATCAGCAGCAGTGGTGGAAACTGATACACAAACACCCAATAGATTTCCTTACATTAAAACTTAAATACTTACACCCAGAGGGCGTATACTCTTGCTAGTGAAAATAAAGCGGCAAAAAACACCAAATACTTACCATGGGTGTTTCCTCAGATAAAAAGATGGTGTATGGTGATTGTTGGAAGAATGGTGGGTTATCTTGGAAATCATTCACTAAAATCAGAACATTTACCGAGGAAGAAAGCACATTTGATCCTTTGTCCTGCAAAATAGATAATAAGTAATATCATTCAAACATTATACAAATACAAATATACAAACAAATACAAATGTGTTTGAATAAGTATATAAAGTATACCCAACCTGCTCGTAAAGGATAGGATGTGACACTAGCTAACAAGTATGGGGCATCCAGTGAGGATCAAACTCACTATTCAGTAATAATGGACTTTTGAGATGAGCTTATTAACCATTACATCAAATCTGGCTGGTTAGTTCAGTTTGTAGAGAATTCACCAAGAAATCAAAAAAGTTCCAAGTTTGATATTTTTGTAATATTAAGAAATAGCAACTAAATTCAATACTTGATTGTCTTAACAATTTGTTCAAATCCTGAACGAAGCCACAGTTCACATAGCGCCAATACCTTTGGCAAAGGTATGCATCCAACTATTCTCCTCCAGCTATGAGTAAATAGTAGGGCAGACTGGGCTCTTTAACCTTGGTTAGGCAACCAGTCTAGGAGAAGGAAAACTCTGAATTCAAACCTCTTAAATCTCTGCTTGGGGTGGTCCCTACTAGAATAGGTTTAGTCCTACTAAGTGATCTATTTTCAATTTTTTTAAAAATTAATTTATTACTAACTTTAATTCTGAAATATGTATTCATATTTTTATTCAGATTAATATAGTTTTTGTTACATCTTATCATAATGAAGATTCAGTGTCTGCCAGTTTGTAACCAAAACTATGTCAATGCTCATGTCAGAATACCCTCAGGAATTGCTTAAGTCTATCAGAAAGTATTTAATCTACAGTCAAAATCATGAATTAATAGAATAAATCTTATTTATTAATGAGGTCCCTAGAAAAATCTGTGTTAGATTTGTCTCAAAACAACCCATGTTATTAGTGCATTAAAAATCCTGTAATGTGTCTTATATATACCTTTACATGATATATGGTGTGGTTCATTTGCATACTGGTTTTAACAAAACTGTGTTTAATAAAAAATTACTTGGAGTTATTAATCTCTAATATCATTGTTTTATTCTCCAATGTATCAAAATCAATCGTATGAATGAATTTATATAGAAACCAATTAAAATATAATTTGAATAAGTGTAATCTTTTCATGTGCATTCTTATTTGATTTCATTAGTCTTTCTGATTTAATATATTTCATTACATTAAAACTTAAATATTAAAACTAAAATTCTTGCTAGTAACTGTAATATCTTTGAAAACAGCCCATTTAATTAATCCTGCACCGAGTCAAGCCGAGTCACTCAATCCTTCAAGGACACCGGCTGCAAATTATAACAGCCATTTTGGTTTCTACACTAATGGTACATAAGTGTTAGGAATCTAATAATTATGTAACAATTAATCTCTTGTATTATTGCTTTATTTTCCAACATATCAAAATAAATCCTATGAATGATTTTATATAGCAACCAATTGAAGTATAATCAAAATAAGTGCAATCTTTTTATATGCTCTCTTATTTGTTTTTGTTAGTCTTTCTAATTTAATATATTTCATTATTCTAAAACTTTGATACTTATGCCCGGAGGGTGCATATTCTTGCTAGTGCTACTGACAACGAGAGATGATAACAAAGTTTAAAAAATTAAAAATTCTAGTTTCTATTTTTATTTTTTGGACTTTAATGTGCATTTGTTTGGGCTATGTTCTTAAACTTTGACAGGAACTAGTATAAAACAATAATAATCAGGTTTCAATTAAAATGTGTAATCTTTTTATATTCATTCTTATTTAATTTATTTAGTCTTTCCAATTTAATATATTTCATTACTTTAAAACTTAAATAATTAGGGAGCATATTCTTACTAGTTAACAATAATTTCCAAACAATTTCTGATACATCATTTCCTCTTATAACTTATAAGGCTCATAAGGATACATCATTTCTTCCTATAATTTATAAGGCTCATAAGGATACATCATTTCTTCCTATAATTTATAAGGATCATAATGATACATCATTTCTTCCTATAATCTATAAGGCTCATAATGATAAATCATTTCTTCCTATAATTTATAAGGATCATAATGATACATCATTTCTTCCTATAATTTATAAGGATCATAATGATACATCATTTCTTCCTATAATTTATAAGGATCATAATGATAAATCATTTCTTCCTATAATTTAAGGATCATAATGATACATCATTTCTTCCTATAATTTATAAGGATCATAATGATACATCATTTCTTCCTATAATTTACAAGGATCATAATGATACATCATTTCTTCCTATAATTTATAAGGCTCATAATGATACATCATTTCTTCCTATAAATAATTTGTAAAAATCATACTTACACTTGCTAAAATGGTCATCACATAAGATGTTCTTTTTTCATAATCCAGAGGTTTTTTAAGTACAATAATTCCATTGTATTTTCCTTCCAATTTGTTTGTGTCTCTCACTGTAACAACTTTAAAATACTGGCAAGCTTCTGGGTCCTGGGGAAAAAAAGAATTGTAGAAACGAGTTTTTTTATCAAATATATAAAAGAGTAAATGGTAAAAGATATATTAAAAGTAAGATTATTATTATTTATTATTATTATCATTATTATCATTATTATTATTATTATAGTAAGATCATTATTATAGCAAGATCATTATCAAATAAGATCATTATTAAGTAAGATCATTATTATAGTACAATCCTTATTAAGTAAGATTATTATTATTATAGCAAGCTCATTATTCAATAAGATCATTATTAAGTAAGATCACTATTATTGTATAATCATTATTATAGTAAAAGATAAAATAAAAGACTAATAATAGTAAAAGAATATTCAAGAAAATGTTTTAGTATTTAACAAAAATATTTTAATATAAAGATATAGTATAAATTTATTGTTTCATAATAAGAGTTTAGTATAAGATATTCTAATGTGTTGGAAAACTACAACACCCTGACTAAATCTAAACTTTATTCATTGGGCCAATTTCAATGAACAAATGAAGAAGATGGGGGTCATCTATTTAATAGATAAAACCCCACAATCAAAATGAATGAATGAATTAATAATTAGAATAATTAGAAATAATCCAATCTCTTTTTTTTTTGTCTTGGCTTGAAATATCTAACATTTGTAATTGATTCTATTTCTCTGAATTTTATGATAATTTGGATTATTTAGATTATTTGGATTATTGTTCTCATCTTTATTGTTATTTACATAACATTTCAGCCGATGTGCCCTCCGCCCTTCTTCAGGTTTCCAAGTTCATGAACGGAGTTCCTGAGTCCGACAAGAAATACCTGAAGAAGACCAGAGGGCACATCGACTGAAATGTTGTGTAGATAACAATAAAGATGAGGAGAATAGTCATAGAATAGAAAAAAAGGGTTTTTAAAACTTTTTTTTAAAAATTAAGTTTAAGAAAAAAAATTGTTATACCCATCAACCGTGAATAGAACAAAAATTATTTGGCATAAAATAACCCAACAAGGGTTGACATGCTGTAAAATCTAACCAAACCAATCAATTTTTTTTTTCTTTTTTTCTTTATTAAAAGCAAATGGCGCAATGTTTTGAAAATAAAAAAGGAATTAATTATATGAAGGTTAAAGGTCATCTTTTATGGGGAGATGAAATGATATTAATTACCTCAGCATTTTTGGTATAACAGCTTAAGGTGATTTCGGCATTGACACCAGAATCAATATCTTCAACTGAAATTTCTTTAAACACAGTGTAATCCAGAAGAGCATTCTGAAAATGACAAAAATATGTAAAAATTACCAACAGGAATGCAAGTTTTCAGAAAATATTGTAAAATATTTTAGTTAACAAACAAGAAAAGAATATATATATATATATATATATATATATATATATATATATATACATACTTTCAAAGAAAGAAAAACTTAAACTGTCATTTTGCTATTATAAATTTATTTCAACCAGAAACTCAATACGAGTCTAGTCTCATCATAGCATTTACATAGACTGAGAAAAAAATAATAGAGAAATTTTTTTTTCCTTTTCTTTTCTTTTTTTTTTTCTTTCTTTCTAGTTATTATATATTGAGCTCTCTTATGGATTTATAAAAATCCTTGTATAAATGCACTTACATGAACATGCATAGTGGATGTACAGTGAGATTTTAATGATCCCACATAGAATCATCCCCTACTTACCAGTCCGATTATTTTACCTATATATATATAAGAAATCAAGCCACAGAATGAGCCCTGAAGAAGATAGTGTCCAACAAGATAGACAAGCAAAGAAAAGAAGTAAAAACCAACCATCATCTGTCTCTCTCTCTCACCATTTAATATACCCAATATAAAGTGGTTGTATACCCAATTTGAAGTGGTTATATACCCAATATAAAGTGATTGTATACCCAATATAAAGTGGTTGTATACCCAATATAAAGTGGTTGTATACCCAATACAAAGTGGTTGTATACCCAATATAAAGTGGTTTCATACCCAATATAAAGTGGTTATATACCCAATATAAAGTGGTTATATACCCAATACAAAGTGGTTGTATACCCAATATAAAGTGGTTGTATACCCAATATAAAGTGGTTTCATACCCAATATAAAGTGGTTGTATACCCAATATAATGTCGTTTTATACTCAATTTGAAGTGGTTTTATACCCAATATAAAGTGGTTATATAACAATTGGAAATGAGGACAACAGTCCAAAACATCAAAATTATTTACATGAAGCCTCATCTTAAAAATACAGCCAAATAATTTCAGGAATTGTTACGATTATACGTGGAAAAGTTGTGAATTATACTAGGGGTGTTGTTCATGTTTAGTAAGTTTGTCTCTATTTTGATATCCGCCCTGTTGGCTGGGGCATTAGAATACTCCAACTGCACCTTTGTTGAGGGATAAGACTCCCCCAATGGGGCCACCTGTTGGCCGTAGGTAGTGACTCGTGATGCTTAAGAATTGAACCCAGGTGGCTAAGCAGTCCATGACATGCAACACTCCACTTTGGCCCTTACTTGGTCTAGACTGGTGGTCGGAGAGGTTCTCTCCGATCAATCGGCTGGTCATGTCAAGCCCTAGTACCTTTATGATTGCCTCAACCCTATTGTCCTTATGACAAGATCCAACCATATGGGTGTTAGAAGGCGGAGTCTGAGGGTCTTCATGTCCTGGGAATGATGTTAAACTCTATCTGATGGTGAAGTTCCAATTCTGGAGCTCTGGGGAATGTAGAGTGCCCCTTTATCACCATTTCTCCCAGGTCCACTCTGACGTGGAGTGGTAGTACCTGTTAGGGTCCCATCTATGGGTTAAATAGAAAAAAATGTTTATAAAAAGTGTTTAATAAAACTTCCTACCAAACTATCGCTTATAACAAACTTGAACTTTACCCTATAAACTTCTCCCTTAAACTGATTTCCAATCCAGATAACGACAAACAACTGCAAACAACCTATTGTCAAAATCAATAAAAATCCTTGGAAAAAAGACATAATAATATGACCATCCCTCACAACCTACTGATTGGCTTAATAACCCTGGATGGGTTGACATGCCTTTAAAATCAATCAATCAATCAATCTATTTTGATATGTAATTCCTCACCTCAGGAACACTGGCTTTATATGGAACATTCAAAAACTGGGGTGCATTATCATTGACATCTTTCACAAAGATGGTGATGGTTTTTTCATTCTGAATAAAAAGAAAAGAATTTTCATTAACAAGACAGAAAACAACATTTTTTGATAAATTTATGAGACTAATGCACAATAGTGCGCAAAAGATAATATCATTAAATTACATATAAAAAGCATTGGTACTAATGCAGAATAGTGCGCAAAAGATAATATCATTATATTACATATAAAAAGCATTGGTACTAATGCAGAATAGTGCGCAAAAGATAATATCATTATATTACATATAAAAAGCATTGGTACTAATGCAGAATAGTGCGCAAAAGATAATATCATTATATTACATATAAAAAGCATTGGTACTAATGCAGAATAGTGCGCAAAAGATAATATCATTATATTACATATAAAAAGCATTGGTACTAATGCACAATAGCGTGCAATAGATAATATCATTAGATTACATATAAAAAGCATTACCTTTCATTACATTTCATGGAAATACCCAAATCGCTAATGTTAGGGTAGGGGTTAGGATTAGTGTTAGGGTTAAGATTAGGGTTAGGATTAGGCTACTTCAGGAGTTTCTGATGTCTGATTCTATTTATATGTAAAATGTGATTCTAATGATATTATCTCTTGCATACCAAATTTATGTGTATTAGTACCAAATTTATGAATTGAAAATCTTTTATTATTTAGATTTTTTGGACTGTTGTCCTCATCTTTATTGTTATATACACATTGTTTCAGCCAATGTGCCCTCCGACCTTCTTAAAGTATTTCATGTTGAACACAGGAACCTTCTTGTTGAACTCAGTAGTCTTCATGTCCAAATCAGGAGACTTCACAGAACTTCCAACTGAACTCTTTATTCAATCCACATAGACTGTAAAAGTGTTAAGCTATGTTAAGTATTCTATGTTATTCTTGCCTGTGGTCAGGATTGAACCTGCAACCTACAGAAGATTGTCACTTAGAACTGTATTAACTCAACCCTTATAAATGTTGCACCATGTGTCCAACATTGTGTATATAACAATAAAAATGAGGACAACAGTCTGAAAAATCTAAATAATACAAATTATCAAGCCTCACATCAAAAATTCAAACAATCCAAATCTTTTCCTTTTTTTTTATTTGATGAAAGATATCATCTAAAATCAAAAGTTGAAATGTGTAAATGAAAAATAAATTGTTAAAAGCAGGAAAAATATTTTTTGATTGGACAAAGAGGAAACAAGAGAATCTATTAAAATACTGCTTCTTTGCTTTTTTGTTTAATGGCATATCAACCTTCATGAGTTATTTAATACCAAAGCCATCCTTGTAGAAGAACAGTAATAGTACTATTTAACCCATAACTGGATTAAAAATAATAGTTTTATTGTCAAAGAATATTTCATACCTTTCTCAAGATTATTAGTCATAAAGTGAAACTGGAGAGAGAAACTGGAGTTGAAATTTGCTTCGAGCAGACCAGCACATTAGCCACTACGCCATGGAGACTCCCCCAAGTGAACATCAGCAAAGTGAACATCAGCAAAGTGAACACAACAAGCAACAATAAATTCAGTGTTTAATCTGGAATGAATCCACAAGAATCGAACACTTGGCAACAATCAAAACTATTACCAGTAAGTTGGTTTGGGTTTCTTCGTTTAATAGCATATCAACTTTCATGGGTTATTCAATGCCAAAGCCATCCTTGTAGAAGAACAGTAGTGGTACTATTTAACCCATAACTAGGTTAAAAATAATAGTTTTATTGCCAAAGAATATTTTTGCTGACAGTATTTCCAAAAAAAGAATACACTTCTAAGATATTTTTTAAATAAAATGTTAGTTTGATTTATTAGTATTTTGAATAGCCTCAAAACAAATACTTTTTCAAGATCAAAATGATTTTTGCTATAAACCACTTCCATACAACACAGTTTTTTTTTATTAAAACATTCTTCTGTGTATACATCATATATATTCTTCTGTAACATTCATATGGTTTGCAAGCTTTTTTTTTTAATCATGAGGCTACCTGATCCAGGGTAATCACAATAATATTTTTTTTTACCCCCTCCTCATTGTGACATTCTTGTGTTCTCTCATAGTTCTTCTTCCTGAGGTAATCCTCTGATGAGACTCAGATGAAATCAAAAATATTTGTTAAGGTTGCATCCACATATGATTGCAATTCTAAAATTTTGTACCCACAAAAAAACTGTTTTTTTTTGGGGGGGGGTCCCGGGTATGTGTTAAACATTTGAATAATACAGTGCATCAAAGTTTTCAATGAACTATCAAAATAAAGTTGATAATAAATTTAAAATAAAAAAAAGGTTCAACTTACTTTACTTGGGTCTTGTTTTTGGTTTACTTCCACCGCTATGAATTTTGTCATCAGAAGTGCAATGGACAAGGTGGGATTTTTGATGCTCAACTGTGCGGGGAAAATAGAAAAAAAAAAAAAGAAAAAGAAACAGATTAAATAAAAAAAATATATGTGCATATTAATTCATATTAAACTGTGTTTTATGGTTTCTGATATATCCGGGTTAAGGGATATATTCTGAAGATGGTTTTTGGTATATTATCGCAGTAGTAATTGGTACGTCGAATAGCAATCCGTCTGCCGAGCAGTCGTGGTGTCGTCTAGCGAGTAAGTGTTGGTCTCGGTATAGGTGCCTGTACCAACACAGTGTTGACTATTTATACATGACACTGTCCAATCAGATTATAGTGAGGGGGTACCAAGGTATTTAGATATTCATTATATCAGTTACATATTCTGAAAAAAAATTTCAGCATTCATTTCTAACCAGCTTAAAAGCTATCATGTGGCATTTAAGCTAGCTCCTGTAAAGAGCTCTTGATTGGGCCTTTAGCCCAATAATGACACTCCATGCATTAAGTACACTAGCAAAATAAAAAACGCCCCCCAGGCAATGTAAACATAAATTTTTGAAAAATATTGCCTGAGGTGGGGAGATAAAAGTTCAATGTCAATAAATTAAATTTTATTCAGTTCAATTCCATTGAAAAATGAATTCTTTAAAAATTCTTTTCGATAAATGAAATTTATTTAAAAAATGTTTGTACTTGTTGCGCTCTTAATTCATTTTTTTTATGAAATTTCATGTTTATTAAAAGTAAGCATTTATTTATTAAAGAACAAAATAAAATTTATATAAACTAAAATTAAAAAGCTAATTTAGTTATCTAATACCAGAAAAAAATTAAACTTGAACGTGTATTTTCTATGTAAAAATAAACAACAGTAATAAAGAATAACTGTATATGCATTTTTTGCATTAAAAATGTAAACAATTATTATTATTGAATAATGATATACATTGTTATGCTCTTAATTAATTTTCTTAGAGATTTAATAAATTTCATATTTATTAAAGGAAGCACTAAATTAATTGAATAACTTCATTTAATTTTTAAAGAACAAAATAAAATTTATATAAATTAAAATTAAAGAGCTATTTTGATAATAATAGCAAATAAAATTAAACCATATTTTTTCCATTAAAAATAAATGTAAACGGAAAAAAAAACGAAAAAAAAAAGAAAAAAACCCAAAAACTTGAAATATATATTGAAATAAAACAAACTATATATAAATTAATAATACTGCGCATGTATTTATTAAAACTTATCTTAAAAATCCCAGTAGACCATCTTTTTTACTTACTTATATCTGAGTATATTTATAGATCAACGTTGTTAATTATTTTACATAGTAATTATATTAACTATAAATTAAAGACTCATTAATAAATTTGTTTAATTTCTGAAGTGACTGTGGCATAAGCAGTGACGTAGTTTCGGTCACAGACAGAAAAATACTTAATCTCCATTATATCTAAATATTACATTTTATTAAACTTTAACAATATTTTTCAAACAACAGTTTTCATCAAAACAATGATATAATTTGTCTATTTGGAACTTATTGAAAAGCTGCATGATAAACAATATTTTTAGTTTTCCCATTCGGGATCAGTACAAATAGTTTGTTTCCATTCTTAACCTTTGATCAACCAATCTTATGAAAATTGTTATCATACAAAAAATTTGTCACAAAAGACTATGTAAGAAATTACCAAAAACGATTGCAGTAATTAAAACTTGGGAATCCAAAATTTCAGGATTGCTGGTCCGTTTTCCACCAGTAATGTTTTTAATTTGTGCACGGAGTTGACCTGATTCCAAAATGGTATGGTATGTTGGGTGATGACCTCTAGGAGTGAAGTTGAAAAAATGTGACACTGGCACACTGACATTCACATTCATTATTATTATTATTATTATTATTATTATTATCATTATTATTTCCTTCCTTTTGAGTTTTTCACGCCAGCATTATTTGATGGTCTTTCACTGAAGTGTGAGTGACAACAAGTCTTCTCAGGTCTTCAGGACTCTTATGAGTATTCTAGCCAATTTCAACAATGCTGTTGTCTGAATGGTCATAATTCTTCCTTTGATTTTCAGTTCATCCAGTCTTTTTTCCAAGCTTTGTGAGACCGTTCCTAGTGCACCAACTACTATTGGTATCACTTTTACCCCCATATTCCACAGCTTTTTCAATTCTCTTGTGAGGTCTAGGTATTTGTCTATCTTTTCGTTTTCTTTCATCTTCACCCTGTGATCTCGTGTTCCTTAATTGTATAGCCATTATCATCTTGCAACACCTTTTTGTTAAAATGAGACCATCCAAATCATCCAAGATAAAATGCCAAAATGTATATCCTGATTATCTGGTGTTGCTTATCTGCCTAATTTTTATTTCCTATGAGTGTTGTCACCTCAGCTAAATAAAGTGAGAAATTAAAATGGATGAATGAATGAAAATGAGTGTAGAAGTAGAAAAAAGAAAGAATGAAGCAAATAATGAAAGAAAGAAAGAAAGAAAGAAGAAAAATGAAGGAAGAAATGAAAAAAAGTAGAAGTAAAAAAAGAAAGAATGAACCAAATAAGGAGAGAAAGAAAGAAAAAAGGTAGAAGAAATACATGCATATATATATATATATATATATATATACAGAGTAGAATATGAATGAATAAATGGAACCTTAGCTTTATCAAATATAAATTTATTTCAGCCCTTTTCAACTTTTCAAATTTGATTTCAGAATGAATAAGATTACAGATTTTTTTTTAATTACGAAGGATAGATTAATTTAATGGCTAAAAAAAACCCAAAATATCAAGAATATTAACATTTCTAGAGTTGTACCAAAATACATTCTATACAATATATCTTAAAATGAATATGTATCCTCTAATGATGTAATGGTTAGCAAGCTAATATTGGAGATTCTACTGTATGGTGAATTAGCAGAAGGCACCCGACAGGTAGGGAGACCACGACTGCCTGCGATTTAAAGACGTCTTCAAGAAGGACATGAAGCAATGCCACATCAATACCAACACATGGGAAGCTGGTGCAGAAAACTGAGCGGCCTGGTGCCTCCTCGTCAAACAAGGGACAAAAAGGAGTGAAAAAGAGAGGAAAAAAGCCACCACAGAAAAGAGAGCCAGAAGGAAGGAGAGACAACAGCAACTCCAGCTAGCATCACTGATTGATTGCAGTCACAGCACCAGAGATTGCCATTCAAAAATTGGCCTATTCAGCCACTCACGCAGATGCAGTTTGAAAAAGAATTGTAGACACTACACTATTGTCTTTAGCAGATAGAAGGATGCTAACAACATTGTAGATTCATTACTACTAAATAGTGAATTCAATCCACACCTGCAATATCTCTTAGAATTTACGAAAGAGAATTGTGGTCTATTGTGTAATGTGAAAATCAATTTTATTTTTGATGATTCTTTTCTGACTCTGTTTTAAATGTTTGAAGACTTTTAATCTATCTTTACATATATAAAGGACAGTTGGTGTGTACATGTGTATGTATGTATGTCAAGAGGAAACTATGAAAATAAAAACAGTTAATGACAAAGTAAATATATATACACATTCACTATCACAAGAGCTTGCTTTTTGTTAAGAAATAATTAAGATTTTATTTATATTCCTATAAAAATATTTAAAAATTAGAATTTGAATAGTTAGAGAAGGGAAAGTCATTGGTGGTGTTCTTAATTAAAACATAAACAAATCAATTATGGGAGACCAAAACAATCAATAGATCTGTGAGACTAACATTTTTTATATCCTCCCCCCCCCCCTCTACACAGGCAACGGCAGGTAGCTGCTTTTAGTTTTTAACTAATTCTTAAAATCAGCAGGAATATTGTCTTATTCTGTAGAGGATTTTCTTTGAAATGTTCTGTATCCTATTTCTTTTGTTCTTTCTTTCTTTTTTGTCTTTCTTTCTTTCTTTCTTTTTTTGTCTTTCTTTCTTCTTTCTTTCTTTCTTTTCAGTTTGATACTCTTTTCCAATCTTTTTCACATTTTCTTTCTTTCTTTCCTTCTTTCTTTCTTTTCTTTTCAGTTTGATACTCTTTTCCAATCTTTTCACATTTTCTTTCTTTCTTTCCTTCTTTCCTTCTTTCTTTCTTTTCAGTTTGATACTCTTTTCCAATCTTTTTCACATTTTCTTTCTTTCTTTCCTTCTTTCCTTCTTTCTTTCTTTTCAGTTTGATACTCTTTTCCAATCTTTTTCACATTTCTTTCTTTCTTTCTTTCTTTCCTTCTTTTTTTTGTCTTTCTTTCTCTTTTTCTCATATTCTATTT
>CM042145.1:48527330-48582330 GCA_023376005.1 Doryteuthis pealeii | reverse complement strand
CTGTCTGTCTGTCTGTCTGTCTCTCTATCACCCGAGTCTCCTCTCTCGATTATATACCCGAGATACTGGGTATATATGGTTATACAACACATTATCTGTCATCATCTTAAACTTATAGACAAGTAGAAATGGCAACCCATACATATAAATAAAAAAGATCCTGTCATTTATGACAGGAGTGATGCTACTGAATTAATGATATATGTATATTTTTGTGTCATGAGTAAATGCGGCCAATTACTCACACCCAAAGAGAAAGTAGGAGATATGTAATAATAGCGAATAAGAGGCAAAGTCAAATACTTATTAATAGTAATATTTATTCAATCAGTAATTCATATACATACTAACTCCCCATCTTGTCTGTCTGATATCTAATTTATAAGACAGATGCAACCATTCTTTTATAGTCTATAGGGGTGGTAGGTAATCCTATACAACATATATATTTATGATATGTTAAAGTATCCTTTTAGAACATTATAAAAAATATTTGTAATATGAATCCCATGTAAAATTATTGTAATAATTATAATTATAGTAATTATAAACACTTGCAAAAAATGAGCCCCCCCCCCTCGGGCACCAGTAGTTAAGTTTTAATATAATTAAATATTACATTGAATTAGAAAGACTAATGAAATTAAATACGAACACAAAAAAAGATTATACTTATTTTTACTTTATTCTAACTGATTTTAATATAAAATTATACAGAGGATTGCTTTTGGTTAGAAATCAATAACACTAAGTAATTATTTATTAAACATGGCTTTGTTAAAATCGGTACGCAAATTATTCACGCCATATATGGTGTAAACATTTATTTCTTAATGATATATAACAGACATCGAAGGATTTTAAACACATTAATAATGTGGGCTGTTTTGAGGCAAATCTATCTCAGTTAGAGACATTGTTATTAGTAAGATGCTAACTAAGATTAAATAATGATTATTTAATAACCATTGAGAATATAATGTAAATAACTAAGGGAATTATAATGTTGGTGGTGAAATAGTTTCGGTTACAAATACAATCTCCACTATAATAAGATTTCAATTTGTTTCTATACAAAATCATTCATAGGATTGATTTTAATTGCTTGGAAAATGAAACAATAATATTAGAGATCAATGACACCAAGTAATGATTATTCAATAACCATTGAGAATATAACGTAAATAACTATGGGAATTGTGATATTTGTGGTGACGTAGTTTCGGTTACAGAAGGACAAGCACGGAATCTCCATTATAATAAGATATTTTGATATCAAATCCAAAATGTTGTTGTTCATATCAATAGGTGTAATAAGTTTTTTTTTTCAAACTTGAATGTGTTTCGCAAAATGGCCAACCCTCCTTTGTGAATTGCCTTTTTTGAAGGGTTATGGGTTTTTTAAAAATAAGTACACGAAAAATTAGTTTATTATTTATGTGTAGGTAAACATAAATAAGAAAAATTGAAATTGGAATATACTTACTGCCCAGGTAAAGCATCAAATAAATCAGATAGGAATATTTTCCTGTCATGTTGAAAATTGGTCTTTGTTCCTTTCGAAGTTGTTATCTGTTAAAATAAGAAATACAAAAGATTCTCTTACATTTTAAATCTATTATTACGATAAATTTATAGAATTATTACATACACATATACACATCGATGGACACACACACACATACGCTCACACACATACTGTAATATGTTTTAATGCTTATTTTCTTATAAAGAATATTTTTCGTTGGTGTAATAAATTTGGAAACATAAATGTTTTTAGTAAACCTTTTAACATAAGCGTATCAGAAGTTCGCTCATACCTCAAATTTTAGTTCTCAACACATAGCAAAAAAATCGATTGAGTGACAGCTCGTAACTCGGAAAACTCGTAAGTTGAGGTATTCGTAAGTCAAGTTATTACTATATATATATATATATATATATATATATATATATATAGATAGAGAGAGAGAGAGAGAGAGAGATAGATATAGATATAAACAAATATATATATATATATATATATATATATATTGTGTTTAGTATAACATTCAATTCTAAGACTAACAACAACAAGAAAGGAATTAATATATCCTTTAATTCAAACAATTTATTTGCTAGGCATAAAACACAAACAACAATATAAAGTCCTTCCTGTATATACAGTTGAGTTTAAGGGACTTACCGGCGCGTTGGAGAAGAGTTATTAGGGTGGTTTCCTGGAGCCCCTGAATTCGTTGCCTCGTGGCACCGCGAGTGTATTCTGTCTGACTACTTTTTGGTAAATCCAATCACAGAGCCTCTCCCTCATTCACTCTATATACAGGAATAACCATTTTACTGACCCAACATATATTATATATATATATATATATATATATATATATATATATATGCAAGGTTCATTCAATAAATAATGTGAATATTGCTTAAGGAACTAGGAAGAGGTAGCAATGTATATAGTTGCAGCACCTTTTTCAAGTAAACCAATAATGATAGGTCATTTCATGTCTCAGAAGACTGTCACCATGACCTTACAGGAGAGACAGTGTGTTTAGAGTATCCACCCAGGAACCTCAAGGTTCCTGGGTGGATACTGGCACTCGCTAAATCGGCACATGAGTAGCACAGATTAGATCTGGGTGGTAAAGAGAGGAGTTGATCGTAGGTCTACAATCTCAAACTCAGGCGCAAAAATGATCTTGCTTGGATAATGTTAGTGAAAATACGATAGACTCTCTCATTGGCTGATAGTGACTATCTTAACAATTATTTCGTTATTTATAGCAAACAAACAAACAAACATTGTCTGATATTAGGGATTACTTTTTACTTGATGGCTGGTTGGTTGGTCTTTACATCATGTCAATCCTTGTTGGGTTATTTTATGCCGAAGAAGTTTTGTTTTATTTATGAGAATTAAATGTGTTTTAGTTTCAGTTGCTAAACCACTTCTTATAATACGTTACGAGGCTTCAAAGAAACCCCCGAACGTAGGTGAATATATACGTAACAAAATCCAACAAAGAGTCATATAACAAAGTACAGACTTTATTGTCTGAGCACATTTAACAACAATAGAAATACAAAACAGTTAGAATGAAAGTCCTAAAGAAAGAAGAAAGAGTTATTGGTTAAACGAAGAGAAGAAAATTACCTCGAAAGGTTACCACTGACTTCGTGCAGGAGTCACGTGGTAAGGGTCATAGTTGGGGGGGGGTAGCCCCACCCAATTCCAAACGGACAGATACACCACCAGTAGATGTCTGGAGATCCCAGATGAGAGAGAGAGAGAGAGAGAGAGAGAGAGAGAGAGAGAGAGAGAGAGAGAGAGAGAGAGAGAGTTTCCCGAGCTGTGTTTAAATAGCTAGGGTGTGTATGCCCTCTAGTGGCAAACCCTGGCGGCAAAGGAAGATAACCCTTTTCCACCTTCAACTCCATCCCAACAAGGGAAGACAATCGCTACATATTCATCCTTGATTGGTATTCAAACATTTTTAAACGCAATTTTTTAAACTCCTTTTTTTATTTAACCCATAGATATGACCCTAACAGGTATTTTTTAAAGTCACCCCTTCATGGCATCCAATGAGATTAAGTTAAAAGGTCAGAAATATTCAATTAATTAATTAATTTGAGGGTGAAAGGAAATTAAATTTGGTTACATGGGGGGGGGGGTCAAATAAAAAGCTGCCCTGTCAGTTGGGACAGAAGGATACACCGACAGCATCTCTGCAGAGAAGTAAGATCCATCCAATCGGATCTGTTGGTCGTGGTGGCGATCCGAGATTCTTAACGACAGAATCCTGGTATCTGAACAGTCCATGACAAGCAACACTACACTTTGGCCCTTACTAAGACTAGACGGACGGTCGGAGTGGCCCCCTCCGATCAATCGGCTGGCCATGTCAAGCCCTAGCACCTATATGATTGTCTCAACCCTGTTATGGCAAGCCCCAACCATTTTTATCATATGAGCTGGCCGTGGGTAAGCGTCTTAGTGTTCTGGGTATGACGTTAAAACTGAGGATGAAGTTCCAAATTTGGAGCACTGAGAGTGTGGAGTACACCTTTATCACCATTACTCCCAGGTCCACCCTGACCCAGAGTGGTAGAACCTGTTAGGTTCCGATCTATGGGATAAATAGATTAAAAAACTAGTATTAAAATGTGTTTGAAAAAACTGAGTTTGAAAAAATGGACCATACGACCTTTAGGCACCCCTTTTGCGATCTCGATTCATAAGGACATTTTTTCATTTACACCGTCAAAATTCGGTTGTTTGTTAAGGTTAGGGTTACTTTTATAATTAAAAAAAAAATCTAAAATCGTCTGTTAACAAACAACCGGATGTTGACGGTGTAAATGAAAAACATGTGCTATTGAATCGAGATCGCAAAAGGGGTGCCTAAAGGGTCATATGGTCCGAAAAAATAATGAATACCATCAAGGATTAATAAAACAAAACGTCTTCGGCATTAAATAACCCAACAAGAGTTGACATGCAGTAAAACCCAACCAACCAACCGACCAATTAACCAACCAATCACATATTGTAAGTTGGCTACTCACTAAGTCTCCTCTTGTATCATATTAAACTAATCTAAAAATAACTTGTAGTTTTCCTTGCCTCTATTTCCTAACCACACCCTATATTTCTATACGGAAGAGAGTGGGTGTCATTACTGACTTAGGGATTGGCATTCTGGTATCCAACCAGAACAAAAGCAAGGTAAGACCCGTGGGGGTAGGAATCTCTCCCTAACCCACAGTGGTGTAAAGATTTCTCTTCGTACTTGGAAAGTGGGGTCACCATGACTACATCGGCTAATTCTGACGATCGCTGATTTACTTGTCAATTAGGCGCAAAGAATAAACTAAAAATAAATAAAACTTAACGTTGTATTTAGCATTGCATCAGCGTTGATAATCAAAGTTAAATACTTTAACAGGGGGGGGGGGGCAAAGGAGGCAAAATAAATATCAAATTTGTATTGACGCATACCGGAAATTGTACCGGCGTGCTGTAATTGTCCGATTTCAACTAAGCTTTTAAGAATTGTTTGAATCTTAGAAAGATTTTCGGGCCATATGACCTTTAGGCACCCCTTTTGCGATCTCGATTCATGAGGACATTAACAAACAACCCGATTTTGACGGTGTAAATGAAAATCGCAGAAGGGGTGCCTAAAGGTCATATGGTTCAGATTTTCAATTATACCAGGGGATCTGTCTCTCATCCTAAAATCATTCTTCCCCTCGCTGTAAAAGGGTAGGTTGATTTTTCACTTTAAAAAAAGTCAAATTGTCCACGTGACGTGAAAGTTGTGTGTTAGTATACTGAATAAGTAAAGTCGTCGGGGTGGCCTAAAGTCGGAATCAGCCAGACAGCGAGGGAGTCTACCCTCTTTAGACTAGCGCTAGACCAAAGAGATTGTTTTTGCGCCTGAGGTGGAGCGCCACACCAACCATCAGCTCCTTACTTTTACCACACAGATCCCTGTGCTATTCATACGCTGAGTTGGCGAGGGCCGGTATCGAACTAGGAACCGTATGCTTTCTAGACGAACGCTCTACCAACTGAATACTGATACCAAAAACTAGGTCTTTTACTTGCACCATTGTTTGAGGAAATAGCATCAAATATTGTCTACTAAAATGCACCAAAAATCCTCGATTTCGCAAAATCTAGTCAAGAAATTGGTTAGAAAATATAGCAATTTCAATAATTAAAACAGAAAAGATTATTATTTTATACGAAACGAATAGAATATTATAACTAGAATTCAAATTGAAAATATACCCTCATCATCACCGACACCACCGATATGCTGCTTTTTACCTAATGATTATGCTGTAACAGTAAATAACACTTTAAAAGATTGAAATCTATTTCCACAAACGAAGGCAAAGTTTTGAAGAAAAATATCTAGTGTAGTAATTCTTTATTTTAATTTTCAGCTTTCGCCACATGGGAAACATTACAGTTCCCAAATCGACCTACCCTAGTGTAGCTCTTACTTACTCTCTTGGTAATCTTTATGAGAGACAGATATGTATTTAGATCTTTTCTGGCATGGCCAGGTTTCAAGCCACCAAGATAAAATACATTTCAATCCGTTGGGCCAAAATTTCACGTGTTTTTTGTTTTTTTTCAAATTAAATTTCAACAGAACTCGGACAAAATTAATAAAACGACGGAATTTTTGCTGCACCATGAAGAGGTAGGATTCTAAAAAAAAAAAATCACAAAAAAATCTGTATTTGTCAAAATGGCGCATTTTTGTATCATTTCAGATCCAACAAATAAACAGAGTTCTAAGCACGTGTTTTACATTTTTCCTCAGTCTGATCTGTAGGGATATCTAACCTGACGTGTAAAATTGACCCCCCCCCCTACCTTCAATGAAACTTGAATAAAGGTTAATATTATCAATGTTTACATTTTTCGTACCATTAATTCAATTGAAATTTAACGTAGCCAAAAATAAGTTATAACTACAGGCTTTTTAAAAAAAATCCTATGAAAAATCAAGAGTCAAATTTTCCCGAAAATTTTGATACTGAATTTTACTAAAAATGTAATAATTCAAACTATTACTTGCCCTTTTTTTAATTGAATAGCCAAGAAAAAAAATTCAAAGAAATCTTCTGATATAATTTAATTGTGCGAAAATGTAAACATTGTTTTCGTTCATAATTTTCATTATTTCCGTAAGCTGAATTTTTTAAATCCTCAGGATTATTATTTTTTTTAATGTTTTGAATTTTGAATTGTCCAAAAATTTTCAATATAATATTAACTTTTATTCAAGTTTCATTGTGTTAGATATAAGGTGTGTGTGGGGGGGGGAGGTAAATTTTACACGTTAGATTGGACATCCCTACAGATCCGTGTCTTTGTTTTACCCATATCTAAATATGAACCGACCTTCAGCATTTAACGCAACAAATATCCTTTAAATATAAATGAATAACCTAAACTTTAATAAAAGTCACCTTTTTTATTTTAATAATGACCATCTAACAACTCGTAAGTAATATGGTCAAATACTACGATTGATTATAAGTATGGGGGTACATGGTGTAATGGGTAGAATCATAGGAAATGGACTCGTCGACCTGGACGAGGCTGTTTACATTAGGAAAGGTATGATTCCAACTCCCTCCAGCTATGGGTAAATAGTAAGACAGACTTAAACCTTGGTTAGGTAACCAGTCTTGGAGAAGGAAAACTATGAATTCAAACCTGTTGATAAATTGACTTTGAGTTACATTCCGTTCGTACGAAGGGGTTGGTATATATATATATATATATATATATATATATATATATGTGTGTGTGTGTGTGTGTGTGTGTGTATGTGTGTGATATCAAGTGTTTCCTTGATAGGATTCAAACAAAATTGAGGACTCAAACGCACATATAAAGATTTACGTATATATTTTTACATATACAGAGTATTATAAATAAATATATCTGTACCAAGGTATCCATTTATATATATATACATATATATATATATATATATATATACTCTACCAGAGAGTTGCCCATCCCCTCAAAATCGTAGTCCTATTATAACTGGTCAACCTAGCCTCCGCTATTGTTGCTTAATATTTAATTATTAGGATTATTAAATTTCAACAAGAATAGCAGAGTCTAGTTTGACCCATAGACACACACGGTATTATAAGATATAAATTGTATCTGTTAGAAAACTTTTAAAAGACTGAAGAACTAGTTAACAACAAAATGAGTTTCACTCTTCTATAGAAGCTTCTAGTTAAAAATAAATAAATCCAACGTTACAGTCTTTTTTCTTCCGATCTTTCAAATTGAATTATAATAGAATTTTTTAAAAGTAAAGAAAGAAAAGTTTGCTCATACATAAGACTCTAACTTACACATAATTTCAACTGGCATTAAGACAATAGAATAGGTACAGTAGCACTTAACAATGACGGAACTCGCAAAATACGCCCGTATAAGATTCTTTTTAAAAAAATTACCTCAACATAAATATGGCACAAAAAAAGCTCTAATGAATATTCATTATTTAACGATTCCCAAAACAATGTAAATATATATATATATTTACTTACGTTATTATGGCTACATGAAATCCAAAATATTGCCTTCGTTTCTATCTGGGTGTAAAAGTGCGACTCTAACCGAGCCCCGATTAAATGACAACGTTAAGATGATGATCGAATTTAGATCATAATACTTCATTGCAACCACAACATTTCTCATAACCGGTTTGACAAGATCTGGATCTGCTGTCTTACAAGTTAACCCCCATTACCGTTGGGAACCAAGAGAACAGGTTTTGAAAGAGCGTGGTATCAAAATACGAAATACCTGTGGAGGATGTCATTGCGTTTTTTGTTTTTTGTTTTGTTTTTTTTTTTTTGTTGTTTTTTTTAAAAATATTTTTTTATTGATTTAATATTTGAATATAAATTTTCTATCACTTTATTTCAACGTCTGTCCCTTGTCAGCTTATATCAGTTTGGATTTCATTCCAAGGGGGAGACACATTGTGTAATATTCATCGTTGTAGGAAATGGACTCGGCGACCCGAGTTCAAATCCTGGACGAGACTGTTTGCATTTTGAAAAAAAAAAAAAAAAAAAAAAGAAGTAACGCTGTTAATGATAACCAAATGAAGTTGCCATATTTTTCGTTTCATCTCAGTTGAAACTAACATTTTTCAAGGAGCTTCATGACATCGCTCCTTAATATTACCCGGATAATGTTTAATATATATATATATATATATATATATATATATATATATATATATATATATAAACTTCAATACTCAAATGTAGGCAGAACTGTTTATTCATTTATAAATAAAAACATATTCTGAATATTTGTTGTTTCATATTTCTATACTTACTCAAGGGCCGGTTTAGCTCAGTCGGTAGAGCGTCCGATTAGAGAACCACAAGGTTCTGAGTTTGATTTCGGCCATCACCACTCAGCGCATGAGTAGCCCAGGGATCTGTGCGGTACAAGTAAGGAGCTGATGGTAGGTGTTGCGCTCCACCTCAGACGCCAAAACAATCTCCTTGGTCTAGCGCTAATGAAAATGGGATAGACTCCCTCGCTGTCTGGCTGATATCGACTTTAGGTCACCCCGACGGCTTTACTTTATTTACTTACTTTTTATACTTATCCATACAGGTTACGATGAGTAAAGTGTCTACATCTTGAATTATTAATTTTCTGCATGTGCTTTGTTTTAGGTTTTGTCTTCTGTGCCGCAAATTGTGGCGGGATTCATTACGTTTTTTTGTTTGTTTTTGTTTTTTTTATATTATTTTTTATATCTTTTTATCTTATGTTTTATATTTTTTTATCTTATTTTTTATATTTTTATCTTATTTTTTATCTTTTTTATATTATTTTTTAAAATGTTTTTATATTATTTTTAAAAATGTTTTTATATTATTTTTTAAAATGTTTTTATATTATTTTTTTATATTTTTTATATTATTCGTTTATATTTTTTATATTATCTTTTTATATTTGTATATTATTTTTTTTATATATTTCATATTATTTTTTATATTATTTTTTTATATTTCTTATATTTTTATATTATTTTTTTATATTTTCATATTATTTTTTAAATATTTTTTATATTATTTTTTAATATTTTTTATATTATTTTTTAATATTTTTTATATTATTTTTTAATATTCTTTATATTATTTTTCTATTTTTTATATTATTTTTCTTATATTTAAAAAAATAAAAATTTAGTTGGTTGGTTGGTTGGTTGGCTGGTTGGTTGGTTGGTTGGTTGGTTGGTTTTATGGCATATCAACCTTTGTTGGATTATTCTATGCCGAAGATGTTTTGTTTTATTCATTCTTGATTGGTACTCAATTTTTTAAAACTCAATCATTTTTAAACACATTCTTTCAAACTCACTTTCTTCTATACTTAATCCCATAGATGGGACCCTAACAGGTACTCCCACTCAGAGTCAGAGAGAACCTGGGAGTAATAGTGATGAAGGGATACGTGGAGCTCCAGAATTGGAACTTCACCATTAGATAGATTTTAATGTCATACCCAGGACATTAAGACCCTCAACCACCACCTTCTAGCACATATATAATAAAAAGGGTTGGAGCTTGCCATAAAGGCAATAGAGCTGGGACAATCATATAGGTGTTAGTGGTTGACGTGACCAGCCGATCGGTCAGACGATATCTTGTCTAGCCTAAGTAAGGACCAAAGAGGAGTGTTGTATATCATGGACTGCTCAGCCACTAAGATTCCATCCCTTAAGCATCACGGGTCACCACCCAGGGCCAACAGGTGGTCCTATTGGGAGGGGTAGATGTGCAATCAGTGTATTCTAAAGTTCCACTGGGTCGCATCGCAAATTGTGGCGTGATTTTGTACTTATATAAAAAATTTATTGCAATACTTTAAATATCTTCTTTGAAGTTCCAATTTTTTTTAAAAAAGCATGAATTTAGTGGTACTAAATGTTGGGATTATATCTCTCAACTTATAAGGCGACAGGAGCGGTAATTTCCTCCCATGTCTATCAGTAGGCGTTAGGTGGTGTAGTGAGCAGCAATATAAAAGTGTCAAATCCTCTTTCACCCTACATCCTTCACAGAGGTAACACACCAGTTGCATCTCCTGTCTATAGGATAAGGGGGCTTTGTTTCCCCAGTATTTCGTGTCGTATGGCAAACAAGAACACGCTCAACAAGTAAGTGTTTATATTTTCTTCTTTTAGCAGCTGCATCGAGACATTATCTACGAGTTAATTTACAGAGTGTAAGCAAGTCCTTGTGTAGGTTAAACAGTCCTTGTATATGTGTTTGTGTGTAATAGTAATTTATGTAAAAGATGACATTAGAGTTATTACGGTTGCATACTAAGCGAGTTTTGGGTGGGCGCAGCCTTTGTATATGGGTGATCTGGTGTGTTAACAGTTTGTATGACGTGAACTCTGTAGGTGATGTAACATATTTGGCTACTGTTCCCTGTCACTTTACATCCCGACAATAACAGGAATATCATGGATATACGAGAAATTGCCACTTATATTTATGGACATTACCAAAATCAGTAGCAGGCAGTGAGCAATCAAAAACGACATAGAATTCAATTAAGGTCGTTCATAATTGTTCTGAAGTCAGTTGCTAACCGGACTTAATAACAGAAGGGCTACAACTGGATTCTCTGCTAGAAGCACACTCTTGTCCTACCCATAATTTGAAGGACTACAATTGGACTTTCTACTACTGAGACTAAACCCTTTTCAACTATTGGATTTACCTAAATGCCTAAAATGGTGCCAAGAACCGCAACAACCCCTGTAGGGTTACATTCCTTACTTGCCACAGTTCGTCCGTTGGGTGCTAGGTGGCATTGCAAGCAGTCATATAAAAGTGAAGAGAAAATTGTCAGTCCCTTTTTCCACCTTCTATCCTCGAGAGAAGAACGCGCACCTGTTGCAGTTCCTGTCCATAGGATAAGGGGGCATTGAGCGTCCAGCCTCGTGTCGCATGATACGTGAGAACACACGAGGTCTACATATAAGTGTTATACTTTACACTATTACAATTGTTGTGGTTATTTTCCCTTACTTGCTACGGGTTCCCGTTAGGTGGCCTTGCGACCGGTAGTATATAAAGGCAGTGCCAACAAAATCAAATTCTCTTTCTCTTCGACTTTCCATCCGTCAAACCTAACACAGAAGTTGTCTCTGTGCTTTAGAACTAGAAGGCTTCTTTCCCACTCACAGGCATTCCGTGTACAAGTTACACGGGCCTTTCTACACCCTATGGTTTCACAGTGGTTCCGCACACCAGTTGTATCTTTTCTGCGTACCTGTTACACGATGTTTTTTTCTACACAGTAAGTGACAACATTTAGTCTCCATTTAGTAGCCTCAAAACTATCTACAAAGACTCTTTTCCCCGGGACATGTATCTATCCTGTTTTGTATTGTTTCTCTTAGAATTTGCTTGGACAATAAAGTCTATTTGTTATAACTCTTTGTTGGGATTTGTTCAATATTCATGTTTATACCATGTTTGAGGAAATAATAGACACCCACTATCATTCATTTCAACACTAGTAATACTCATGACTTTACCTATAAAATACTTTTATCTTATAAGTACGTTTATTCTATCAACATTGTATAAGCTCTTCTTTGTACCGTTTTATCCTGTATTTGTATTAAATCTATTAAGATTTGCTCGGGCAATAAATATACTTGCAATTACTTTTGTCGTGATTTGTTCTTGTATATATTTACTTCGTATGAAGAAACGATATTTAATTAATTAAATAATAAAAAAAAGGATTTGTTTACTTCCGGGCAACATTACTCGGGGTGTGGCTGTTATTATAGATTAATGAGTATGGAAGTCAGTGTTTGACGTCAGCGGTGGGTTCAGTTTCAGTTTATTTTAATGAGGAAAATTAATTTGAT
Organism: Doryteuthis pealeii; assembly: GCA_023376005.1. Taxonomy (NCBI): domain Eukaryota; kingdom Metazoa; phylum Mollusca; class Cephalopoda; order Myopsida; family Loliginidae; genus Doryteuthis; species Doryteuthis pealeii. The sequence continues at coordinate 48,569,845 of CM042145.1, read as the reverse complement.
ATTCGAGGAAATTTAGTTACGAGTGGATTGAATTAGACTCGTAAGGTATATGTATTTACCAACCCCTCCGCACGAGCAGGATGCGACACAAGGTCAATTTCTTAAGCGGAGTTTAACAGGTTTGAATTCAGAGTTTTCCTTCTCCTAGAACGGTTGCCTAACCAAGGTTAAAGAGCCCAGTCTGCCCTACTATTTACCCATAGCTGGAGGGAGAGTAGGATTCATACCTTTCCCAAGGGTATTAGCGTTAAGTGAAAAGGTATAAGTGAACATTGCTCATTGGCAGGGATAAGTATTAATATCCTGTGTAACAAAACTAGAAAAATTAGGAAACTAAATCAAAAGCTTTCAAAAAATACCTTAAATAGAGATTTGTATCGGTATGCTTAAGAATTATGGTTATGGGAGGAAATGTAGATTGGGATACCATTAGAGGGATAACCATTATATATAATAATAAAAATTATATGTATATGTGTGCATGTATATTTATGCGTGTGTGTGGGAGGGCTCATGGGTGTATGCCTATGCGTGTTTACATATATATATATATATATATATATATATATATATATATATATATATATATGGATGTATATATACATATGCATATTTAAGTGAGGATTGATGAATTTAATCAAATTCTGGTTATAACTTACTCAGTTATCTGATTACCTTAATTAAAACTTGGGAACTTATCCAACAACTAGGTTTAAGGTATATCATATGATACCCTAGTTGAATGTACCCAAATAAACCCCACCTTTTTGTAAGGATTAAAATTGATGAATCCACATGGTAAGAAACATGAGAAGATTAAAAATAAAAGAAAAATTTGAACGGAAAATGACCAATCTGAAAAATGCCAACTAGCCATTCCCTATGCTGATGGAATGCTTTAAGCCTCCAGAGAAACTTCTTCTACCAGGTCAGAAATATAACCACCACCTAAAAGGATAAGATGAAGTGAAACCCGATACCATCACAGGGATCAAGAGAAATGTATAAAAGAAACATCAGAATTTATCTGTATACCATTTTCAATAAAGATAGCGGTCTGATGAAGCTCATAGGTATATTAAGATACCTGTGAGTGGAAATGGTACCATAACCGCATAATAGTCGATTTTTAAGCTTTTTTTCTTTACTATATATATATATATATATATATATAAGGTGTGTCACAAAAGTATCGAGTGTGTATGTGTGTGTGTGTGTGTTTGTGTTTGTGTTTGTGTGTGTGTGTGTGTGTAATCACGATACCATTATTTTTTCTTCTAGGTATTGAGCAAATCTTTCACAGCGAGTCGTTCTTTTCAGCTTATTGTTGAGATAATAAACTTCTTTATTGGTATTATTGATTTATACAAAAAAGATGTTTCGCTCGTATATTTTGTATACTTGGAAATACTTTTCCGAGTGAGCTAATACTTTTTCGGCGATATCAGGGGAGTAGCCTGTTTATAAATGTGTTTGGTATCATTATATATATATATATATATATATATATATATATATATATATATTATAATCACGATACCATCATTTAAATTGCAATGTTATTTTTAGTATTTATAGAAGCAAACATTTTCGGTTACTTGAATACCTGAGTCACAATTACTTTGTTCTTTTGATAACACCCCCCTTTTTATTTATAATCCGCCCAAACTGGTTATACCATAAAAGCTGTAAATGTTGTTTCGTTACCTTTTTTTTTCGTTCATATCTGTGGAGGCGCGTTATGTAATGGTCATCGTCTTTGAAAATCCTGGACGAGGCTGTTTGCATTTCATATGATTTCATATGTCATAGATTTTACGGCTTGTCAACCCTTGTTGGGCTATTTTATGACAAAGACATTTTGTTTTATTCATTCTTGATGAGTATTGAAATCTTTTTTTAAACTCAATTTTTTAAACATTTTTAAAAACTATTTTTTCTATTTAACCTATAGATGAGACCTTAACAGGTACTACCACTCCGAGTCAATGTGAATCTGGGAGTGATGGCAATGAAGGGGTACTCCATACTCCCCAGAGTTCAAGAACTTGAACTTCTCTATTAGATGCAGTTTAACGTCATACCCAGGACACCCCACCAGCTGTGGGTAAATAGTAGGGCTGACTTGGCTCTTTAACATAGTTTAGGCAACTGGTCTACGAAATGGAAAATTCTGAATTCAAACCAGTTAAATTCCGCCTAAGAAATTGAACTTGTGCCACACCCTACGTTTGCGGAGGGGTTGGCAAATATATCATTGTTTTTTTTTTATTAGGGTTGAACAAAAAGCGAATAAAAAAGTACGCAACCTATATTTTTTTAAGATATTTTAAATCGTTAATATAAAATGGAAAATTATCTTTTTACTGTTTTCTTTTACGTTTAAAATAAAGAACAATTTAAAATTTATGCGCTGAAGAAAGAAAAAAGACAGGTTTCTGTTACACATGATGTACATTTTTTTTTGTTTTGCTTTAAATCATTTATCGCACTTTAACATAAGGCATGCCTATTTTCTATGGTAGGCCTTAAGTGTAATATGTGTTTGCGCACAATGTGAATGTAGGTTCTTGTTTTAAGGAGAGATAATTTCAGATACAAATTTGTAATGGTGATTTTCCTAGTGAACATTTTATCCCCAAACAAACGAGTTTTAAAAAAAAGACAACCATTTTTACTTCAAAAATTATTTCAATATTTTTTTTTTTTTCATAAAGCCTATCATAATGGAATCTTATTATTTTTATCTATATATTTTTAATATAAAATTTTCTTCAATTAAATAAATACGCCTTTGTCAGACAGTAAATGGGAGAATTTTTTTCTTTCTTTCCTTTTTAAAAAAAAACTTTTCATTATGTTCGATTGAAATAAATTAGTGTTATCGACCCCTCTTTCTACCTTTCCCCCTCTTTCTTTCTTTCGTGCTTTCTTTCTTATTATATTTTTCTGTATCGCATTTCCTTTTCCTTCCCATTCTTTCTTTATAATAAAAATGGAAAGGTCCATTATTTACCTAAGGTGACGGCATTCATATGAAATAAGATTTCGGCGGATATGCAACACCAGATAATCAGGATTTACATTTTTGCATTTCATCTTGGACTATTTGGGTGGTCTGATTTTTAACCAGAGGTTGTCGCAAAATGATAACAGTCGGAAGATTAAGGAATAAGAGTATTATTATTCTTTGTTGTTGACTTCTTCTCGAGGAGAATCTTCTTTTCCTGGTCACGGCACCAAATCAATGTTTGTTATGTTAGGCTCTCCTTTTGGAATGGAGAGATGACGTGTCAACGTTTGTTACGTTACGGCTCTTTCTTCGAAATGGAGCGATGATGTGTTGATAGGAGAAATAATTGTATACTTAGCTCCGTCGGTAGAGCATCCGGCTCAGAACCAGAAGGTTCTGGGTTTAATACCGTATTTAAGTTTTAATATAATTAAATATCATATTGAATTAAAAAGACAAATGAAATTAAATAAAAACACAGAAAAGATTACGCTTATTTTGACTTTATTCTAATTGATATCAATATGAAAATTATACATAGTATTGCTTTTAATACGTTTGAGAATAAAATAATAATATTAGAAATCAATAACACCAAATAATTATTTATTAAACACGGTTTTGTTTAAACCAGTATACAAATTATTCACACCATATTCTATGAAAATATTTATTTCTGTATTATATATGACACACTTTACAGGTTTTAAACACATTAACAACCCGCTCTTCGGGGCGGGGGTATGGTGGCTTCGGCCACTGAACTGTTAATGAAATTAACGGCGTGATCCCAGGGGGCTATCCCCTAGGCAATACCTGCCCCCCTTGATTTAAAGGGGCAGGGTTGCGTTTATTGCCCAGTGCCTGAGGCACCCCTCCCTCGAATGGGGAATGTCTGTCATCTCATGAGCTTCAGTTCGTGGGTAGTCTCACATTAAACGACCTTGTATTATACCCGCATACGTGGGATGCGAGGTAAATACCTTAAAAACATGGGCCTTTCATGACCAGTGTCTGTTAATGAAATTAACAGCGTGATCCGAGGGGGGGGGCGATCTCCAGGCAACACCTGCCCTCTTGATTTAAAGGAGCAGGGCTGGGTTTATTACCCAGTACCTGAGGTGACCCGCTCCCTTGAAGGGGATTGCCGAGGGGATCCATGCATTCTTTTGTGCCTACCACCCTATGAGCTTCGGTTCGTGGGTGGTCCCACATTAATTAGACCTTGTGTCTGACCGGCATAAGTAGAATGCACGGTAAATATCACATTAATAATATGGGCTGTTTTGAGGCAAATCTATCTCAGACCTTAATAGACATGTTAATAAATAAGATGCTAATTAAGATTAAATAATGATTATTTAATAACCATTGAGAATATCATGTAAATAACTATGGGAATTGTGATATTGGGGTGACATAGTTTCGGTTACAAACAGATATAATCTCCATTATAATCAGAAGATAATTGCTTTGTAATTGCTAATCTGGACAAAGGAGAAACATGTTGTTTTTTTTTCTGTATGCCTGAACAATAATGAAAAAATAAATAAAATAAATTGTTTAAGAATTCTATTAGTGTCTCTATAAACAATGATTTTTCACATAAATGTTAAAACCTTTCAAAACAATACATACATGGGTAAGTAGGAAAAAAAACCACTCCTTGGTGGTCGTAAGTGTCCCTTTCCCTTTATTCACATAAATGCAGCCTTTGTCAAAAAAGTGTTGTACCACTTCAGAATGGAATTGTTACAAAGCGGATCTACATGTAAAATCTCGTCTGAAAACACGCTGTATGCTGACAACACACGCCATCTTAGATTTCACTTCTTCCTTGCAGCGGATTGTTGATTGGTTGGATTTTACGGCATGTCAACCCTTGGTAGATTATTTCATGCCAAAGAAGTTTTGTTTTATTCATTCTTTCAGCTAAATTTTTAAACACATTTTTTAAACTCACTCTCTTCTATTTAACCCAAAGACGGGGCCCTAACGACTCAGAGTGGACCTGGGAGTAATGATGATGAAGGGGTATTCCACATTCCCCAGAGCTCCAGAACTGGAACTTCACCATCAGATATAGTTTAACGTCATACCCAGTACAATAAGAGCCTCAGCCACCGCCTTCTAGCGCATATATGATAAAAAGGATTCGGACTTGCCATAAGAAAAATAGGGTTAGGACAATCATATAGGTGCTAGGGCTTATCGTGACCATTATTTTATTCTCTCCGACCGCCCGTCCAGCCTAAGTAGGGACCAAAGTGGAGTGTTACATATTATGGACTGCTCAGCAACCAGGATTCCGTCCTTAAGCATCACGGGCCACTACACACGGTCAACAGGTGGTCCATTGGGGAGGGAGAGTCTTACCCCGCTGCAGAGGTGCAGCCGGTGGACTGTCTAGCAGTGGAAAAGGTGCACAGAATTTGTATCAGCGAAAAAAATGAATACATTGGTACCTTGACTTAGGAGTCTAATTCGTTCCACTCGTAACTCAATTTACTTCAATATCTTATTAAAATGGAGATTGTGTGTTTTTCTGTCTGTAACCGAAACTATATTACTAATCGAGTCACAATTAACATAGTTATTTACATCAAATTCTTCATGATTTTATTTATATTTAAACCTCAATTATTAATAAAATTGCTTCACCTTTTTATTAGTGTTGTCCATATCTACATGATATTTTCCTCGTACCCCACTTGTACGGGTTAGGCACAAGGCCCTATTAACGTGGGACCACCCACAAACCGAAGCTTATGGGTGGCAGGTGAAAAATTGCGTCGATACCGTCGGCATTCCCCCTCAAGGGGGACGCCTCATACGCTGGGCAATAAACCCAGCCCCGCCCCTTTAAATCAAGGGGGCAAGTGTTGCCTGGGGGGATGGCCCCCTGGGATCGACGCCGTTAATTATATCAATGGTCCAGAGGCCGAAGCCACTGTTGACCATATGATATTTTCCACGTACCCCACTTGTACGGGTCAGGCACGAAGGCCCTATTTATGTGGGACCACCCACAAGCCGAGACTCATGGGGTGGCAGGTGAAAAATTGCGTCGATCCCGTCGGCATTCCCCCTCAAGGGGGGCGCCTCAGGCACTGGGCAATAAACCCAGCCCTGCCCCTTTAAATCGAGGGGGCAGGTGTTGCCTGGGGGGGATGGCCCCCTGGGATCGACGCTATTAACTTGTAACGATCCAGGGCCGAAGCCACTGGACCCTGGCGTTGGCCAGATCTACATGATATTTTCCACGTACCCCACTTGTACGGGTCAGGCACAAAGGCCCTATTTATATGGGAACACCCACAAGCCGAGACTCATGGAGTGGCAGGTGAAAAATTGCGTCGATCCCGTCGGCATTCCCCCTCAAGGGGGGGCGCCTCAGGCACTGGGCAATAAACCCAGACCTGCCCCTTTAAATCAAGGGGGCAGGTGTTGCCTGGGGGGATGGTCCACTGGGATCGACGCCGTTAATTATAGCAATGGTCCAGAGGCCGAAGCCACTGTTGACCATATCTACATGATATTTTCCACGTACCCCACTTGTACGGGTCAGGTACAAGGCCCTATTAACGTGGGACCACCCACAAGCCGAAGCTCATGGGGAGGCGGGTGAAAAATTGCGTCGTTCCCGTCGGCATTCCCCCTCAAAACGTTTTTAAACAATGTTTTTAAAATACTAGGTACCACCAATTTTACCCTGTGAAATTTACCCCCCCCCTATATTTAACACTATGAAACTTGCAGAAAAATTAATATTTTCTTGAAAAAATTTTTTCCATTTGAAAGAAAAAACATTAAATAAACTCCTGATGATTCTTTAACTTTTTTTCAGCTTACAGAAATAATGAAAATTATGATTGAAAAACAATGTTTTCATTTTTGCACTGTTAAATCAACTGAAAATTAACGTAGCTAAAAACAAGTTACAATAAGAGTTTTTTTTAATTCTATGAAAAATCAATTAATTATAAATAATAACAAAATATTTCCGTTTTATTCAAGATGGCCTAAACTGATCAATTGGTGGTCCCTATAATACTATCTTAGGTTTTAGCAAAAATAGATATTGCAATACGAAGAATTTAAATTTTCGATTCTCAGCTTCTTTTTAAACTCAACATGCAATTAAGAACTAAATGTGAATTGTTGTCATGTACAAAAAATTTAAAACAATAACAAACAAATATACAAACGAATACTTTCAATTTGTTGTATAATAATATGAAATAATTTTAAACTATAAAACAGAAAATACAAATCCTGAAATATACAAATTCTCAATGATTTTAGTTTCAAGAATTATTTTCCTCTTACCCCCTCTCTAACTACTGTCTTCCACTTTCTCTCTCACTCCCTGGTGATCCAAATTTCATTTTAGTCCGGTCATGGACCGGGTACTTTAGCTAGTATTCTCTAAAAGATTTCATAGTCTTTGCCCTATCTATAGCGAGCTGCTGGCAATACTTGACCGGAAAGTCTCTAATTTCGATACTTATGGAAACCTTACCATCTATTTCCAGTAATCGACTCTCACTAACTCCTTCTGAATTAGTTTTTACCAGCCGTGACCATCACCATTTTGTGGTCACCAAGCCCTGCCCTGTGAAATGTTGGGTAAGAAGCAAAGTCTATATCGACTCTTCTAATAAACACTCTATCCAGATAGAATCCTATCAGGACAAAAGAGTGAATTTACGAAACCACATCCCTATCTCTATTCCCGGTTGATCCAGACGATATCTGTCGTCCTATTAAAAATCGGCCATGAAATGACGCAGCCCGACCTCTAGCGCCCAACGTCACTCTGTCCATCTTGGAATCAAGGATCGCGTTCAATCCCCTATTAACGCTAACTGTCCTGGTTCCGTCAGATACAGCTTTAACCGCTAAAACAAGAAACGGCACGCCACAACGCAATTGGGCGCATAAACCGCGACCACCCAGAACTTGGTATTATCTGCGTTTTTCGGACTGTTGTCCTCATCTTCATTGTTATCTGTTCAACGTTTCGGTCGATATGCCCTCTGGTATACCCCCGTGGACAGAATAAAGGGTTAAGTTCAAAGTTCCGTGATGGCTCCCGATTACGACAAGAAGGTTCCCGATTACGACAAGAAAGTTCCAGAGTCCGACAAGAAATACCTGAAGAAGGCCGAAGAGCATATCGGCCGAAACGTTGTACAGATAACAATGAAGATGAGGACAATAGTCCGAATAACGCAGATAATACTAATAATCAAGCCTCGTCTCAAACATTCAGAGAAACACACTGAACTTGTAGTTATTTACTTACATCCGATCATGTCAGTTGAACACAAGGGTCGATTAACGCATGAACCGAAGATCACAAGTGGCCAATGCTAAAAATAGCGTGATATCTTTAGCATTACTCTTTTGAGGCGCCTCAAACACTGGGCAATAAACCCAGCCCTGTCACTATAAATTGGGGGTGCGTGTGTTGCCTGGTGGATGGCCCCCTGGGATCATGCTGATATGCATATCTTACCGGTCCAATGGTCGAAGCCACTGGACATAGGGCTTGAAGGCCAGGTATCTTCTTGCGAAAACATCGGCAACAATCAGCCTACCCGCTGCACCTGCAAAAACAACGTCTACAACTACGTTTAGACTACACCCAACTAGCACAGACGGTAGACTGTGAATTCAAAGGCGCACATTTTTATCATAGTCTACTGGACAGATATTAGTGGAATATGAAGTCCAATGTATATATTCTTATTTCTCAACTGGGATTAATACTTTTAATAAAAATGAAACTCTAAGGAAAATATAACTTAATACGTTAATTCTTTTATAAGTTGTTTTTTTTTTAATTAAAGGACAGAATTAGTTGATGTTGTAGAGATTTAAAGGTATTGCGTAATGATTCAATTATACACTTTTTTTCTTTTTTTTTACCTAATTCTAAGGGAATTGAGATTATTAACTTATCACGTCATATACTGAAATAAACCGAAAATTACTATTCGCTGGTAATTTTGCCGAGTATTTAACGATATTTCTATTTCAGAGTAACAATAAAATAAAACAAATTTAAAATAGTCCACTTTTGTAGTTCTGGCGTCAAAAGGTGTATAACCGAATCACTACGCAACAACTTTAAATCTATACAGAATCCATTATTGCTGTCCTTTAATCTAATTAATGAATTAACATATCAAGTTATATTTTCCTTAGAGTCTAATTCTTAAAAGATTACGTAAAAATTTACGCCCCTGAATTCCCAGTCTACCCACCCAACTAGCATATTGACTGCCCTGGTAAATTGATCACCAAATGCGGAAAAAAAGAAGAAAACATTTAAAAAAAAAAGAAGAAAACGAAGAATGGCAATTAGTGGGGATTCAGAAAGTGTTTATGCGGGACCCGGTATTGGGCTTGGGTTTTGGTAGTTTGGGTAATTTTGAGGTTGGTGTAGTGTCTGCAGGGATTTATGTTTGTTGTCTGGGGGTGGGGGTGACAGGCTGAGCCTTCGCTTTTTTTCTTCTTTTTTTTTTTCCCCGGGCGATTTTTCTTTTTTCACCCTCGTCCTCTTCTCTCTTTTTGGTACCGTTCGAGTCGGTGTTCTCCGCTTCCATTTCTATATTTTCCGGTCCCACTCTTTTTTGTTTCCTTGGGGCTGGAATATGAGATCTCTGGTTGTCTGTTCCGTATGTGGGAGAGTCAGAAGTGGCTGATGTGAAGACAGACTTTCGTCCGCTTTACCCCCTCGCAGAGCACTCCTTCTTACTATAGCAGTGTCGGCTGGGGCATTAGAATACACTGACTGCACCTCTGCAGAGGGGTAACCCCCTCCCTGCCAGAATGGAGCCACCTATTAGCCGTATGTGGCGACCCGTAATGCTTAAGGAAGGAACCCTGGTGGCTGAGCAGTTCATTACAAGCAACTATGGTCCTTACTTAGGTTAGACGGGCGGTCGGAGAGCCCCGCTTTGATCAATTGGCTAATCATGCCAAGCACTAGCATTTATATGATTGTCCCAACCCTATTGCCTTCATGGCAAGCTCCAACATTTTTTATCATATAAATGCTAGAAGGCGGTGGCTGAGGGTCTTAGTGTCCTGGGTATGATGTTAAACTTGATCTGATGGTGAAGTTCTAGTTCTGGAGCTTTGGGTAATGTGGAGTATCCCTTCATCACAATTACTCCCAGGTCCACTCAGACCCGGAGTGGTAGTACTTGTTTGGTTTATCGACGAACAAGAGGAGATATAATTGAAGTCTATAAATATACCCATGGATTTTATTCAATGAACTTTGATCTTACTCAAAATATCAATACCAGGGGTCATAAATTACAACTCTTTAAAAAAATTTGTAAAACAAATGCAAGACAAAATTATTTTAGCAACTGAGTGGTGAATACATGGAATGAACTACCATCATCAATAGTGAATGCCCCACCTCTAAACTCCTTTAAGGCAATGTTAGATAATTTGTGGAAAGATTATAAATATTCTGTGGAATTAAGATAAATGTTTATAATGAACAGCTGGGGGTCTCAAACCTAACTAGCTGAAAAAGATACTATTAAAGATATTAATTATTATTAAAAAAATTGAGTACCCATCAAGAATGAATGAAACAAAACGTCTTCGGCATAAAATGACCCAATTACATATCGTAAATTCCTGGCTCTTTAACCACGTGCGTCGATCCCAGGCAACACTTGCCCCCTCGATTCAAAGGGGCAGGGTTGGGTTTATTGCCCAGTGCCTGAGACGCCCCCCCCCTTGAGGGGGAATGCCGAGGGGATCGACGCAATTTTTTAACCCGCCACCAATGAGTCTCAGCTTGTAGGTGGTCCCACGTTAATAGGGCCTTGTGCCTGACCTTGTACAAGTGGGGTACGAGGATAATATCGGGTTTACATATCGTAAAAGTCAGTCAGCCAACCAACATTTCTACTGCGATGCCGGTGGAAATGGTTGTCGTTGTCGTTGTCGTTGTCGTTGTCGTCGTTACTGCTGATGTTTTTTTCTTATATTGATAAGTTGGCACATTGTATCTTTATTACAATAGAAAGAGAAAAAGAAAGAAAGAAAGAAAGAAGGAAGACCATTAAGAGAAAAATAGCCAATCAGCGTCAAGTATATGTAGCAAGTATACATGCTTATACAATCGTGTTTTTAGATTTGTTGTCGACTCGCAACGCAGCTGTTAGGATTTTTTCACGGTTACCGTAGATCATTCATTATTCATCATGTGAGTATTATTTCGAAATTAACTACTATAAATTGTATGTATATTTGAGACAATTAGGGAATTTTAAGTAAAAAATAAATATTAAAAAAATACTTTATTTGAGTTCTATTTAATTTATTAATTATGATGTTGTTTTAAGCAATCGGATATTTTTTTCAGTCGTTTGGAGTGCTTGCATACCGGCTTGATTTAAAAAAAGAAAAAAAAGAAAGAAATCTTAACGTCTTTTTGTGCGAGCTGAAAAAATTCAACAAGGGACAAAACTCACTTAATTTAGGGATTTTTGATGACATGCTTAGATTATCCCAAAATAAAAATTCGTTACATTCTTACTTTTTTGTATAAGAAAATGTACATATTTCTGTTTAATATTGTTTATATTATATATAAATATTTAAAAAATAATTTATTTGAGTTATATTTAATTTATATGTACATTTCTAATATAATACATTACAATATTAAATGTATATTTTTTTATCTATGTATTTGTAAACAATGTTTAATTATAAACAATATTGAATGCCGCATTCAATGAATGGATATGTACATTTTCTTCTATAATAAGTAAGAATGTAACAAATATACTAATTTAAAAAAAAATAATTTAAACACGTCATCAAATAAAAGAATTTTAATTTCAATTATCTAAACTAAATTATTTAATAATTGGAATCGGATTTTTAAAATTTGTTTTGAGTGACAAGTTCAGATTTCTTTTTATTCAACCAAATTTTAATTTACTTTGATTTTTTTTTAAATAAATGTAACGCCGATAAATACAAAATATTTTGTGGTTTGTTAATTTACACAAGCAAGCATTTATTTGGAAGTTTGTTTTGATGTCTTTTTGTGGGTGAGGGTCTTTTATTTAGTTAGTTAGTTGCTGCTTATATCATTATTAAAAACTTATTCGTTTTTCTTTTCTTTCTCACTACTACTCCATATCATTTGAATCAAATTACTCTTCATCATGGATAAAAAAATAAACCGGTGAAGCATACTATTAATTACACACAGAAAAAAAACCTTGTAATTTATTATATTGTTATTGTATGATTTAAGACTAAAGCATTACTAATTAAAATTTAAGATTAATGCTTGAATTAATTCCAGATGGTACTGTACTTTATCCAGAATATCTCGCCAATGAAATGTCTGTGGTATTGAAATTTTATATTACTACTACGGACTTATGCCAGCGCCTTCTAAGATATCTTAGAGGGCCTTGCTCTTGCCCTTAGGGGACTGTCAGCAGCAGCAGCAGCAGCCATCATCATCACCGTCAGGGGTGATCTCTATAAATAGCCCTGACCATTAGTAATTCTTCCTCTTTCTAGTTGTAACCCTTCTGAGGGTCAGTTCGGGGACCGGCACTCACGCGTCCCTCTATCTCCCCTTGGCGAATCCTTCTGACTACTACAGGTAAGAGCTTTGCTCTATCTCTCCCTACGAATTAGGTTTACTGATAGAGAAACCCACGACGGACTTACTAAAACCGGCTTCTAAAGAGAGATTGCTGTCTTTTGGGACCCATGACGGCTGACAGCTAATTACCAATGTCACCAGGATAGCAACTGAGGGAGCCGACGAACTAATTTGCAACAACGGACAAGCTTCACACTTTGATACCTTTGCAGTCAATAGGCTGCTAGCAGAATAAACTTTTGCACCCTTAAACTACCTTAAACACCTTAAAATACCCTAAACAAACCCACAATAACATTACGGCTTATACCTAAACGAGGAGGTGCCGCTAGCTTCTAAAAGAAGTTATTAAACCTCGCGAAGCCTGTCCGAACTAAACCTGAACACTTTCTTCTCTTGTTGTACCTTTTATATATTAAACCTGTTGCAAGTGTATATCTTCAGTTAACTGTAACTTACCATCTTAATGGTTGGGAGAAGGAAAGAATAAAGGTTAGGTGAATTGTAGCGAGTTGAGGACGTAATTTTAAAACTAAACTATTTAGTAAAAAAAGAATTAAGATAATGACTATTGACTCACATTAACTCTCTTTTCTGGTTTTCTGTAAGAATTTGCATTCTTTATTTTTGTAGATTTCCACAGACATTTCCACGGGATATTCTGAACTTTCTTTTAACTAAAGATTAGTGCGATAACTTTTTTTTTCTTTACAAAAAGCGTCGTCATTAATTTGAGTGTTCTTTTTCACATAAAAATAATTTTTATTTTATTGTATACGGTCATACACAGTATATGTAATTAAGCCACACTATCACACACACACACCACTTTGGTCCTTACTTAGGCTAGACGGGTGGTCGGAGAGGGCCTTCCTTCTCCGATCAGTTGACTGGTCAATTTAAGCCCTAGCACCTATATGTTTGTCCCAACCCTATTGCTCTTATGGCATGCCACAATCCTTTTTTATCATATGAGTGCTAGAGGGAGGTGGCTGAGGGTCTTATCGTCCTGGGTATAACGTTAAACTCTATCTAAAAGTTCCAGTTCTGGAGCTTTAGAGAATATAGAGTATCCCTTCATCACCATTACTCCTAGGTCCACTTTGACCCGGAGTGTTAGTACGTGTTAGGGTCCCATCTATGTGCTGAATAGAACAAAATAAGTTCTAAAAATCTGTTTAAAAAACATTGCCTACCCATGAAAGAATTAATAAAACAAAATGTCTTTGGCTTAAAATGACCCAAAAAGGGTTCAGCCTCCTGAACTTGCTAGGTTCCAGGTTCACAATTAATGCCCTCGCCACCTTCAGCATATGAGTCAGCACACGTGGGACCTGTGCATGGTGTCGGTGTCGGTTAGTGTAGCGCTTCCACACTGAAAGAAATCTCCTGAGTCTGGCAGCACCAGTTTGAATAAGGACTAGTTCCCTCCACTGTCTGGCAGATTAATCCATTACAATAGGTCCCCGCGTGCTACGACTTACTTAACTTATATTTAAAGGTAGACTGCTTAACTGAAACAACTTTCAATTTATATGTGGAAGGTCATAGACAGACTGGATTATATTTCAATATATTCTTAGAAACAAAGTTTACATTGAGATGGAATACGACAACCAGCAGATAAATGAATTAGACGGGCTCTTGTTGACTCACTTTCCTAGAAGAACGGTTAAATTGACTTTAATATCAGTGTGACGAACGTAGTAACTACCCAGGTTTCACTCCGAGCAAGGATCTTCACAATCATCTGACAGTTATCAGTTACCAATCAATATGTACTTTTATAATGGACAATATACTAATATATCTTATTTATTCTAATATATTGTAATAATTCTTCTTAGCTACAATTAACTCACATTTCTCAAAAATCAACAGAAACCCAAATAAAACAAATAATAGACTTAGCAAATATTCCAAATCATTTCTAAATCACGATCTTAAGGATAGTACGGTAAAGAAACCTGTTATCTTGAGTTATTATTTTCAATTTTCAATTCTTTTAATACTTTGATATGTATTGCTCACAATGCCATTGAAAAATTCCAGTACTTTGTAAAAATATTCTTATAGTATTCCTGACTACTAAGCTAATTTTTAGAAGGCATAGTAAACCCTTTCTGCGCTGAGTAGAACACTGCGATCGCATACACACATCTACTTATTATATAATCAATAATAATAGAATTATGGGACTTTAATGAACTCATAAACGATTAATGTTCTGCCTTACGCAATCTTCGATGAGTCATCAGGAGGAGGTTGAGATTTATAAAAAAACCCCCAGTTATGCTTTTTATGTATTATCATAAACGTGAGACCCTGTAGTCACGCTCATGCGTAATTGCGGCCAAGAATCATATGGTATCTTTATAATGACTGAAGTTTTTTTGTTTTTTTAAAACTGTGGGTTCGTTTGCCATTTAAGACCGTGAAGGCTGTCTCACGTCGATGGAATACGTGGTACTTAATCTAGGTTTAAAAAAGCTGTAGTTAATAAAACCAAATTGCTTTCGTACTTTAATACATCTATGATTAAGTCACACGTTGTCCAGGAATCATGATTTTGTTTAAAAATAAGAGATCCCAGGAGGGCGAAACATTAAGGGATATTAGGATCATAGGTAGTGGTAAGTGGCACATAAAAATTTGTTCTTCATAATGTCTCATTTCGGAAACGAAACCGTGTCACCTTTCTCTTTGTTTAATAAGTTTTGTTGTATTTTGTAGTATACACAATTTTTCTTCAATGAATGAGATCACATTTATGCTGGCCACCTTGACGCTGAGGCTCTTTTTTTCATGATTCGTCCCTATGTTTATCATATTGTGTGCCATGGTACTCTTAATTGCCCCATACATATTGTGAGCGACCGATGGAGCATACCATCGGGATAGTATCTGTTGTTTACAGGCGACCGCTCCAGGAACCCGTTAGCGCCTGAAGCACCGCAGCGCCACGCCTAATACACACGCGGTAACCATACTGGCGCGATCGACAGCGTAGAGTGTCTTTCGAAATCCTAGCTATACCGGACAATTCATTTCTGGTTGTTTAAACTTTGAAATATGGTTATCACCTATTTTTCAAATTGTTTTCAGTGCTCCTAGTAAGTTTTTTTTCCGTAGTATTTACATAACTGTCCTTTTGATGTGGTTTCATATATTTATGTATATTGAACCTAACACATTGCCACTTAAGGGCATTTTTAGTTTATCGAACTAGCCTTGATCTATTATCGGTTGTGTTCATTACCATAAGACTTTAAAATTGTGTTTGTTCAATTAATTTGGTTACGTGTTTTTAGGGATATGGTTGTTATTTAATTACGTATGGCTTTATAATTAAAAATTAAAACTATCTTTAGGCTTTTTGATTTTATGCAGGAAATAGTCATCAATCAATACTATACCACCAACCGATATTACTAGTCTGATATTAATATACAAACATACATTGTAATCTTTTGCGGGAGTTCCGTCCTGGCCGCTTGCCCAAAAACTGGCCCCTTGCCGTAACAGTGATGCTGAAAAAAAAAAAAAAAATCTAAAAAAAAAAGAAACACCAACTACGATTGAAGTCCAATAGCGGGACAGGCGGATCTCTGGTAAGAAAAAAAATGCTAGGGCTTGCCATAGCGGCGATTAGTGTTTGGGCACTTGTGGAGGTTTGGGTTGTAAGGTTTAGTTTTTCTTTATTAGAAGAATAAACTAATTTGTGGCTCTGTTTTTTCTCCAGAGAAAAAACGAACCCACAAACTTTTGAAAATTACATAACATTTAATTTTTTAATTAGGTGGGATTAGGTTAGGGTTGGGTTACTCAGTGAGAAATGCCCTAAGTATACACTGCTGTCGGATACAGACTTCAAATCATGGCATGTCGTGTGTGTTTTCCACCAGTCAAGCAGCTTAGCAGTTTTACTCAGCGAAGCAGACGGAACTCCTCAAAAGATTACCCACTTATTGATTATCTCAGTACTATCTGTCCTCGTTTCTTCAATTCTTATCTGTACAAAGTTTAACCCGATGTGCCCTCGGTTCTTTTCGGTATTTCTTGTCGGGACTCGCCTCGGAAAGCCTTCTTTGTAATGGGAGCCATCACGAACTTTAAACCCCAAACCTTTTTCAGTCCACTAGGGGGTATCCGTTTCTTATCCACTAACCATAGCTTGCGACAGGTGTTAAGCTGTGTTAATTATATCTCTATGTTACGGCTGCTCCTGACCAGATAACCTTGCAGTCTAGAGCTATACAGGGCATAGAACTGTCTTAACTCTAACTCCTTTACTTCTACACTCTAGATATGTGTTTCAATTGGACAAATCCCAGCTGTTGAATGTTTTCCAATTGCAAAAAGTTACATATTTTTGTTTAAAAACATTTAAGTAGCCTTCTTCGCAGGGCATCTGATCGCCCGAAACAAAAAACTTTAATATATCAAAAAAATTATATGTGTAATAATTCATATTTGCTTTTTACTTTCGTTACACTTTGTCGACTAGACAAAAATTATCCTTAAATAATTCCAACTTTAATAAATTTTAGATTCATTTTTGAAATTGAAAACGCAGAATTGATATTTTGGCAGATTCTACTCTTTTCCTCTAATCATCTAGAGAGTAGGGTGACCAAACGGCGTCAAGTTGTCTAGTATATTACTATATACTCATATATATCATATATAATTATATATATACGCTACATATTATATATATATATTAATAATATACGTAACATTACTAGTATGGCATTCCACATGGGATGAGTACTACACATGCTTGGAGATACAGAGCACATTCAGGCTGTGACTCCAAATCGATTGTGTACACACTGAACCCAGTTTGTACTAATTAAGTTTCATATTTCAGCCAACTTAATACCCTTGGCGGTATAGGGTATGATCCTTCATGCTCCAGCTTTTTATGTACCACTACCTGTTCTCACAAGGATGGTCTTCGCGATCCTAAATAATGCACAGTAGTATAATTTACACCTCCCAAATCGCAGGGAGTTTACTGTGATTTTATTATGAGGATTAAACTGACACTCACTACTTGTGATATAACATCAGGTACTTATTCCTGGAGGAAGGCCGTTGTCATTTTTAGTTCAAAGAGTCCAGGATGTCAGCAATATCTACTTGACAGAGAAACAGAAACTAATCTTCAAAGGTAACACAATGAATGAACACCAAAATTAATAAGTAAAGGTCTGCTTATTAAGTTGGTCCTACTTGGTCCAGTATCAGCCAAACAAACCAATCAGGCGTCTTACCTTTCATCATGCGGAACCAGCAGACCAGGAAGACGTTTCACATAAAAATAAAATATGTGAGCTGCAAAACAAAAAGAAGTCTCGTGTCGTTAATAAGAACAAATACAAAACACAAACACCGAGACTCACGATCCAAGGAATAACCAGAAGATCCGAGCTAATTAAGAACATTCAGCCACCAGCCCAGGGACAGATCCAAGAGATGGACAGCTCCGTCCAACTTTAATGGAACGATTGTAGAGAAGAACAGACAAGTACGTACAGTATCAAAGCAAGAGATAAGATTCACCCTGTACACAAGCCACGAGTATGCCCAGGTTATACTGAGTACACACAAAATAAACTATTAGTAAGATCCACTGATAATTAAAAAGAATATTTAGGCCACCAGGCCACAGACCAGTCCAAAAGGATAGACAGACAGCCAAGCAACGATGGCAAGATAGCCAAAGATAGAAGAACAGAGGTAAGTATTTAAAGCACAAGGAGATAGCTTATACATGGTACAACCAACTGGTGTTATACAGCGTAATACTACTATAACACGAAAATAAGGAGTACGTAAGATCCAGAATAATTCAGATAGATTAGGCCACCAGCCGCAGCCCAGCCCAGCGCCAGACCGCAGCCCCAGCCCAGAGCTTGATGACACAGATCCAGCCAAACGCAAGATGCGCAAGATAAGCAAAATAGAAGAACAGAAGGAAAGACCAGTGTATAACAACAATCAGAAGGAAAACATATTATTCAGCTAGTATCTTGTGTTTTTAAATTAAAATTAATAAACATAATCCAATTTATCAAAATTTGTAAGTTTTAGTCCTTTTCTATGACATTAATCATTACACCACATCCTTCCTTATCATTAACGCATGTAAAACCGTGGCAAGTGTGCCAGATTTTGATCTATTCTTATCAGAATTCAAATGACTTTGCTAACAATAGTTGACTTATTCACAATTTGGAAAACAAACTCCATTCCTAATTAATTGATAACTAACGTATAATTGCATATGACAATCACGATAGGCGTAAACATTTTATCAATAATTGCATAAAGTCAGATGTAACCAAAAATTGCACAATCAACTGGTATTCTATCTATATGTTAACATACTTTAGTCCGTTTGAAATTGATGCCGTTAATTATCTTGCAACACCCTTGTTTAAAAATGAGACCGTTTCCAAAATCATCAAGATGGCAAATGCAAAAATGGACACTGTTGATATCTGGCAAATTCTTTAATTAGATTGTCACTCAGTAATATGGTCATTGTATTTTTATAATAAGGACCAAGAAAGGAGAAGAAACAAGGACATGCTCACCAGGAAAATATAATTAAGAAGAAAGAGATAGGGAAAGGATAGAAACAGCATGATTATGTATGGAAAGTTGATAACACCCTACTATCCTGTTATCAATCCCAAACATTATATGAAAAAAAGGAAAGAAAAAAACCAGTAAGGAGAGTTAAATTTGAAAAAGATATACCATTACTTTTTAACATATTAACATATTTGCAATCAGCTCTTAACTCTATAAACATCCTATCCAACCCATCACCACATGCCCTGCCTAGGACCAAGTACCAATTTGTTTTCCTTAACTGCACCAAATGATACTTTGTTTAAATGTAATAATTAAACCATATTTTTGAGTAAGTCTTTGATTTAAGGAAGTAACACGGTAAACTTTAATTGAAAAGGCCATTTTAGGCCAACTCTCTGATAAATCCTCTTTCGAACGATTATCAGCGATTGGGGCCCTCTGGATTTAGATGCGAAATTCTCAACATACCATGCGATGTGTTAACTAGAGTTAAGTAAACATATCTAACGTCATAATTAATCTTTAACATTATCATACTGTGGTAATATCCACAGAGTCGCCTGCTTCTCAGTAGGAAGATAATTGAATTTTTAAAATAATCAATTCTCTGTCGTCGCTATGTAAATACTAAAATAAAGGTTACTTTTTTTTTTATAAAATGTTTTGGACAGGAAAAGGAAATGATCTACGTGAATTTAGCAGTGAAAAAAATACAAATAATATGAAAAATAAGAAAACAGTTAATTGATATCTTGGAAAAATTTAGTTCAATGTTAAAATGGTTTCTCCAATGTTTCATCTGGCACATATCAAAATATTTCTGGGACATGGGCACTATTTATTTTTCAAAAAAATTATTAAAATTAAAAATTAACATTAATTAAAAATCATCATTTTTTGAGAAAATATTTATGCCCTGCCCACCAGGACAATCTCTTCAGCATCTAACCTGTTCCTTAGGGTCTATTATGATGCCTAGAGCGTATTGGGATCACATTCATTTGCGCATTAGAGCTACTGTTATTTTCCCTATTAAAAAAAATCAATTTCTCATTCAAGCATGATAAGGTGTTTGTCTAGGTATATATGATACTGATACCAAAAATACTGACATGTTGAGCGAAAATAGGCTCAAATACATCAGTTTAAATCACAGATAAACAACCTTGTCTTTCACATACCATCTTGCCCAGAAAATGCGTAGAAATTTAGCAATTATCTAATATTCCAAACAGAACATTTATTTTTAATGAAACGGCCAAAATAATATCAGTATAATAGAATAAATTGGAAAAAATTCCCCCATCACCACTGACACTCACAAATTAGCTGCTTTTTACCGTCCATTCAATAATATCCGATGTAATAGGATAGTATTTATAAAGACTGAAACCTTCTCCTCAAAATAAGTAAAGTTTTGAAGAAAAATTGTGCTTATGTGGTGGTTATTCTTTTGTTAATTATTGCAACTCTTCGCCACAGGGAAGTTACATGTCTCAAAATCACTACCCTATGTTCACATTGTTTACTTTAAGCTTTGTTTGTACATTAGTCTTCTGTAGTACTTAGTAATTTTTAAACAAGATTTATTCATGATTAAACAGATAGAATGAGACCCTAATAGGTACCCCTATCTGGGTCAGCAGTAGACCTGAGAGTAAATGGACAATTGAAGGGGTACTCCCAGACTCCCTATGTTCCAGAATTCAGCCTCGTACTGCCAGTGCATTTGTATCTATATTATCCAGGCCCCAACAATCCTGCAACGATGTGTACGCTCGATAAACCAAACCTAATAACAACACGTTGTATCTATAAGTGGTACTTATTTAATATTATTTTGCGCCAAGGCCAATACAATGCGTCATTAATAAAAATAAAACAAAAAAGATTTTATTTTTTTATTATTTTGTTGTATTGACCCTTTGATATACGTCTCTATTGGGTTCCTCATTTCATTTTATTAATGCGGTATCTAGTTTTTACTTATCAGAGTTTGCTTTTTCAGCGTCGAGGCTCTTCTCTCCGTGGGCTTCCAATTCCTGCTTCTGTTATTTCATCAACAACACCGAACATTTCGCTTATGTTATACAATCTTCTATTCATTACACAATATTTATCCCCAGCAGTGCAATGTGTGCAGTGGGCGGTGTCCTCGTGTGAGCACCGACGGAACCGAAAAATCTTGACTGACCAAAGAGGCCTCTTGGATAAACATTCATAAATTGGTTACAATTCACCTCAAATTGTGTGTTGCTCTGTACGCCGGTTTTCCATCCTGCTCCCTTATTATTTCATCCAACAACACGGCGAGATATTCTTGTAAATTATATAGCATTTTTTTATCCCCCAAATATTTTTTCCGCCAGATGCGACGCGACGAGCTAGAGTAGAAAACTTGATGCTCAACAAGGCACTGGATTCAATTTCAAACTCTCCAATTATACATTTGCCATGCAACGTGATCCTTCTAAACCACATTGAGAGGCCTGCTTAAGGTACATCCTTGGCGTTCCAAACCTTTTTGCAGTTTCAAATTGCAATGACATTGAGTGATTATTCACGTACCGTTACCTATTCTTTAATTAATCTACCATTTACTAAAATAATAGGGCATCACATTATGTCTCTATCATCCTCGATGTATATGTAACATTGGGACCCTGCGCACTAAAGAACTTAATCTCCGAGGTTCTTACATTGAATCCCACGTTTCATTAATTCTCCAGTCTTAATTGAATAGACACCTGTTATTGTGCCGTGAGTAGATAATGGGCAAATCCCAAAAGAATCACTCCATGCGGAAACTTTCATCTGGCAAGAGACGCATTGGTCACCCCCCAGCCGTAGATTTTAAGGATGTCTGCATCTAACATCTCAAGTCCTTATATTCAACTCCCTGCCAACTGTGAAAATTTGGCTCAGGACCACCTTTGGTTGGGCAGCAGGCTATTCATATTTGAAAGTACCCTGACGGCGCCAAACCCAAGAAGGACAAGAAGTTCAAGATAAAACAAACACATCAGAGCACTGCAACAGAAATCAACATTTTCAGAAAATGGCCCTTCACACCTTGCAACATGCTGAGTGGAGCTGTGAACTCGTAATGTTTGAAAACAGTTCAAACGATTATTGTTCACAGTCACAGAAAGTGCCTGTCGTTAGACAGTTTATACCCGAGACTTGTCATATGACTGATGAATTCAAATAGCCGAAACATAAAATTACTAAACATATAACTCAAAACAAAAAAATATGAAAGTGAAGAATTTTAATTTGAGTGTACCTTTCAAATAAATCTTTGTATAGCACATTGAGATCATCAATAACATAAGAGAGGTTAACATCTTGCATTTTTGCTAGAGCATGAAAGTTCGATTTCCTCAGCTCTTTCATGAAATTCTTCCCAAATTTCCCTGAAATGAATAAAAAAGAAAATTTAAAAATCTAATAAACAATTTTCAATAAAATAATCATTAAAATTATTAGAATTTAAAATTTTTGGTTTAATCTTTATATTCCTCCTTTTATTCTCTAACTCGCCATATCGCAGACAATGTCTTCTGATGTACTGTTTAAAACCTGGACAAGATTATTTAACATCAAATTTAAGAAAATAAGGAATGGATGGTTAGTAACTTTTAGAAATTCTAAAACTCACTTTCTCTATTGCATAAAAAAAATATTTCATTCCCAGATATAAAAACTTATCTTTTCTTTTTTTTAAGCAGCAACACTTAATCACACCATTCATCTATCATATCATGGACAGCCCACAAAATGTGCAAAACTGGACTGTGCTTGTAGGCAGCCATTGCCAAAAATCTCATGCATCTTTAAAATTCAACCGGCATTCATTAGTCCACTCCTGAAAAATCGAGGAACATTGAAGTAACAGTTTGCTTTATTCATTCTTTATTTAATATCACATTTTACGAAATTAAAAAAGGGAATTTTAATGATAACACCGAGATGTACAGAGATAAAGGGATGGCTTTAGTTGGCATAGTTTAATAGCAATGTCAATCCCTGTTTTATGCCAAGACTTTTGTTTTATTCAGGCTTGAGATGTACTTCAGTCTTTTTTTAAAATTGCAATTTTTAATAGAGCTCCACTGTTGATCTATTAACCCATAAGCAACCTAACAGGCAGTCAGGGAGACGTGGGATCATAACAAATTAAGGGGTACTTCTCAAGTTCCCGGTCCATGAATTGGAGAACTTACACCACCAATATGCAGTTTACATATCATTACCCAGTACATAAGTTCCTTCAGCCACCGCTCCTCTTAGCCAACAGATTTGAAAAAAGGTTGGGAGGTTGCCATATAATGGCAATAGGGTGACAATCATATGTGCTAGGCCTTCACATGACCAAGCCAACATGACTCATAGGGGCCCTCTGACCACTTGTCTCAGTCTAAGTAAGGGCCAGAAGTGGAGTGTGCCTATGATCCATGTTTACACGCCACACGGGCCAACAGGTGGGTCCAAATTAGGCGGAGATTTTTAACGCCTTTGCAGAGGTGTGCAGTTGGTGTCATTCATACCGAGTCCCCAGCCGAGTAAGGATCTCACGTAGACAACTGCGTACCAAGATCAAGCGCTAGGTGACATAGACATTCATCTCTACAGACAATTACAAATTAACGCATAAAAACATCTCACTGATTTCTTCTCAATATTGACTTCAGCTTTGACGATCAGAAATTGGCCCTAATATGCTTAAGATATTAAGCATTGACAAGTCAAAAGAAAAATAGTATTATTTAGTGAAATAAATAACTTTATATCGTAGTCCCACTTCGTACATCCATTACATTCTAATTTTTTTTCTTGGATACATACATTTTGCATTCCGTTCTCATGTTTCCTTTTTCCCCACCTCAGGTTTCTTTTAACTTATTGATCTAAGTCGATTCTATTCGATTACTATACAATTTATTTTTTTTTCTTTGGACCACCAGGATTTTTTTCTTTTTCTTCCCTTTCCCCTTTATCCTGAAAGATCCGCTTAGGGTAAAAGCTACGTTACTGGGATCACGTTACTCTGGCCACTTCTACGCGTTATAGTTTTGCACTAAGTGTATGAGCCACTTTTAGTAGTTAAACTTAGCGCAACTCTTTTGGTATTGTTTTTCTTCTTGGCATCATCTCTGGCCAGTTCTGTTTTTATTTTGTGGCTGGCACGGGATCGAATGGTTCATATACTTTTTTCTGCCAGTATCAGTTGTTAATAATTCATTTTACCTATTGTATCTTATTTGACAGTACTCTATTTTCATTAATTATTAATCAGTGTAACTTAAAAAGACTTTTTAAAACGATGATAACATAAATTGTTTCACTAAATAAACAAATACTTTTCCAAAATAACGAACACAATGCTTAATTTCTTAGATTTTATGAAGGTTACATTTTAGGCATAACCACAAATAACAACATTTAGCATGAATATAACATTTTTCATCATTCCTTAACTCAAAAGCAATTAACAGAAACACGAATTAATTTCTTGTCATGTGCAAATGAATTAGGTTTTAGAAAAAAAATAAATTGAGTTGTCAAACAACCACTCATTAGTTCTAGTAAGAGGTTACATCTTTTTTTGGTTATCTTTGAATATTTAAATTGTAAACAAACTGAAAAAACAATCCTAAAATAGAATAATACATTAGGAATCGCAAATTCTTCTACATTACTCTCTCTTAATTCCCTCTCTGTCACGGCTCTGGCAATCTTAAAAATCATTTTCAGTCTGGTTATATATAGGAAACTTAACATGTACTAAGTTTCTAAAAACTTTATCGAAGTATTTTATGGTTTATTTCCACATACTACATCACCTATCTACTACTATTACATTACTGTGTTCCTTAATAGTAACAAACAGTTTTATCTGCTGTCAAGCACCCCTCTCTGACTAAATTAATAAGACCATCCAAATCATCCAGATGATGAAATACAAAAATGGTAAATCCTACAAATTTATCTTACGGTGTTGCTTCATCCACTGATTCTTATAGGGTTGTCGCACTTCAGCTAAATAATCTGGACCTCATCCGTTCTTTTCATTAAAAGAAGGGAAGAAAAGAACACTCGTCATACCACAGAAAATATAAGAAAGTAAAGAAGGACAAGAAACCAAAAATTGGTAGGGTGAAAGACATACAGGGCGCGCTTGAATGCACAGAAGCAATCAATTGCTAAATCTAGTTTCTCGAATCTGAAAAGTATATGATAACAGTAAAGAATAAGAAACCCCCAGACGTGACTGAGAGAAAATATCACCTAATATACTTTCTTAACGCAATGATGAGACTTATTGTTGCAATAGTTCTTAAAGTAAACCATATCAATGTTGTATTAATTTAATATTTCCACTTTACTTGGTTATCCACAGTTCCTTGCCTATTTCATTTTTTGTACAAACAATAATATCAAAAATAAAATAAGATATTCAACAATCAGGAGTTTACTTGTTACAATCAACCCTGTATCATAGTAAAACACTCTATTTAGATTTTCATTTTGATTGAAAATTTTTAATATACAAAACTTTATTTTACCTTACTTAAATGAATGTACGCCACTTTTTATTGATCTTTTGAGATGAATCTATCAATTCATCCTCTACGTGTGATATGATATATCTCAAAGGGCAGAATATGACTGGCTTTGTGGCTGCGGTATCAACGCAATGGCATTTATTATGTTAGTGACTATATATGCGCGTATCTCTTAATTTCATCGACAACCAACCTCCCTGTAACACCTGCTTCTTTTTAATGGCATTTATATTCTCGGAAAACTTGTTTTTCTTGATACTTTTCTCTTGGTTTCTACTTATGAAATCAGCACAGCTGGCTAGGTATTAATGCTGCGATTGCAAGGGTTGGTTGGCAATCTTATGGCATCCACAATGTCAACCTTGGTTGCGGGATGGTTTTATTGGCGCTAGAATATTTTTTTCGTTTGAATTTATTCTTGGATGGGTTACTATATAAAAAAAATACGATGTTCTCTTCGGTATCTTCAATCATGCGATGGGACCCCATTCAAACAGGTACACAACCACTCGTGAATGCTGAATAATCGTTCGTGAATAATGGTCATGAAGGGGTGATCCACATTTCCCCAGTGCTCCAGAATGGAACTTCCACATATCAGATAGAGTTTAATGTATACCCAGAGCATTAGACCCAAGCCACTGCCTTTCTAGCACCCATATGATAAAAAGGATGGAGCTTGCCATAAGGGCATATAGGTTTGGAACAATCATATAAGTGCTGAGGCTTGACGTGACCAGCTAGCGATTGATTGGAGGGGGCCTCTCCCAACCGACCCATTTCTAAGCCTAAGTAAGGGCCAAAGCTTGAAGCTTGGCATGTTCACCTTAGACTGGTTTAGCCACCAGGGTTCCTCCTTAAGACCATTGGGTTTGCCACTCACAGCCAATATTGTTGCCCCCATTGGGCCGAGGGGGATCGTTAAACCCTTCTGCAGAGGATGGCAGTTGGTGTATTCTTCTAAGCCCCAGCCAAACAGGGTCGTCCTTTTTGCTAAAAAAGTTGTTTTTCTACGCTTTTTGGTATGTATATTTATTCTTATATTAATCTAACCATTTCTTCATAATTCTTCAAATTCGGTTAAGTAAGAGTGATTGATATTGGGTTACTGTTTTATGAGTGACCAACATCTTCACTCATGCAGAAGGGCTTGGTAAACTTATATATAATATATAATTTATATACTTATATAAGGATTTTCTAAAAAATAATGACATACTTTTTACTGATCATGCAATTTCTCAAACAAGAAAATGAAATTAAAAGGGCCTTTTTGACCGGTTGCTTGTCAAAGTAATGACAGCTATTTATTACTGCCCGTCCTTGTGTAGACAAAAGACATCCGAAACATCTCCCTGGTAATTTCGCCCGGGATGTTGATTGCTTTGAGTGTGGGATATTACTTGAATGTGTATTTACCAATATATATATTATATCTCTTTGTTTTTCTCCCCTCTATTGCTATCATATTACCCCACCATTTCGATGATTGAACCTCTTCTTTTACTCCATTCTAATTTACATTGTGACTTTTATAACGACTCTACCCCAGTCATTTCTTTTGACAAAGCATACCGGCTCATATAAGGCCACTTAAAGGTTTTCATTTTCCTCTTTCAAAACTGCTGATAATAACTATGTCATTATTTTTTTCCTAAAGACCTTATACTCATGTTTCAGGCTGTACCAAAAAAATTTGTTATATATATAAGTATATTATATAAGGTTCAAAAGAAAGGAAAATGTAACTTCGAAATTAGACTGCAGTAAGAAAAGGTGGCGAATGAAAATCACACATTTGCTGTTAATAGAAGAAAACCAATTTTTAATATAATCATACTTGATATTGATTCAATATTCGATTTTTTACAAACAAATCCATCATCAGAGCATCATTCACGCCCGTAGTTGTTTTGGGTCGAGACGGAAGTCAAAAGAGTTACGAAAACAAAAAACCTTAATACTGAAAAAACGGAAAGCGATTACAATACTTCACCAAACGTGGGATTTCGCGCCACTTATATTATTGTCGTCTCATGATCCATGTATCTCTTTATGCACCAAACAAATGATAACGAATTTTTGAGATGTGGCAACAAGCGAAAATACATTGAACGGCAAGGGGCAGATGGGTGTTAAGAAATGTGACGGTTGGAATTTCTCAAAAAGACTGATTAGTAAAGTGAATTTTTTACGATTAAATGGTTTTTTATTATTTAAATCTTTATTTTTAAGTTCCTGTAATCTTCTATACATGATAGATAATTTTACCTGTGATAGTTTTTATATATAAGTGGAAAAAGATATGAGCGGAATATGTTTAATATTTAGAAAAAAGGACAAGTTTTATGATATTTTTATTTTACGACTAATTATTTAAATCTCTAATTATCTATTATTATTCAAGCTCTGTAATTTATGTAAAAATGATGATAAACTATTTATTGTGTCTT
Organism: Doryteuthis pealeii; assembly: GCA_023376005.1. Lineage (NCBI taxonomy): Eukaryota > Metazoa > Mollusca > Cephalopoda > Myopsida > Loliginidae > Doryteuthis > Doryteuthis pealeii. The sequence goes on along the minus strand of CM042145.1, from coordinate 48,541,531 downwards.
TGGTTTTGTATACTATCAAAGTTAAAAATAAGGTTATGGGCGGAAATTTGTATTATTATTTTTAGATAATGTTAAGCGATTGGATCTAATGTAGGTTATTATTTTTAAAAACCGAAGAACAAAAACAAAATAAAACGGGAAAGCATTCTTATTCATAAAACAGAAACAATAAACCAAAAATTAATTTAATGGGACGTAAATAACGGAAAAGACTATGTGAAGGGGGATTTTATATGGTTCTGATTATAAGAGTCGCTAGAATAAAGGGGATATATTTAAGAAACCCTTTGTACTTGGGGTACTGGTCCAACCATCTAAAATTCGGTACAATATTGTTGTCACAAGACTATCACCATGGATTCCATGACCGACATATACTATGCGCGAACATGGCCCACGTTGTTGTGATATTGTGTAAACGTTCTTTCCGTTCTTTTGCAGTATTAAGGTTTTTTGTTTTGTTTACAACTCATTTTGGACTTTCCTCCTCCGACCCAACAACCTACGGGAGTGAATTAGAGCTCTGCATTGAATGAATTTTTGTAAAAACTCCGAAATATTGAATCAATATCAGCATATTTGCATTATCATATTTAATTGTTTTTCTTCTTTCAACAGGCATTGGATGTGATGTTTTTCATTCCACCTTTTCTTACTCAATCATATATACTATAATTATATATAATCATATATTATATATATTATATATATACAACACATCGTTACGATACATTCGCATACACACACAACGACATATATCTGAATTTTAGAAAATGTTGTGTGGCAAAAAGGCTGACGGCAGGTTTGTATGAATTGTTGCGGTCTGCATTCTGACTACATACATTGGGTTACCTATGCTTCATATGGGGTGCCACATCCTACTTCGTGCTGGAGGGTTGGGAAATATTATGTTGCTACACATTTCTGAGAGACTGCCTTGCAGATTTATGTGACCAAAAGATTTTCTTAATTCAACGAGATACTTATGAAGATTACCTAACTCAAGAAAATTGTTTTGGGGGTTAGTCATTTCCTTCTGTCCGTCAAAGCTTTCGTCGCGTGAGTGTGTGGGGGAGGAAGTCAGTACTGTTATAGGCTTGCCACACACCTCTACTTTATATCATATGGGTGTATCTAATTACATGTATCATAAGTAAAAGATAAGAAATTGTTTAGGAGTCTAGTCTTTCTTTCATCTAGATTTTGCGCGGAGTGCTACTCCTTATACAGGGTGGTCGACATCCTACTCATGTGGAGGGTTGCTTATATATTACTATATATTGTACTATATATTGATAAGTGTTATCTGATTATCAGATATGTTTACATCCTACTCAGTGGAGGGAGTTGGCATATACTATATACTTATATTTTTATATATATATTGAGTGTATCTGATTAGGATATGTTACTAACACATTCGACGCTGCCTTCATCTTGCTAACCGAACCACTTTCTTATGGTTGATAAGAAAATTGTTTTAGGCAGTCTTTTGAGTAATTTTCTGTGTCTGCTTTTTCTTGGTTTACTTTTGGAAAAGACAAATCACGTTACGTTGATAAGCGATCATTTATAAGATTTGGCAGCATTAAAACTCGACCCGAAACCACAAAATCTGTTGGATGGATAAAATGCTGAGCATGAGGGAAATTAACAAAGCCACATCACATAGAATAATACCAACAATTGCAAGAACCAAGTCTTCTGTTATCACAAATGTGATTATATAACATAGTATAGGACATGCCAACTGGTGGAGACGGTTTCAGTCTTCTGAGCTCTGGTAACAATGGGTTGGGTGATTTTTCGACCTGTCAACCATTGTGGGTTATTTATGCCAAAGATGCGTTTTTTTTTTTCATTCTTGCATGCGGGTAATCAACAATTTTTTTACTTTAAACTTCAAAATTTTTTTAAGACACCAATTTTTTATACTCATTTTTCCTACTGTAGCACCATAGATGCAACCCCAACAGTGTGACTGGGAAGTATAGCAATTTGAGGGGTACTTCCACACTCCCTGGAGCTCCATAGATAAGGAATCGTCACCATTATGTATGCAGTTTACCATCATTTACTACGAGATGTAAGGACCCTAAGCGGCCGCCCTATCTTAGCACATATGATAATAATTCGGCTCAGGGTTTTTGACATTTTTCAAGGGTAAATCAGTTGAGACATCATATAGTGCTAGGATTGCATCTGGCACTAAAGTCAACACCTATTGCAGGTCATGGACTAACTCAAAGCCACCTGAGTATTCCACTCTCTCACTAGCAACATGGTCACCCTTCCCGATGGCCAATAGGAGTCTATTAGGAGCAAGATTTTTATACCTCTGCAACGAGGTGCAGGTCGGTGTCTGGGAAATGTCTGGAAGCTCAACCACTTACATCGCTATAATTGTTTTACAAATGATATATGATTAATGCTTTAACAAGAAAAGTGACCTTGGCATTAAATTACCATAAACAAGGGTGATTACTGCCATAAAAACAACCAAAGGAAAAAGTTATATCATATGAAGAAATATACTATACGAGTACTGACCCAAAATTTGGAACCAACTCTTGAATTGTTTTCTCTTAAGTTCATACAAAAAAAGTGATTTCACATAATTTGGATAATAAACTTCACGCTACTTATTTACATGGCAAAACACTTCATATTAAACTTACAAGCAAGATAATGATCCAAAAACACAGTTCAAAATTAATGTTAAAGATTATCTAAGATCTTTCTTATTATAATGGAGATTATGTGTATTGTGTAAACCGAAGAACCTTAACATCACTAACTTCAGTCATAATTCCCTTACGTTATTTATGTGCACATCTCCAGGATTTTATTTAACGCCTCACATCTATTATAAAATTGTTTACATTATTTAATCACTGTCGTAGTGCCCTTATCTACAAACTAACATGCAAATCTGTCTATTATATATATACAAGCAAAAATATCGGCTTTACTGTGTGATACGGGAAGGCTAATTTGCACTATGAATATTTTAACAAAATTTGATTTTAATAAAATAATGTGCTTTAGTTACAATTTCCTCTGTAATGTTTTGAGATGCAGGCTTGGAGCATTACTATATCTCATTTTGTGCTTGTACAGATAGACAATGAAGATAGAGGTCAATAGTCTTGCGAAATACATGGCAGATAATACTAATGTGCTTAGTAATATTGATTCTTCTAATTTGTTTAGTTTTATCTTAATCATAATTATGAGTAAAATATCAAGATGAATTCTTAAAAGCAAATCCATTAACAAGAAAGAAATAACTCATTTATTCTTTTTTCCTATTTTAACTAATAGTTTACAATTGCCTTTATAGCAGAGAAGGTTATCTCTAGGTGGAATCCATTGATTTAAAAGAGTCGGTCGGACAATGTGAATCCCCTTGGTTACTAAAGTGTTCCTGAATTTAACTGGTAATCGTATAAGTCCTTCGTGTCAGTATTTGGCTTAAGACATGGCATCCTATATGCGCGTCTTGTCGTCCAAAGTAAGAAGTTATTTGATAGCACTCTGTGAACCATTAATGGGGGGTTAAGTATTCTTATTCAGACCACTAATACTGCCAGTTGATTGGTTAAGATCAATCAACGTGACCTCTGGCCATGTCTATAAGTATAGGCCGGTTAAGTTAACACACACGCTATATACAGAAAAACGCACCAAGGTCTTATGTTTCCTCAGTAGAACCCGGCTAACCAAAGAATAATTCTTCTCTTATCATAGAAGATTCTGAGGAAAATTAATGCCTGTTCTACTTCTAGTTTATCATTAGAGCAAAGAACTACTAGTGTCTCGTGTTTTTTATATGCATACCCTCTGGTAGGGGTCATATCTTCATGTAGGATATGCATGTTTTTATTTTTCCTATTTTAACTTTATTCCCATGAATTAACAAACTGAACAAAAACTTACCTACAAACTATTAAATGACTACTCCCTTCAGTGCATGCTGATCAAGCCTTTTAATTTGGTAGAGTCTCTGGAGCCACAGATATTTATTTTGAATGAAGTCGCCGCGGGAAAATTGACGGGTCCCAACTAACAGATTTCTTAATAAATTATGTAGGGCTTCCAGACTTAAGTGTGTCAGGGTATTAAAACTGCAAGCGCCTTAAGAACTATATTTTATTACGTATAATCCCAAACGCAAACTCAATTTCAAACTGTCCAACCTGAAGTTCACTTAAGCTTTTGTTTAAAATTTAAATTCATCAATTTAAAAGAAAAACAGATATTACAAGTCTAACACCATATTTCAAATTAAAGAGAAAACAATATTCTTTGAGTACATCTATTCACAGTAATAATGGAAAAACAAAAAGACAGACAAAATTACAAAAATTTTTAAAATGACCCCAGGTGGGGAAATTATTTTCAGTGAATTCTTGCAGCAACATAGCGCCAACTAATTAAACCCGAAGATGTTCCATGCCACGAGTCCGGCTTTAGAGATCAAAGACATAGATTTCAAACTCGACATTACTAAAAAGGGACTCTTATGATTGCCAATGTTTCCTTTAAACAGTCTTTTTAGTAATATCATTTCTTACAATATTTATTCTTTTATCTGAATTAAAGAGATTTTCTTATGTAAACTTAAACAGGGATATTTTAGCAAGAACTTTTCTCCAATTTTTCTTTAAAAAAGAGAATAGTCAAATTAGTTTTTAACAGAAATTTATAACTTTGTAAGTTATTTTTTAAATTATATGTTTTATTACGATCCCTTTAATTTGAAAATGTTTTTTAGATAATACTACACAAGCAATGAATAGAACTTTTAGTTTAATGTGTCAATTTTACAAAAAGTCCTGCCCCCCCCCCCAATAAATAAAACGCCATCAGGATATTTTTTAATGGAACAATTAGGCATCCCTAGGTGCATCAATACAATATTTTACAGCATCCTTTTACATTTGATATGTGGTCAGGGACATGCAGAACGTGTTAGCCTATCCAGTATCTCTGTTCCTTTCACTAAATAGCATGATCCCATGTAGCCATCCCCCAGGCACCATTTACTTCCCCTCCATTCTAAGAGGCAGAGCTGGATTTATTGCTGGTGCCTGAAGGCCCCTCCACAAAGTGGAATGCTGAAGCGCAGTCACCACACTTTTTGCACTAGCCACTGCATGAAGCTTTAGTTTGTGTGTGGCTCCTCGCATTAAAAAACACCTATGCTATTAATCCAGCCTGGTTGGAAGCTTGGAAAATCCACTCCTTCCATAAAGTCATACCCCTTCAACAAGACACTTTTTCTTGTGCCAATTACACCAGCCTAAAAGTAAACGTTTCTGTTAAATTATGAAATTTTAATATAAAAGTAATTGTCATTACTATCAAACGGTCAACAATGATAATAAATGATGGTTTATCATTTTATTATTTGGATGTGTATCCTCATCTTTATGTTCATGTAAAATCACAACATTATGGCAACTATATCTTTGGTTTGGATCATTTGCTATGCTTGGATACACACTCAAACAACTGAGGAAGGCCAAGGATATAGCAGCTGAAATTTGTTGAACATTACAATAAGATGGAAGGGACAAACAGTCTTGAAAAATTCAAAGAATTATATACATCAAGCCTTCATACAAAATTTCTAATGATTGTCTATTCATTGGATTATTTGGGGACTATAATGTCCTCCATCTTTATTTTATCTGTTTACAATGTTCTTGCCGATTTTGCCTCAAGTCTCTCTATCTCGGTATTTCTTGTTGGACTCGGAAGTCCTTCTTGTCAATAACGCGGAGCCATACATGGAACCCTATACACCGTTTACTTTAATCCACCGAGGGTATACTCTGTTGCTCCATATTCGCTAACCTTGACTTGGGTTTACAAGTGTTTAAAACTGTGTTAATTATTATTCATGTTACTGTCATCCTTGGACATTAGGATGGAACCTGCAGCCTAGAGATAACTGTCACTTTGGCTGTCTTAATTTTTCAAACGCCTTATATCCACATATGCCATGTGTTCAATTGACAAATTAAATATTGTTGTTGGTAAGTTTTAAATTATTTTCCCTGTGGTGGATAGAACACAAAGCAATAATACCAATCTTGGAAATAGAAATTATGACTTAGCATTATTCATCATAGGCAATGGTTATCATCATAGCAAATACCATATTGTGATCATTAAGCTAGGATGCACTTGAGATATAATACATAAACTCCATTGTATTAGTACTCGATATGCTCTCACAGTTATTTCCTATTTATTAACAAAGGGAGCATTCATTAGATAAATGAAATGTTTTCATAAAAAGCACATTTTTTTCTTTTTTGCAGAATTTTCTCAATCAATTTAAACTCTGTAATTGTGTGGAATTAGTTTATAGCACCATAATCATTAATCTTGCAAAAATATTTTGTTTGAGGCTATTTATTTTGAATAGCTCAAAACAAAATATCTTGCCAATTTCCAAATTAGAGTTTACATTTACAGAGATTCTTCAGCTTCGAAACAGAAGTCGCCATCAAAGTTTTAGTGGCGAGACAGTTACAACCCCATATGGAAATTTACAGAAGAATGAGGTGTTGCATGTGTATGGAGAAGCATTTTTTTAGTAAAAGAAAAGGTGTTTAAATGGGCTTAACATGAGCTTGAGTTGAAAAAGACTGTGCATGTAGTCGGAAATCACACTAACCTCGCCAGTAAAAAGGGAATTCCAGGTTGCCAGCTATCAGTTAAAGAAGTGTTTTCTTGCAACATCGAGAAAAACTGTATTACATATTAGATGGGCAACCGTCAGTTTTGTATGTTAGCATAGAAAATATATTTGGAATCTCAAGATGTATTTGAATTCAGCACCTGAGGCTGTAGGAGCAAGGATGACAGCTGATAGACTGATTCTGACCTCAACTTCCTGTTTCTGCAAGCAGCTGTGAGGACAAGGCTTCTTTAGTTGAGTTCATCAAGCTCCTAACATTGTGATGTAGAACCACAGTGTTAGTCAGCTCCTACTGTAGTGATTAAGAAGATTAAACTAAAAAATGTTGATTCACAACAAAATATATGTCTTGAGTGTTTGTCACTAAAAACGACGACAAACCATGGCATCTTCTTAAGACACCATGTTAAGAAGTCCAAAACCAGAAATTAGAACTGCTCCGACGGATAAAGACCAGACCAGGCTTCTGTGGAAGAACTAAAGAACATAAGCAGCAGGCTACCAGATTGAACGATAACAGATACAGAAGATTAAATACTGAAGTAAGAAAGTTTGCTACGTCACAAGTAAAAGTAAGTACAGAAAGAAATAAGATTAAATATTGAGAGCACAACCAATGAGTGCCCCTCACATAATATAGAGTATACGCTTAAGATTGGTACATATAACAGAAACCCATCCACTATCTGATTCCTCTGAAAGAAAAAGTGCAACTAAGTATATTTCCATATTGACAAATCCTTAGGCAATTACCCTTGTAATTGGAATGACGTTGGTATTCAGTTGTATATACAGCTACTAAATAATGAATCAGTCTGTTTTTCCATTGGTAATGAAGATCGACAGAAACCTTGAAGATAAAATACGAGGATTCACCATGGGACCTGTAATTCAAACCTAGCAACTTGCTAAATCTCTGCCTTACTTGTGTCTTGGCTTAGTAACCTATTCCCTATCCCTTAATAGTTTCCATTGTATATTTGGATTACTTCAATACTGTCCTTTTATCTTTGTTATATACAACAAAGTTTTGGCCAATGTGCCCTCTGCCTTTCTTCATGCGATTTTTCGTCTTGAACTCCCAGGGGAACTTTCTCTTTGAACTTGGGAACCTTCTTCAACTCGAAGTTTAAGAGTCTTCATGTGTAATTTGAGGCTTCACAGAACATTCGAAACACTCCCAAGTTACAATAAGACAGGTACCTTGAGTTTGACAAGAACACTTGAAGAAGCGGCCAGAGGGCAATTGACCCAAAAGGGTATGTGTATATAATTTAATAAGATAAAGATGAAGGACAATAGTCAAATTATACCAATTATTCAAAAAGATTGAAGAGAAAAAAATATCACAGTTGTTTTTTTCCTAAGTATTTTCCGCTCGTCACTACTCTAACAATACTCGAGTACAAACATATAAGTCAGTGAATGTATGGCCACCTCATGTAGTGTAATGGTTAACAGCTAGATTCCAGACCATTGTTAGTGAGTTCAATTCTCACTGGCACCCATACCTTTCTGGCCTTTGTGCCACATCTCTGAAAAGCTAAGTAAAATAACTCATATTGATCATGAACTGTATATAAATTCAGTTTATTAATCTTGTTATAACTGGCAATATTAAAGATTTAGTTACTATAGAGAAGATAACAAAATAAAGTTCTGTGCGCTTAAGCATACTTACTAACCAAACCAAAGAACTACACTTATAAATAGATTATTCTGCTATGTCTGTCTCGATGTGTGTGTATTATTTCAAGTGAGTTAATTTGTTAATATCCTTTATATGAAGTACTTAGAAGACTATTTAACTCACTACACTTAAACAACTATTTTAGAGCAATGATAGCCACCTACTTCAAATAACTTATGCTTACTATAGAAAAATACATTTTTGATATAGACCTATATATACTATATATAATAATATTATTATATATATATATATTATATATATAAGTTGGCTCTAAAAATTGCTTAAAATTCCATTGACATTTCCCTCTTTCAGGGCTGCCTCACGGTACTGAGCAATAAATCCCAGTTAAACTTCTTCAGGCTAAGGGCGCAGGCTGGGGTGTCTTAGGAGGATAGCCTACCTGGAATCAATGAGAAGCTTTGCCGGTTCCAAGTACAGATCACTACACTTTGATCTTCTAGTTAGACGCTTGCTGTTAAAGCTATCCTTCATCATAAAAGGGTCATATATATAACAGTGCCTTCCCTGGTATGAGTTCACACGATAAGGTTGTGAAGCGTTAAACCCATGTCGCATCTTTTTTTAGCTCATTATGAAAGAAATGGGAAGAGCTTCACATTAATTAGCAGATTTTTTAGTTTTAATATTTGAATTTCTTATCCACCAATAATCGAAAAATCACAAAACTAAATTTCTGTATTATTTTCTTAATCCAATAAACATTAAGGTGTATACCATATTTCAATTGCCTGAATGATATCTTTCCTTTTTCTGGAGTTATATCTGATGACATGCACCACGTGTTACCATCACACTTCTCTTCACCTATATACTAGCTTATTTTAACATATAGTTATATATAGATGTGGGCATGGCCTTGCTTACTATTTCTATTACATCGTTAATGTACTACTCTCTTCATCTCTTCAGTTGATTTGTACCTATTTCGATAATCTAAGCATTTTAACAAATCCTAATGGTGATCATTCTGGCCTTTTGCTCGACTAGATCCAATCCAGAACCACATTTTTCAATTGCTGCTTTCAATTAATCTTATCTGAACAAGTACGTTGTTTGAATCAAACTATTAGCTTTTCACAATAGAGAACTCTTATCTTGCCTGCCCATATTCAAATCGTGTCTCTTTGATTTTTTGTTTTTCTGTTCTCTCCATCAACCCTCTCTTGTGGGTCCATTTAATGCTGAATTCAAAGGTCATTTCGATAAAACAAAGGTATTTAGGTTGCTTAATCATACCTTGCTAGTGCTTTAGAGGTACCCAATAAATATATGAACCAGGTGTCGACTGGCTTTTCTATTGTCTTCATAGAGGCATATCAAACCCATCCTTGTCGGGTTATTTAATGGCTCGAATCAAAGTATTTATTAGTCGATAAACATAGGACTTAGAGGTTTGTGGTCTACAGCTAGAAGCTGCTGGCAGCTTAAGTGGCCCACCCAATTTAAGCTACTGTGAATTAGGTCGTGGGTTGTGTGTTCTATTCTTATGGCCATATCAACCCTCTTGCGTGGGTTATTAATGGCTAATCACAGTCACTTGATAACACGGAGACTTAGGGTTCGTTTACATAGTAGAAAGCTGCTGACCTTAAAGTGACCACCGCATATTAAGTATTGTGAATAATTAGGTTTTCATAAACTGCTCTAACATTCAGCTGATCTGAGCAAATACGTTATATTTTCTATGAGAGAAACATTTGTAGGTGTGCCATATCTCAAAAACATCACATTTCTTTCATTACCATTCTCCTAGCAGGTGTGAATTGTACACCAAACAGATACTAAGTTTAATACAGGTTTTTCATTTTCAGTCATGTTTACCCCCCTTCCACCTCCATGACAGCCGGATTTGATCAGGTGGTCAATCTTTTATCATTCAGAGTTTAACAGGCTTCTTAATTTAGCTTTTCCCTTCGCCTCCTCTAGCACTGGTTACTCCATACCCATTGTTATAGAGATCCAGTCTCTCCTATTAACCATTAGCTGGAGGTAGAATTAATGGATTCATACCTTACCCAACGCCCTGGTATTCAGCATCGCCTAGTGAAATGCAAACCAACGTTTGTTCCAGGATTTTGATATCGTCGTCCCACTATTCTCTCATTTCCCCGTTATGACAATAACCATTACAAGTTATGTGGCACCGTCCCAATGATTGGATATTAAAAATCCCTCTCAATCATGGCAATCAGCAAACTACCTTAGATGCATACAAAACTCTTCATTTTGAGTCATTATCTGGACGCCTTTCTAGTACTAATTCTTTGATATATGTTTTAAGCTTTTAAATGAATAATATTAAACATTACAAAATAAAGTGTTGAAGTTCAATCTCTCTCCAACCACACGTTCTCCAATCTCTCTCTTACAACTCACAGAGAAATTAACCATTATATTTGAAGAAGGAGTAGTATCAAAGATATATGCCTCGAGAGGGGGAACAGTGCACAGACAGAAATGTGAAATAAGATTCAATTTCTCTTTTATCTTTTTACTATAAATTGGCTTATAATTACACACTCTTAGTAAACAACTGAAATGGTAATTTTTCAAACATAACTTACTCCCAAACTGAAGAATATTTTGAACTGTATTGTATTCAAAATAGGACACAAAGCCTCTCTCCAATTGATTTGCAACTCAGATCTTAGCTATAATAATAGATTTTTTGCATAATTTAGCATGTGTTGATTCCAGATAGAAAATCTCCACCATGTTTGCCCATGATCCCATCTTAATTTATGATTGATAACCATTACATAGAAACACCCTCATTCTTCATTCATTCCAGAGACAACTTATCAAAGTGATAACAGATCAAAATAGTACAATTGATGTTCATGCTTGATTTGGATATTTGAGTTGTTGGCTATCTCCAGCATAATGTTGACTTATTTTCAAATAAAATCCTATTCTGTTAAGTTTATTAAAGTGCGGTATTTATTTCACTCCCCACAAGGTCAATATAACTGGATTATTCTCCTGAAGCATCCTTTACGCGATGACATTAGAAGTTGAGCAAAGTGGTTCTCATACTGTCGAGCTATCACCAGACAGGCAAGGGAGGTCTATCCTCCTTTCACGGCACTAGACCAGGAGATTGTTTTTTTGCTATCTGAGGTTGAGCCACCACACCTACTTTAGCTCCTAACTTTTACCAACAACAGATCCCTGTGCGTTATTCATGCGCCGAGTTGGCCGAGGGCCAGTATTGAACCCAGAACCTTGGGCATCCAAGCCGGATTCTCACTGGACTGATCAAACCAAGCTCTCACTTAAGGTTGAACATACTGAGTATATATACTCCCATGAAGCATTTCCTTAGAGTGAAACCATAGGTATATCTTAGTGTCTGACACGATAAATTAGGCTTTCTCTTATTTTTGCTCTGTCTTTATTGTATTGAGCATGTTTTTATACATATATAGTTTAGTCGATTTCTTTCGGGTGAATTTTTCTTGTCTTTGCCAGTGCATCTTTATATGTGTGCCAGTTTTTTCTTTTTAAACATGTAACGCAATGTGTTTGTGCATTTCTCTCTTTGTGCTATTTTTTTTTCAATCCAGTTTCCCCACTTCCGTAGAAATTTATTTTACTTGTGCAACATTGGATTATGCTTTTTTTCCACTGTCCGAGTCATTAAAATAAAATATATCAGATGACTTCTAAGCCAAGCATGTAAAACATGAATCCCTCAGTCAAGTACCAGGTTGACGCCTGAAACACAACTGTGTTTCACATAGATCGGCTTTCTACACTACCCCCCCAGTTTGTTTCTAAAAAGCTTTTTCAGACAAATTCTTTGCTCGCGAAAATGGTTGTTTATCTTCATTGAAGTGCACAGTTGTATGTTAACGAAACAGAGTGCCATCAAACCATATGTCTCTCACCCCTTCCTTTTGAGTTTGCCGGAAGGAGGGAAGCCTTACTGTCAATGAAAGGAGTCTTCCCTCTTGCCTTCTCCTTCGCTTTCAATCAACACCATGGCTATAATTGAAAGTGTACAGTTTGTCATGTTTCTATTATCTGAAACCTTAGTCAATTAATATTCTTTTTTCCATTTTCTATTTAACAAGACATTTTTTTTTATTTAGATATAGTATTCATTGGCTTTTAGCTTGAAAAAGAAATTAATGATAGACGACCATTTACTTTATTCTGTCGCAATTTGTAGAAGAAGGATTCTAAAGACATTACCTATATCATACTGTTGACAACACTCATGACAAGACATATTGTAATCCATGCGGCCCCTCATAATTCGACCACTACATTACATACGTTAAACCATCTGCCACCCTAGGGAGCTACCGTCAGTTTGGGACATTCCTGCCTCTTAAAACCCATTGAAAAGGTCTTTTCTATATACGAGTTAGAAGTTTTTAAGTGTCATAGAAAGATAACCATGTACAAAATAATTACCTAACAATTATTTCACATTTTAGATCTATTATTCTGAGAAAAGAACTATATCTGTACGTTGGGTTATTCCTGGCGGAGTTTTAACAGGCTTCACCACTAAATGCGAATTGAATGTACTGTGCTTTGTGTGGTATTAAAAATTAAAAAATTAAAAAACACTCTCCATGAGTGCTTTCACCACCAGAAGACTCTCTTGAGCATGTGCAGGTAAAAATGACCCACTCTCTGACCTCAAAGATTTAATCCTACTTCAGCATTACCGAATCTACTGTGTATCTAACACTACTATGTCGGACAAGTAAGGAATTCTTCTTATTCACATCGGGTGGTATACCCCAAGAATAAAGGCATCCTTAAATCCTAAATCTACTCTTTTGGTCTTGTGTTCTCTTCCTTTCTTTTTCATTTTGAATTGCCTTCTTCAGGAAATCGCTAGGCAATTACATAACTCCATGAATAACCAGACTACCTTTTAAACCCTAAAACATTAGAAACCTCCTGTGACCTCCACATGTTCTTTAAAAAAAATATGACCAGACGACAATGTCCATGATTCTCATTTAAAGTTGATTCGCCTTAAAATCCTGTTATCCATTGTAAATGTCAATCAATTGTACAAAATGCATGGAATTCATGGTTGTACATGGTTTGCAAGCTACGTTTCACGAAGCATCCAATGTACTTACGCTGCGAACTAGCGAGTTAAATTCTCACTGGCATGCCTCCATACTTCGCAACCTGTGGTCACATTCCCCTACCAGTGGTACGGAATGGGTGGGCTAACTGTTACCGTATATATTGTAATATCTGGATTCTACGAAAACAAAACCTACAACCAATTTAGTGTCTCTTTCTACGTCTTAATTATTTAAACTTGTCCTTAGTAACTTATCCTTTTTTAAACCCAAAAAATGTTTTTTTATAGATCTGTACTTCATGGCTCTGCTGCAGCTGATAATAAAAGAAATTTCAATGCCTAACAATCACCACTTATGTTGTGTCTAAATTAGGGGAAGGATTATAAAGACTTAGATCTGTCATGTGCGGTCTCATGAACCAACTACTGTTAATCTGTCGCAGTCCTCATGAACAGACATGATATTATAATACCCATATTCACCATTGTGCCGAAATGGGTGTGTATTATACCTATACTTCTGTATGTGTGGCTGTCAAAAAAATCGTACATAATTAGATTACAAAACCATATTTATTCAGTCTCGTATCAAGAAAGTATCTATTACTGACCGGAACCCACGGACGGGTACCTCATACTTGCCAGCACTGCGAACCGCACTCTGTGTGTTCGGTTGGTTGGCATGGAATGTTTACCTCGGCATGTCAACCCTC